>JBBCBC010000006.1:33976360-34326298 GCA_037126765.1 Stenogyne calaminthoides | reverse complement strand
GTTATGTTAAATGTAGGATTGGTGTGTCCAACACGTACTCAATCTTTTTTTTGCCTTCGCACCAAACACACGTTTAGGTGCCAGTCCAGAAAATTTGGCCTAGCCAATTTGTTTGTTTCCAAAACACATCTCAATAACAGTTATATATTTAAACTAACCAAGAGAAATAAATTAAAATGGGAATTAAACACATAATTTCTATTATCAATATCCAGCAATCAAAATAAACATGGCCTTTCTTTTGTGTTTATTTTGTCTCCATTATTTTCACATATTCAACAACCTCATCGAAAGAATACGAATTTATATCTAATATAAATCATAATGGAATAGGATCCACATTACTACTATCATAATCCCAGCGAGGGTTGATCATTACAATAGCATAACTGGTAGGTCTACAAACTAATTGCAAAACTGCAATTCCTAGTTTGTCGAACCTAGTTTGACTGATGTCCCTTACCCTTTGTTCCCCGCGAGGGCTAGCGAAACAAAGTTAAGTTGGTTTACAACCATCAAGCGGCGACATTACATGTCCCTATAAAAGTTCAGTTAGATGTAGATCCGAGCAAAAGACGAGGGTCTTTAAGTACTCATTGGAACGAAATCTCCAGTTTACTTTTAATTTTGATGGAAAACTTCTTATCAAATTAATGAGAAAACCATATTTTAGTGAGGAACGTTTTAAAGGCGGGGTATTAATTGCTTAATTGAGATCCAACATGTTAATCTAACATTTGAGTAATTATTGGGCGCCGCCTACCCAAACAATAATACAATCCAACAAGTATTGGGTGCCACCTACCCAAACAGTAAATGCGGACTATAAAACGCGTTAACAATTTAATTAAATAAATAATTAACCAAGTGGGATTTAATAATCCTTTTAAAACGAATTTCAAAATCAAATTTTAAATTCAATTTTAAAAAATTATTAAACTTCAATAATTTATCCAATTAATTATAAATAAAAGTCCAACTTTTATTACTAATTCCTTTTAAAAATTAATCTTATTAAAATTTTGAAATTAGATTTTATTCATTATTCGCCAAGGGCTCAAGTGCAATTTCTAAAATTTGCACGCGGGGTTGTTCGAAATCCAATTTACAAAACAGCCCCTCCATCATCACTGCCTGAAACCGTCTCTCAATCGGGACAACCGAAACCAACATTCATCACCAATTTTTAGATTTAATCCAATTCAATCACAAAACCAGTCAACAATTGATCTTAGATTCATCCAATGTGCTCAAGAAAGTCCAACAAACTGAACACATCAAACCAAAACACGAAACAGAGCCACGCATCAGGGTCGGGCAACCAAGCGGCGCATGCAGTCGAGTCACCGCCGCCGCTAGGGGCGCGCGGGTGACTCGACGCTGCAACCGAGTTAAGTCCTGCGTAGGGTAGGGCTTACGACACCATCTCAGGCCGAAACAGAGGTAGAGCAAGTGGGTCGCGAAGCGCACGGCGGCGCATCGCTGCGTTCATCGAACGATACAGCACGTGGCCCCATGGTAAGCGCACGAATGGTAGACGGAGCGCCGAGGCGAGGCGACTCTGATTCGCTGTGAATCGCATCGAAGATAGGAACAAAATCAATGAATTGAAGATGTGCCCCAACAATCGACGAAAATCCGGCAAAAATTAGATCAAAATCGGTCCAACGGGGTTCACGCCGTCGCGGGTCCAACCCGTTAAATTGCTCCATTGCGGCAACACAAGAGCGATGCGAGCTGTGGCGTTATACTGCCGACTCGAGCGACACCACGGTGCCTGCTTTGGACGCGAGGACGAGATGAAGGCGAGAAGGTGATAGGGCGGCGGATGAGGGTACAGTAAATCCTAATCTGGAGAAAAGGGGAAATACGAACCAGAGGACCAAATAAAAAAAAAAGGGTGTTGGTTTATCAAATAAACCCAATCAAACAAGCTTAAGGCAAACGCCCCCATTAATCAAACAAGATGGTGCGGTCCAAATTTATATTGGCCGTACCGATTAATTTAAAATTTTGATTTTATAAATCAAATATTCATGAAATTAATCAAGAGCCTGGAGCTCTAATAGCACTGTTGGGTTTTAGAAGCATGTAAACACGTAATACATGCGAAGCGGAATTAAACAGTTCACCAACAACGAACATACAATTGCATAATTGAATATGTATAAACATAAAGAGAAATCTTACAGTAAATTGTGTTGTACCCGGTTTGATTACCGACGAACAAACAAGTAATTCGATAGACACCGATCAATATAATGGTGAAAGCAATAAATAACACGCAATTTGATTACCCAGTTATCCGTGAAATAGACTACGTCTGGGGGCACCAAGCCAGGATATTTTATGTATAATTTATGCCTAGGATACTAAGATTTCGATCCTTTACAATGTGCAATACAAGTTATATTTATAGACACAGAACTAGGGTTACAATTCTCATGGGCTTCATCTCATGGACCAACCTAGGGTTTCGCCAGGCACAGGGTTTCCTTTCTTGTCCCGCAAGTCGCGCTCATAGATACACTTACCCTGATTATACCCCGAGAAATCCACCTTACTAACTACCCGAATCTTTTCCATGTTTATCTTAAACTGAACTCAAGACATAGTCGGTCCCGACTTTTGGGTTCTCCCAAGTCACTTCGCGACCTTTTTCCTATCCCAAGCAGCCCCCGCGACCTACGTAGCTTCCCATACTTCCCACGACTTACCGACCTTTCGAGGTCGCTTCAAGTCTTGCTCTAGCTGGATGAAGTCGGATAATAAGCTGACCACAAGAAGGTTCAACCCCCGGCCTTCCTCAGGGTGGGTTATTTCCCCTTACAACAATTGCCCCTCAAGATGAGGTCGCAGGCCTGCTTTGGGGCCTTGTCTTGAACCTCCGATGTTCACCGGCCTATGGCAAGTCAACCTTTGGACATGTGCCCGAGTCAAATCTTCATCCTTAGGGAGTCGTATAGTCGCCTCGAACTCCCAAATCATCTTGACATGTGACAGAATTGCAATGATGGTTTGGCGGGCAGGTGACGTTTCAAGCCACGAGCTCGCCCAACCAGCGATCGCGTGTCTCTTACGCGCTACCCACGCGGCCTCACTTTCTGCGGGGGGCCTCGAGAGTCAAAATATTGATTTTTTCGACCCCCCGCCCTTCTCTATAAATAGGCCTAGGGTTCCATACCTTAACCCCTTCTTCTTCCTCGTTTCCAAGACCTGTAAAATTAGAGCCTCTGCATCCGCTTTCCCGGCTAGCTTTCAGAGATCCCACTGCTTTTCAGGTAACCATCTACTCTCTATTTCACATCAATGGTATCCGGTTCTAAATCTGCTCATGCACCCCCTCCGTTCATGGTTTCATCGTCATCCGACGACGACAACACGACAATTGCTGAATTATACCGCCGCAGCCAAAGTGAGACCGCCGCTCCTAACCCCACAATGCCTCCAACTGCTGGTGCCTCTGGCACCGGTCGGGATGACAATGGAGACGATGATGACCAGTTCCTGATGGAGTTGGAAGAAATAACACACATTCTTGCCCTGGAGCCGAGTTCCATTCGTATGGCCGCACCGGCGAGGGCGGAGGGGTCCGGGTCTTCTAACTTGGCCCAAAAATATGGGGCCTACGAGCGGGCTTTTAACTATCGCTCTTATGAGGCCCAGGCCCCATACCAGAGACCCACTCGCGACTACTGGAGGTCGGTCAGGTCGGACTTCGTGGCATCGCTTGAGAAAAATGGTCGGTTCTTACCGATAGCTACGTGCGATCCCTCTGCTGCCTTTACAAGGTCCCCCGGGACATTCACTTTTATGGGGCGACCTCTGATGAAAGCGCCGACCAGCCGCCACTCGGGATGATCGCGGTCAATGAGCAAACAATGGAGGCCGGGATTTGGTTTCCGCTCCACCCGGCTATCTCTCATCTGATGGCGGCTTGGAACCAGAGCTAGAACCAGATCACTCCTAATAGATGGAGTTACATTCTTTCTACTATGACCATACTCGGGCAGGTCAGGCTGCGCAGACTACCAACCCCGAGCGAGCTGGCATTTGTGATAACGCCCATCCACCATGTCGGCGGCTATAATGTCGTGCGGCTTCGTAAAGGTTGGGAGCTCGTGAGCGGGATCCCAAATAAGGTCGAGGGTTGGCATAATAAATGGTGGTTCGCCGGGGGGGAATGGGAGTCTATTGACCCATCGAGCACACTTTCCATCATTGTCCCAACCGACTATGCCAATCGGGTTGACCATGGTAAGTTTCACCTTCATTCCGACTAAGATACTTGTACTGATCTAATTCTCCTCTTCTTTTACAGTTTTCACACCCACTGCGGCCGACCTTTACTGGGACTTCAAGGAGGCATTTGACATTGTTCGTGACACTCCACCGAGTTGACGGGACGTGAACGCTTTCAACTCTGATCTTGACCGACTCAACGCCGGCCTGTATACCTACCCGAGTCACTTGAACATCCCATGTACCCTTACTCCTTGATTACCGAATTTCCATTGTCAACCTGTCTGACTGGCTTCAATTCCAATGTTTCTGCAGTCCCCAACATTCCCATCTATCGTCTCATCGCCATGGCCTGAAGAAATCTGCTTTGGGACAAATCCATTGAATGGAGAAGATCACCCCCGCCGAGGTCTCCTCCAAGCTCGCCCCATCGAGGCAAGAGGGAAGGTCACTCCACCAACTTTCGCACACTAAGAAAGTGAGGAGATTAACCACTAATCGAAATCGAGGGCCGGTCCTTTCCGCCCACATCGCACGGTTACCAACACCCCCCCATCGGCACTAAATTTATCGCCCGGCGAGGGTCATTATGATGATGATGACTCCCTTACCGAGGAGAAGCGTGAACGAAAGTAAGTTCTCATCACAATTTATGTGACTTTTTTTCATATTATTTCAAGGCTCTAACGACTCAATGGTCTTATAGCTTTGACTTTTACCCGGAGGTGGTTAGCTTCCTTTAGAGCCTCCACTTCAATCTGGACGAAGCTTCCCAAAGAAGTGGTCATATCTCCCGCGAAGTGCATAACTCAGTAGAGTCGCACCGATCACGCCAACGCCGTAAAATATGATGGGCAACATG
Source organism: Stenogyne calaminthoides (assembly GCA_037126765.1). Lineage (NCBI taxonomy): Eukaryota > Viridiplantae > Streptophyta > Magnoliopsida > Lamiales > Lamiaceae > Stenogyne > Stenogyne calaminthoides. The sequence continues at coordinate 34,321,194 of JBBCBC010000006.1, read as the reverse complement.
TACTTTCCATGGTCCACACCCAAAAGGCGGCTTTTACCCGAGAGGACCAAATATTGGAGACCGAACTCCCATCTCCCGAGTCGACACTCGAGGTCAAAGGTAAGGTTTCTTCAAGGCGGCGCCGAGACCTGAAGGATGGAGAAAGTCAATTGAGCACCTTCTATAGATCTCGACCCTCGAGGGTCGCCTGGCTGAGATGGAAGGCGGGCTGGCCGCGGAGAGATTGAAGTTGACAAGGCGAAGCGGAGGCCGCCTCGGGCGGCCGAACAACTATAGACGAATGCAGAGAAAGGCAAATGGGTGGAGGCTTTCACCCGAGAGCCGAGATGGCCAGGAAGGGGGAGCCGACACTGTGGAGGTCCAAATAACATCCCATTTGATAAGTGATGGCCTTAGCTTGCATCCGATCGGGCGAACCCTATCGGCGATTTACCATTGTTGTCGACCTCAAAGACTACGCCCATGACAACCCCCGCCCCCGATGTTCTCAAGATTCCTTGGAGGACATGGGCATTGATCTCGTTCTTTCCAGATCCAAGGCCCGTGTGCATTCCCGATCTATCATTCAACCCAGAAGGAGGTACCGAGCTCGAGGTCGCTGATATGCCCTCTAAGCCCATTGTGGAGAAGATAACAAGCTCGGAGGTCGATCCGCCGGTGGTCACACAAGAGGAGCCTCCTTTCTGGACGGTCAACACCCCGCCCCCAACTGCCCCTGCCGAGAAGGATTGAAGTTGCGTCGCTACCACTCCTTTTTATTTTTCTTTTTTCACTGTACCGGCCTTCGGGCTTTGATTTGTAATGCACAACCTCCCAACCTTCGGGTCTTTATCAATGGAAGTAGCTCATCTGGTATTTGTCTTATTAAACAAAACTCCCATATTTTGTCCCCCCAAGTCGAGGTCGCAAGCTCGCCTCAGGGCCTTGACTTGAACTTGTTTTTCTCCATTGACTTTTGCCAGGTCGGACTTGGGAAGTGTGCCTCCACCGAAATCCCATCCTCGGGGAGGCGAACAATCGCCTTGATTTTCCGAATCGGCGTTATGTGTGACAGGTCCGTAATGATGGCCTGGGTTATTGGTGACGCCGCATGCCATGAATCGAACCAACCAGGAGTAGAGTACTGCCTACGCGCTGCCCGTGCGGCGCCGATTTCTTGGAGGGGGCTCGAGAGTCAAAATATTATATTTTCACCCCCGCCTTTCATCTATAAATAGGGCGGGATTTTCAGAGATACAACACACATTATACCCCCTCTGCTCTCCCCATACATCGTCCCCAAGCTTAGTTATGGGCGATTCCGGCGAGTCCCCCACTTTGAGGCATCCTCCGGCGATGGGCTTCTTCCGCTCTATACATATTGCCTCCGATATTCAGTCCATCCCTGCATTTTCCCCATTTCTGATCTCGCCTTCATCGGAGGATGACCATACGGTCATTGCCAAGTTTTGCTGCCACCCGGATGATGGATTTGCCGCCGCCATGACGGAGGTGCCCCAGGTCCTCTGTGCTTTGGGCGCCGATCGGGATGATGGAATTAGTGGTGATGGGCATTTCCTGACCTGTGATATGGATTTAGTATTGTATATGTGAATCCGATCAGGCCAAAATGCCCTTCACAATCCCTTGAATTTTTTGCACCACATGTATGACACTCGTGTTCATTTAACACGGGAAGTCCCATTGCAGCATCTGACACTTCTCGGATGTTAAAACATCCTTTTCTGATAGTTTTGTAACATCTTCCTCAGCGACCTCCATATCAGAGAGCCGTTATTCTAGTAACAATGTAGTACAGACCAAGTCGCCAGTTCGAGTAGCTCCGTATTATAGACCAGGTCGCTAGCTCACCTCCGAAAAATGTATTGTATTGGAATGCTTCTTTTTACTGACTTCTGGGTCTATTGTAATGGGGTTCTCCCCGACCTCCGGGTCTTTATTAATGAAATTCTCCTTTTTAATTCCTTTGTTGTGTTGACTCGATTTCCTTATGCGATTTTTGCTTAGTCTTTATCATCTTAATGTTTACGCGACTTGTTTATTGGAAATTTGCTTAATCGACTTACAAATTCGGTATTTATCGCACCCTAAAGGGTTGCGGCCTGCATGTTATCCATCATTCTTTTATGCGACCCGCTTGGTTTACACAGGAATTTTTCTTCCAAGTAGAATAGAGAATTATTGTTATCAAAAAAATTTGTTTACATCGATGTGATCAGTACAAAGGTGTAAATCTATTGATAGTACTTCTTCAGATGAGTTGCATTCCATGGATATTGTGCCTTGGTCCCATCTGCTTTCTCGAGCTCGTATGCCCCGTTTGGTAGGACCTTCGATATCTGGAATGGACCCTCCCAATTTGGACTGAGGGCACCTTTTGAGTCTCCTAGTATCTTTTTCAGCACTAGGTCCCCGACCTTAAAACGTCAAAGTTGCACCTTAGAGTTGTAATATCTCTCCGACCTCTGCTTGTATCTAGCGTTTCTCATGTTAGCCTCCAATCACTTTTCTTTGAGTAGGTCAAGGTTCCTTTCCAGGGCCTCATCGTTATGATCGAAAGCGACCTGGCTGGTTCGGAAGGTCGGGAAGTCGACTTCCACAGGCACAATTGCCTCAATTTCGAAGGCTAGCGAGTAAGGGGTTTCGCCCGTTGAATTTTTGTAGGTCATCCTGTATGACCATAGCACATCTGGGATCTCGCTAGCCCATTTCCCTTTCCCCCCCTCGATCTTAGCCTTGAGCGTGTGCTTTATGATTTTGTTCACGGCCTCGACCTGACCGTTTGATTGAGGTGATATGGGGTAGAGAAAAACTTTGTGATCTTCCACTTTCTGAAGAAGGCGTCGACCTTCATACCGTCGAACTACTTTCCATTGTCTGATATGATCGCCTGAGGCAGCCCAAACCTGCAGATAATGTTCTACCATATGAACCTGATGACATGATCTTGGTCAATGGTTGCCAACGCCTCAGCCTCGGCCCATTTTGTGAAGTAATCCACCTCTACCAGGGTATACTTGACCGATCCTGGGGCCGTTGGGAGTGGCCCAATGATGTCTATCCCCCACTTCGTAAAAGGCCACGGACTGAGGATACTTGTGAGTTCTTCTGGTGCGACCTTGATGGAGGGAGCATAGATCTGCATTTGTGGCATTTGCGAGCGAAGACGATAGCGTCGGCCCTTAGGGTAGGCCAAAAATATCTCTTCCTTGTGGTTTTGTGGGCCAGTGACTCCCCCCCAGTGTGGTTTTCGCATGCCCCTTCGTGTATTTCTCGTAGAATGACTTGACCTTGTTCGGGTGTGATACATCGAAGTAGGGGTATGCCGAAGCCTCGCTTGTATAACTCCATGCTGATCATTGTGTATCGGGCGGCCCGTAACTGCAATTGCCAAGCTTTGACGCGATCGGGTGGCAATAGGCCACTTATCAAATATTCCATGATGGGTGTCATCCAGTTCGACACCAGGGTTTCTAATGTTGTTACGGTTACTTGCGTGGTGGATGGGTGGGGAAGTATCGTGATGGTGATATCGTTCATGTCTGGTGATCCTTCAGAGGTCGCCAATCGAGCTAAAGCATCGACTCACGAGTTCTGTTCTCTCGGTAGCTTGACATGGATTTGTGCGAACTTTAGGCATAGTGTTTTTACGATTTCCTGATAGGCCGCCATCCTATCATCCCGAGCCTCGTACTCCCCCGAAACTTGGTAGGCCACGAGCTGGGAGTTGGTATGGACTTGCAATCTCTTGACGCCCATGGTTGTTGCCATTTCTAAGCCGCTAATGAGCGCCTCATATTCGGCCTCATTATTCGTTGCGGGAAAATCGAAGGTGATGGCATTCTGGAATGAGATACCTCAGGGCTCATTAAAACAAGACCGACTCCCGACTTGTGAGAGGTCGCCGACCCATCTACGAACAGCTCCCACAGCAAACTACCCTAACTCCCTGCTCCAGAAGGGAATGTGAGCTCGACTAAGAAATCGGCCAGTGCCTGGGCCTTAACTGTAGGTCATGGCGTGTACGTTACTCCGTATTGCCCGACCTCAATGTCCCATTTGAGACATCAACCTGAAGTGTCTGGTTGGAGGAGCACATTGAGTAGTGGCAGGGATGTGAGAACCTCGACCTGGAGATCGAAAAATTATGGTCTCAGCTTCCTCACACTCATGACTAATGCGTATGCCAGCTTCTCTAGCGATGGGTAACGTTGTTCTATCTCGTTCAATGTCTGGCTGACAAAATAAATGGGCAGGTGAATCTGGCCCTCCGCTCGGACCAGTACCGCGCTCAAAACGGTCTCTGAAGCCACGAGATACAAGAACAGCTTCTCTTCCGGAACAGGTTTAGACAAGATGCTCACATCCGCCAGGTAGGTTTTGATTTTTTCAAAAGCATCCTGGCTTTCGGGTGTCCATTCGAACTTTACTTTCTTACGGATCGTGTCGAACATCGGCTTGCATTTGTCCCCCTTCCGGGAGATGAACCTGCTTAGTGCGGCCAGGCACCCCGTGAGCTTCTGAACCTCTTTCACATTTCGGGGTGCCCCCATATCCAGTACGTCCTTAACCTTCCCTGGATTCACCTAGATCCCCCGCTTACTGACCAGATGTCCCAAGAACTTCCCCGACTCCACTCCGAAGTTACACTTCTTGGGGTTGAGTCTCATATTGAACTTTCTGAGGATATCGAAGGTCTGTGCGAGGTGAGACAGGTGATCCTCCCTTTTTAAGCTCTTGACGACAATATCATCGACATAAACTTCTACCGACTTCTCGATCTGATCAGCAAACATATGATTGACAAGCCTTTGGTAGGTTGCCCCTGCGTTCTTCAGGCCTAACGGCATCCTTTTCCTGCAGTATATGTTTTTCTCGGTCAGAAAGGAGGTGTGTTGCCGATCTGGTTCGTGCATTGCTATCTGGTGATAACCCGCGAAAGCATCCATGAATGACATCATCTTGTGCCAGGCCGTGTTATCTATCAGGTGGTCGATGTGCGGCATGGGAAAGAAATCTTTTGGGTAGGCCTCGTTGAGGTCGATAAAGTCGATACACAACCGCCAGGTTCCGTTAGACTTTTTCACCAGTACTGCATTGGCCACCCACTGTGGCTGGTTGGCCTGCATGATCAGGTCGTTATCCAGTAGCTTCTTCACCTCTTCGGCTAAAGCGGCATATTTCTCGGGGCCAAATTTCAGCCTTTTCTGGGCAACCGACCTCCGAGATGGGTCAATATAAAGTCAGTGATACACGACTTCTGGGTCGATCCCTACCATGTCCTTGTGCGACTAGGCGAAGACATCCAAGTTATTTTTGAGAAAGTCGATGACTTCCCCCTTCAGATCGTTTGGTATCTTGGAGCCAATAATGACTTCTAGATCCGGGCGAGTTGGATCTATCCTAACTTTCTCGAGTTCTTCCCCCGGAATGGCTCTTTGGCCATCTTGTCATGGGTCATCGATTTCGTCCTCAATTAGGAATTCATCAGGCTCGTACCCTATCCTTGGATTGAGGTCGTTGTAGGTTCTTTTTCTGCTTGCTCTTTTCTCATTTAATTCCCCATCTTGTTCATTGCTATCTATTACAAATGTTTGTGTTGGGAAATTTATAGTTTTGATAAAAGTTCCAGAAACACATGTAATAGGACCAGTCAGACCTGTTAGCTGACTGACGTTTATATTACCGTTTATAGAATACCAGTTGATAATTACTTGATAGAACAACCGATGTAATAGATAGGTCACATATTTGAGGGGAACCTCAATATGTATAAGTCGATCTCAAGATCCAAAGAACAAATGTCATCCGGAATCTTTCGCTAGAGAAGAACAGAAGATCGATCGATCCGATCTAGTCGATATCTCACCAAGTCATAAAGCTCAAACTCGGAATACTTGAAGATCGATGACTTCCGAAGATCGGACGTACATCGGTAGAGTCGCTGGTTGAAGCTAAGTCAACCGCACCGAAGACTCCATCGTAGACCGATCGATTCGATCGATCAAATCACCACCGGTGAAAAATCCGATGTTTCACCTAATCATATGTCTATGATCCGAACAAGAAGAATGTCAACCTTAGTTAGAAGAACAACACCGAAAAGTCGCGCTCATAACCAATAAGAACAAGACACGTATGATCGAGCCAACAATTAAGGATTTGATCTTGCTTTCTAACGGCTATAAAATACAAGTTCACGCTTTTCGCCATGCCGTTCTGAAGACGCTCACATCAATCCTCAAGAACCTACCTAATATAGCACGAAATTCAAATTGCTCTCCAACGGCTCTTTGATTTCAAGGTCTATAAATATGGGATCACACTTCGAGTGAAAACACTAAACATTGAACAATCAAGAAGCTCAAGCAATTATCGATTTCATTTCGAAGAACACGATCAAGAAGATTATCATATTAAGTGTTCATCCCATAAGTTCTTAGCATAGAAATCTTTTCATCTAGGCGATAGGCTACCTTAAACACTATAAAAGATTTCATAGTTGGAACTAAAACAATCTTATCCAAACCCAAGTTAGGTTAAGTTGTTTAGCAAGATTCGGACTAGGGTTTCTAGTTATTTACGGGATCGGTTGAGTGAGAACTCCTTAAATATTTGTCGATTGTCTTGTGTTGAACTAACACATAAAACTAAGTTCGGTTGGTTAAGTTGGTGCCCCTTGTGATAGGGAAGAGTGGACGTGGGGATCTGGTTTGTCCAACCACTATAAATCTTGTGTGCCTTTTTACCGCTTTGATTAACTGCCTACACAATTGCACACAACCTTTAAAGCGCGATACATATTCTAAGTTGAGATCAACAAGACCAAGCTTCGATCGATCAAGCTTGACACTTCACCAACCGGTTAAAACACTAACTTTGGAATCGATTTATAAAAACTGGTTTTTCACGGGTAAAACTTATAAGCTTCCGCACATCGCTTAAACCCGATAGTTACCGAATGATTCGCCTTGCGATTAGTAAGTTGGTTATCGACCAAACCGATTCATTTCGCTTGATCGGGATAACTTGCCATCACACGACCTGCACAAAAAAGTTTTTGAGAAGTCTATTCACCCCTCCCTCTAGACTTACGCCCTCACAAAACCCCGCTCGGGACCTACAAGTGGTATCGAGGCGTGTGCTCAAAAGATTACTTTTTCAATGTGATCTTTGAGTGATCCATTTTTAAAAAAAAAACCCAATCTCTGAAATGCATATATTCTAATGTTTTTCCATTATCAAAAAAAGGGAAATTGTTGGGATATTTTAGTTTTGATGAATTATGCCAAAACATTATCAACTTGTGTTTTTTTGAAGCTAATCTATAGATAACAAGTTCGGGGGGAACGAGAGAACAGATTGAGGGAACTCACGAAATCGCAAAGGTTGCGATTTAGGTTGCGGATGAGACCGATCGAAGATCGGATGAGTTAGATGAGTTCCGAAGTTAACCGATGAGTCAGGCAAAATCGGAAGAAGAAAAAGCTAAGTCGGTGATCGAAGATCGATGACGAATATTTGATCGGATGTCCGTATCGCATTTGAGCCGATCCGGTGATCGAAAGAGCGCATGTTCGATCGTAGTTAAACCCGACCCGAAGATCGAAGAGAAGGTTGCAGATCGAAGAGGAAGCGGATGAGATCGACGAGATCGGGCGTGATCAAGATCGATATGAAGATGTCGCAGATGATCAAGATCGAGGCGTGATTGAGATCGGGATGTGCTAAACCGATATGCTAAACCTAATGTCTTGACTGATGCTATCCCGAGATGATTGATCTGAAGATGTGTTGATCTGATCCCGGTCGAAATATCGGATCGTATAAAGAAGAAATCGATAGCTCTCGAAGGTCGATGTCTCGATTCAAAGAATCGAACTCGAACTGAGTGTCAAGATGCATGATCGACAAGGTCCGGCGAAGAGAAGTCTTTGAATCGAGAAAACTGAGGCTCGGATGAGAATCAAGACTCGTTATGTCTCTCAAGACACCGAGACTCGAGAGAATCCTGAATGATTCAAGGCGAGGAATCGGGAATATAAGCCCGTTAGAATCGACGTGGACCAATGAGAGGAAAGACAACCCGACTGGAAAAGCCGCGGAACATCTGAGAGAATAGTATGGATTTGAATGTGACTTCATCCAATGGTAACATTCAAATCCACACTATAAATACAAGTTCTTCCATCATTATCAAGTGTGGAGTGTGGATATGTGGAGAAGATAGCACACGAGATGCTACAGAGCCAAGAGCCTTATAGTCAAGCATTCCCACCCTAGAACACAAGTCTATAGATATACAAATATGTTCAAGAGTGTTCTAGAACCCAATCTAAGCAACCCACGATGTATCCTAAGCTTAGAGAGATTTTCCCAACCTTAGCATTGAGGCTAAACAAATGTAAGGGAAAATCTCAACCTAGTTGGAAACCAAACAAACCTTACCCAAATCAGTAGGTTAAGTTTGTAGGTGAGTGTGAACTCGGTAAACATCTAGCAATCCCGAAAGGGAGGGTAGGCAATCCCGAGTGAGGGTGATAAGTCCCGTTGGAGTGTGAACTCGGTAAACATCTGTAGGCAATCCCGTGGAGGGTGATAAGTCCCGAAGGAGTGTGAACTCGGTAAACATCTGTAGGCAATCCCGTGGAGGGTGATAAGTCCCGAAGGAGTGTGAACTCGTTAAACATCTAAGAGGCGAACCCGAGAGGGTGATAAGTCCAGTTGGAAGGAATTTCCCTAGGAACAGGGAGAGTGGATGTAGGAGCTTGAGTCTCTGAACCACTATACATTGTTGTGTTGTTTACTGCTTTACATTCTTATCTTGTCATATGCATTCGATTATAAGCAAAACACAATACATGAGCTTAAAACGCAAAAATCTGTAATCACTCTGCCCTCACCCCTGTTTTATATGCATCGCTTTAAAATGTTTTGCTTCCGCACGCGCAAAATGGGTTTTCAACCGGGGACCATCAATTGGTATCAGAGCTCAACAGGGCAATATCGATCCGGTTTTGGATCCCTAACTTCCCACCTCATGCCTCTTTTTGATCAAACCAAAAAGGGGAAGGACGAGGAGAAACCAACCGACATGATCGTAACAACAAAGACCTAATTCGCATAGCTTTGAAGCCTATGGACAAAGACTAGACCATCTGGATCTCTTTGCTAACGATGGAAAAGTCAAAGGCAAGAAAGGTAGGCTACTGCGGGTCTTTGACATCATCAAAAAAGGTAGGCTACACATCACAACTGCACCCACTCACTCCTATTACACAACTGTCCACTACCACTCGGACTAAAATAGTCACAAGAAGCACAAATTTAGCGGATCTGAGCCGATAAGGAATCAGAAAACTCGCCCAAAGAGCGATTGGTTTGAAGAGACCCGCGAAAAAAGAAGAAAGAAAGAAAAAATTGACAGAGGCGTAAAATCAAGAAAAATTCAGACGAGAGCGAAGAAAGGAAAGGCCGAAAAATCACATACGGTAACCTCACCGCCAAGAAGAGTTGATGAGATCATTCCAAAAAATCGCCACACATTTAAGAGGTTTGAGGAATGGAACAAGATCGTAAGTGAATGGCTTCTAGATGCTTTTGTCCTTAATCTTGTTCCACGAGAAGAATCTCCGGATGATGAATTCCTCAACCGTTAGAAAATAAATATCCGATTTTACGAAGTATCCGGAAAATGAGGCCAAACTTATCAATGTAAAAATATCTCGCCAAGAGTATGATCTGTTGGATTACTCGAAGAAGGCGATGGCTCATTTGACAGACTTGCATTTTTTTAGATTCTACTTTGACATCCTCGAGCAAAACGCATATAACCGATCCTCGGCACCAATGATGTCAAATGGAAACTATATCGATTTTCAACGTACCTCAAGATCAAAAAGAGATGCCGAAGGATACAAGCCTAAAGAGTGAAGAATCGAAGACTTCTCCTGATCACCGTTTTTTTAAATTCAAACTTTTCTCGATGTAACATGTAATCGACATATCTAATGAGAAAAGTTTATTTTCCGATCCTAAGACAAAATCTCATTGTCTTCCGATTATGTGCTCTTTATTGTTCTATATTTATCACCGTGTTTGGTTTCTCGGGTGTTTTGGTTTTATCAAAAAGGAAATTGTTGGGAAATTTATAGTTTTGATAAAAGTTCCGTAAACACATGTAATAGGACCAAATCGGACAAATTAATCGATCGATGTTTATATTACCGTTTATAGAATACCGGTTGATAATTCTTGTATAGAACAACCGATGTAATAGATAGGTCACATATTGAGGGAACCTCAATATGTATAAGTCGATCTGAAGATCCAAAGAATACCATATCCCATGTGCCGAATGCTTAGAGAAGAACAGAAGATCGGTCGATCCATCTAGTCGATATCTCACCGTCATAAAGCTCAAACTCGAATACTTGAAGATCGATGACTTCGGAAGATCGGACCGAAGACCTACATCAGTAAGTCCGCTAGTTGAAGTTAAGTCAACCGGCACGAAGACTCCATCGGTATATTGATCGCCGATCGAATTTCACCACCAGTGAAAACGATGTTTCACCTAATCATACGCCTATGATCCCGAACAAGAAGAATGTCAACCTTAGTTGGAAGAACAACACCGAAAAAGTCGGGGCATAACCAATAAGAACAAGACACGTATGATCGAGCCCGACAATTAAGGGATTTGATGTTGCTTCTAACGGCTATAAAATACAAGTTCACGCTTTTGGCCATGCCGCTCTCAAGACGCGTCACATCAATCCTCAAAACCTACCTAATATAGCCGAAATTCAAATTGCTCTCCAACGGCTCTTTGATTTCAAGGTCTATAAATATGGGATCACACTTGAGTGAAAACACGGAAACATTGAACAATCAAGAAGCTCAAGCAATTATCGATTTCCGCATCGAAGAACACGATCAAGAAGATTATCATATTAAGTGTTCATCCCATAAGTTCTTAGCATAGAAATCTTTTCATCTAGGATAGGCTACCTTAAACACTAGAAAAGATTTCATAGTTGGAACCAAAACAATCTTATCCAAACCCAAGTTAGGTTAAGTTGTTTAGCAAGATTCGCACTAGGGTTTCTAGTTCGATTTAAGGATCGGTTGAGTGAGAACTCCTTAAATATCTGCCGGTTGTCTTTGTGTTGAACTAACACATAAAACTAAGTTCGAGGTTAAGTTGGTGCCCTTGTGATAGGTAAGAGTGGGCGTAGGATCAAACCACTATAAATCTTGTAAGCCTTTTACCGCTTTGATTAACCTGCCTACACAATTGCACACAACCTTTAAAGCGATACATATTCTAAGTTGAGATCATTAGCACCAAGCTTCGATCCGATCAAACTTGACACTTCATCCAACCGTTAAAACACTAACTTTGGAATCGATTTATAAAAACCGGTTTTTCACGTAAAACTTAAGCTTCCGCACACATCAGGCTTAAACCGATATTCTGGAACTAATCGCCTTCAGCGATTAGTAAGTTGGTTATCGCCCAAATCGATTCACTTTATCAGATAATCCATCACACCCGATCTTTTCGTAGTCTATTCACCCCTCCCCTCTAGACTTCTGCCCTCACAAAACCCGTTCAGGACCTACAGTTTGTTTGATAGGTGTAGGTGCGGAATTAAAAAGAGACGAAGAGTAAATCAAACAACCTCTTGCATCGACTTGATTGCCCTTAACGGTGCAGACCAACCCACTCTTGGTGGGGAATTTTACACAAAAGTAGAAAGTGGAGGACGCAGCCTCGAATTCATGCTCAAAAGGCCTTCCCAGGAAACCATTATAGGAGCTGGGAAGGTCGACTACTAGAAAATCTAACAGCTTAGTTGCCCTAACTTTGCTATTCAGTGTGGAAACCAGCTCAACGGCCAGTCGGATCATCTAGGTGGGCCTCACAGTCTCGTCACCAAACCCCTTCATGACGTGGTCGCATGGGGTGATATAGGCATCATAATCCCCGAGCTGATCCAGGGTCTTCTTGAAGAGGATGTTGCAGAAGGCACCCCCATCGACCAAAAGTCGACACACCGTAGTTCCCATGATATTGGCCCGGATCACCAGGGGATCGACATTGGGATAGACCACCCCAGCCTTGTCCTTTTCCCCGAACTCGATTGTGCTAGATTCTTCCCCCAAGGCGAGGACAGGCAACACCATCTTCCTGGCATTCTTTATCTCCCTTATTTCGGCCTTCATCTTCCTCGCTGGAGGAGGAGCCGAGGCTAGCCCCCGATCGTCCCTAGGGGAGAGGGTGTGTATCACGTGATCTCCCGCATTCTCAGGCATGGGCAGGATAGGTCGCTCCCCCTGTCCCAATCCCTAGTTGTCATTTTTGTGGGCGCGCTCTCCTTGCTGGCGACCTCTCGGAGCCTGGTCGCCATTCTTCTAAGGTCGCTTGACGAATTCGTCAAGCAGTCCATCTTCATACAATCCAGAGTTGGGGCAACAGATCCTTACACTCACTGGTATAGTACCCGGCCTGCTCGTGAAAGTGGCAATATTTGTTGGGGTTCAGTTTGCCCTTATTCTTTACCGGGCGGGGCGGGAGAAGCAATTCCCATTCTCGGATCTGGGTGAAGATGTGTCCGGGGGTCATGCCCAGTGAGTCCATCAACTTCACCGGAATGCTCTCTTCAAAAGTCTTGAAACTTCCGGGAGGCTTGTACTGTGAGGCGACCTTCTTGGAACTTTTCTTGGGTTCCGCGACCTCCTTAGCCTCGGAGAGTCAGGATTCCAGGAGCTCCGCTGTATGTATCAAGTCGCTAGCCCACCTCCAAAAGTCGGCGTAACTAGTTGGGTACTCGGCCGTCATGCTCCGCCAGAGTTTGGTTCCCTTCTTGAGGCCGGAGACAGCCCCTAGCAGTTTTGCTTCATCCCAATGGGATCTCCTTCCAAGATCAGCTTGCCGATCCTTTCAATATAGGACCGATCAAATTTTGTATCCCCCTACTGGGTGTTCATCAAACGTTGCCTGGTCGCAGGCCGGGGCGCCAGGGCAGTAAAATGCATCAGAAATAGGCGAGCGAGATGCTCGAAAGTGTCCACCGACAAGGGCGGTAGGGAGGTAAACCACTGGTGAGCCTGATCGCTCAGGGTCAGAGAAAAGAGCCGACATTTGGTCGCATCAGTAGCGCCCATAGAGGCCATGTATGAATTATATTTCGCCACATGGACCCTTGGGTCAGTGTTTCCACTATAACGATCCAAGGTCGCTGCGTTAATCTTCCTTTGGGTAGGAGCCAATGTGACCAGAGCTTCTAGTGGGGAGTCCGAGACAGCGAGGAAAGGATCTGCCCCCACTGGCCTGTTTTGATTCTCCATGCACTCCATCAGTTGTTGGACCGTCCTGGTCAGCGCTGTGACCTGAGCGTCGCGACGGTATGTTGTTGCCTTCATTGTTGGGGGGTCGCCGCAATGCACGGTTGATCCCCTCGGCAGGTCGTTGTGGTGGAGGTTCAGTGCGAGGGTAAGGTCGTGCTCCACCTGATCAGCTCGCCGAGGCTCAGATTGTGTCTCATCTTCAACAATCCCTGGGGCTTTCTGGACCCCCAGGTCGCCAAGTCGATCGAATGCGTTGTTCGACCCTGCCGGCCTTCTAAGGAGCTGGCGATTGTGGACCAAAGCGTGTCTAGCCGGATCGTAGGCCAGCTGACCCACCGAATGCCCCTTTCGGGCCCGTGCTTCCTTGTTTTTCGAGGGTCCGACCTCCTGGGTAGCCTTCTTGGGGGGAGGCTGCACATCCTCATTATTGAAAGCGAGGTGTTTTTGTTGAGGACAGCCATCACGGCCTTTGCGTCCTCCGGAGTCTGCACCAGGTTCCACCAGTCAGGTGTCATCACCGGGTTTGGCTGGCGAGCGCGATGTGAGCCGGTATGTTGAGAGCTCATAGAGGCCTCGTGCCCATCGCGGGCGTCCAGCTCTTGCCCGTTAGGATTAACTTGGTTGCTTGCCATCGATATTGATAAAAAACGAGATGGGTTTTCCTTCGAACATAATGATTTCGCAGGAATTGTGCTTCCCACAGACGGGGCCAATTGTTGTACCTGGTTTGATTACCGACGAACAAACAAGTAATTCGATAGACACCGATCAATATAATGGCGAAAGAAATAAATAACACGCAATTTGATTACCCAGTTCATCCGTGAAATAGACTACGTCTGGGGGCACCAAGCCAGGATATTTTATGTATAATTTCTGCCTAGGATACTAAGATTTTGATCCTTTACAATGTGTAATACAATTTATATTTATAGACACAGAACTAGGGTTACAGTTCTCGTGGGCTTCATCTCGTGGACCAACCTAGGGTTTCGACCGCCAGGCACAGAGTTTCCTTTCTTGTCCCGCAAGTCGCGCTCACAGATACACTTACCCTGATTATACCCCGATAAATTTTCCTCACTAACTACCTGAATCTTTTCCATGTTTATCTTCAACTGAGCTCGAGACATAGTCGGTCCCAACTTCTGGGTTCTCCCAAGTCGCTTCGTGACCTTTTTGCTATCCCAAGCCGCCCACGCTACCTGCGTAGCTTCCCATACTTCCCATGACTTACCGACCTTTCGAGGTCGCTTCAAGTCTTGCTCTAGCTGGATGAAGTCGGATAATAAGCTGACCACAAGAAGGTTCAACCCCCGGCCTTCCTCAGGGCGGGTTATTTCCCCTTACAACAAATTGTACGCATATTTCTCTACTATGGTATCCACGTAATCCCCGTTCACGGACTTGCACAGATTTGCCAGCGTTGAATCTGAGACGGAATTTGCTAGGAAAATTCCTATTCTAGATTTTATGGAGAAATATGAACAAAACTGTATTATGGATTCCCAAGAGCTCATATATATAGGAGAGACACAGCTTAAATCTTAAGCTAACCTGATTGGGAAATAAAATCCCTAATCTTTATTTAAATAAATCTCTTAGATTTATTTCCCACATATAAAATCTCTACGGATTTAATTCCCATGTATATCAAATCTCTACGGATTTGATTCAATATACATTAAATCCTATAATAATATTCCATATATTATTATTGGGAATCATATTTAATTAAATCCAATTTAATTAAACATTAATAATAATTAATTTCAAACTAATCTATTATTAATTAATTCTCCATAAATTAAATATTAAATCTAATTTAACATTTAATTAACCAACTATAATCCGTAAAAGGGAACTACTTGTTGTGTGACTCATAGGCCCTCATATATCGAGTGATTAGTCAAACTAACGGTCTTAATTGAACCCTAGACAATAAATCAGACATTCTCAATATATGAGGTACATTGAGAGAAACGTGCAACTCCCTGTAACTGAAACATGGGATATTACGATTTTCTCCTTTCATTCGCGAATAATAGATTAAGTCTTGAACATGATGAAGTATCTATTCAAATAACTTAATCATATTATCTCCAATCACTAATTGATCATGTATATCACACTTAGCCACAAAGTCTAAGTTGACGTGCATCGGCCGATGACATTGATCCAATTATGATGAGAAGACGAGTATTCTCTCTAAATCCGCATTGAGGAATGAATTCAATTCTTGGATCAACTACCACGCACATGCACTTCGTGATGAACCCAATCCAAGTCATATCTACCCATAGACGGGTGCAAACGTCGGTCATGGTCAAAGTTCATCATCCCACACATGTCGTGCGTATTGACCTCAAGTCAAAGGAGTATCGCATTGTTCCTACTAACCGAGACACCCGTAGACACATATAGTAGAAATACATCAAACGGTCTCTGGATGGGTATACCAATACCCTCTAAGGTATTTGTGCATCCATCATGAGATACCTAGTATCTCGTAGTAAGTGAGATCTTACTACACTCTCTAAGGGTATGATGCAGATCGCACACCAATCTCCATTGCATCATTAATATCCCATTCTTGATGATCCTTGATCGAGGCTATTTGAGAATCATGCTTAAGTCATCTGAGTTCTCACAACCTCAATCACAGCGATGACTCATGGGAACACTTGCATGAATAAATGCAAACAATCAAATATGATATTCAAACAAGTGTATTGCCATACATTAATATTAAATGAACTATAATATTAAATCAAACTGAATATCATCGAGTATTATGTCCTTACAATAGATTGTCTCTAGGATACTAACACTAACATGGTATGCTTGGTCGCCGAGAGTGAGTGGGAAAAGGCAACACTGGGTGGCATCGGTTGCTCCCATCGAGTTCATGTAGGAGGTGTACTTTCTCACATGGTTGATTGGGTCATAATCGACATTGTACTGCGTGATGGAGTTCGCATTGATTTTTACTTGCACTGGGGCGAGCATGACCGTGGGTGAAAGTGGCGAAATGAGAATTTTGGTGGTTAGGGTCCTCCCCCTTTGTTTGCCAATTGATCCTGAAGCTCCTTGATGTTTTGTAAAATGGCAGCCATTTGTGGTGAATTATCTAGCCATGTGACCTCATCGCATTGCCAGTGAGGTGGTGTATTTCTCTCTCGACGACGAGGTAAAGGAGTGCGGTTCAGTCTGTGGGGAGATGGTGTTTTGTCCTGTCTGCTAGGTGATGGACTTCATCCAATTTGATCTTTTGCTAATACCCGCTGACTGGGCCTACCTTGGGCTACAGACCCCACGCAAGACCTTTCCGGCTCGGCGTTGTCGTGATTCATCGGTTTGCGCTCATTTCAATGTTGCCCGCGACCTCGGTTTTTGGCCACAGCTGAAGCTTCTCGAGAATAAATGCCGATGGATTGGGTTTGGACCTTCATTGTGATTATGGCGGTACTCCTGAGTGCGTTGAGATTGGTGGGAGTTAGCCTCCTAGCTTTTCTCACGGTGGGGCCCCTCGTCCATCGGGCCCTTTTCTCTTTCTCGAGCTTTTTCGTCTGGGTTACAAGCGTGGAGGTCGCCATCGCGACTCGCTCAGTTTCGGGTTCGGTCTGGTAAATATCGCCATGGCTTCGTTAATTTTGCTCGGAGTTCAAATTTGTTCGAGCTTCTGAGGGACACGAGATGCGGGTCCTCCGGCTTTGCGATTGCTGACGTCCGGGCCGCCAGCCCCCGCTTCGTTGGAACGATTTGTTCCCGACTTGTCTCCGCCTTTCGAGATGAGAGTTGCTTGAGACATGTTCAAGGCTTGAGGGTGATTTCAAAGGTGTGAAAGGATTTTTGATCGAAGATTCATGAGGAATACTCCAATGAGAAAACACTAATACTTTAGCACTAAATTTCATAAAGAGCACCCTTCTTCTAGCGACAATTGTTGTGCATCAAAATATTGAGGTTAGGAATTAGAATGTGGCTTAGGATCTTGATGAAACAAACAAGTAATTATGAAATAAGAGTTGTATTAATTGCTCATGATTATATGGAAAATAAGTGTTGAACTTAAATGTGAGAAGTAAATTTGCAAGAGGTTTGGTATGGTATAAGTTCTCTAGTCATTTAGGGTCATAAATGAGCCTTATTTATAATGTTTGGGAGAGTGGAGCTCACTCTCCCGGATTACAAGTATAATGGGCCAAAAGTCGCCCTGCAGAACACTAAATGTTACAAGATTGATGTGATTTATCTCTGGAGGTCGCGGGAGGTCGCTCGAGATTTGGCGACCTCGCAGGCGTCATTTGCATATCGATCAAAGTTGTTGGGAAATGAATTTAATAAAGAGTTTTGATTAGATCCGAAAACCCCTGAGTATGACATGTTCAGGATAATCTTGATAGTCTGAGTCAGGTTTCAGTATAGAATTGTTGAGGAAGATATCTGCACAATGTATAGTCAGCAGATATTAATCAGTTTTTTATACTAAAGACTCAGGTAGACCTGAATGTTCAGAAGACTCAAAAGACACTGAAGACTCAGAAGATACTGAAGACTCAGAAAATACTGAAGACTCAGAAGATACTGAAGACTCAGAAGACACTTAAGACTCAGAAGATACTGAAGACTCAGAAGATACTGAAGACTCAGAAGTTACTGAAGACTCAAGTAAACCTGAATGTTCAGAAGGACCTGAAGAATATCTATCTGAGTACATACAAAACTGAGGAAGACGCACATTTATAAATAATGAATGTTGCCCAAAACATTCAAGAGCAGACAAAAGGAACTATGTCTAAGTGTTGTTTAAGGTTGTTTCATTCATAGAGATTGACCTAAAAGAGCCATTTTGTTTGTTTACATTCACTGAAGACAAGAGCCAATCAGAGGAAGACAACACCGTACTTTACTGACACTGAAAGCGATAGGACACTGAATTTTGTCAGTAGTACTACGTTCCAGACTGCAAAAATTGGTGATTGGCTACATGGTTGCATATTACCTAAAACATGCAAGGGAGTGTTCAAACCCTAAAAATTGTCGTTCATCAATAACCAGAAGTGGAAACTCTTGAAGATATCTCTTCCAACGGATAGGTTTTTCAAGGAGTGGCCATTGGTGAAGTTGCCTATAAATACCAGTGGTCTCCAGCATTGAGAGGTTACGGGAAATTAAAGCAACTCAAGAGCTCATTCGTATTCTTGCAAATTGAAGCACTCGAAAACCCTAGAATTTCCCAAGTGTTTCACATTGGAGAGAGCTCATTCACTAAGCCTAGATTTGATAGATATATTCAAAGCTTAGTAGAGATATCCTAGCCTTTGCGTTTGTTCTTATTGTAAAGGATATCTCACTCTAGTTGGGAAACCAACCAAACCCAAACCCTTTGATAAGGTAGTTTGAGTGTGTGTGATTTGTTGGTGAGTTAGAGTTGTAAAGAGTGAGTAAGCTGCAGTTTAGTCAGCCAGAAAACTCAAGGTAGAAAAGTGAGTAAGCTGCAGTGAGTCAGCCTGAAAGCTTTGGGAAGTGTGTTAAGGAATTTCTCTGAAGATCAGAGAGAGTGGATGTAGGAGCTTGAGTCTCTGAACCACTATAATTGATGTGTTGTTTATTTTTCTCTGTACTGCATTATATATGTTGCATGTTTTTCACTGAAAGCATATTTTACTAATATTCAGTTGGAAACAATCCACTGAACTTGCATCAAATTGATCACAGCCTTAACCACTATTTTATTAAGGAAGAAGATTTTCAGCAAGTTAAAACGAGTATAAACTTAGGGCCAACCATTTTGCACTCTTGATTAGCTATAACAGATAGTTACCAAACTAAACTAACTCTACTGAGTATTCAGTAAGATAATTATCTGATCCAAGCTTCTCAGGATCTCTGATAAAACTCAGTATCAGTTGGGCTAATCTGAAGCTTCTGAAAGCTGCTCAGGATCATTGTCTCAGTAGACTTTGACTCAGGGCGATTTGTGCTTCTCAAGGCAAAATTCTCAGGACATCCTGACCCATCTGATCTCAGTGAAGAAAAAGTTTTTAAAATCACTGAACACGTGTATTCCCCCCCATACACGTGTGAGATTCATTTGCACCGGGACCAACAAGTGGTATCAGAGCAGTGGTTCATTTACACCACTTGCTTTGGTAGCCATAGTCTATTTGCTGAAAGACTTTGGTGGTCTACTGAATAGATCTTACTGCTGATATCTTACAAGGCTCATTCATCAGGCATTCTAAGAAACTTCCTATGTTCTCTGTTGAGAGCTATGACCTATGGAGACTGAGAATGCAGGCTCATCTGTATTCCAAACATGAAAGAATGTGGAGAGTGGTTTCTGAAGGACCATTCAAATACACTGTTGTGAATCCCAGAATTACTGATACTGGGAGGAATGATCCCAGAGATGAATTTCCAAAGCCTGATGATCAACTTACTCCTGATGAGAGAAAGTTAGTCAATTTGGACTACATTGCTAAAGATACTCTATATAGCACTATTGATGATGGTGTTATGGGGATGATTTCTCACTATGAAACTGCCAAAGAAATATGGGACACACTCGCTATTATGTGTCAAGGCACAGATCATATTAAAGCGAACAAACTTTTTGTTGCTATTGGAAAGTTTGATAGCTTTGAAATAGAAGATGGTGAATCCATTAACAAACTGGAAGTCAGATTCACTAGCATTATGAATGATCTGAATGCTCTTGGGAAAAGATACCTACAAAGAGAAGTGGCACTGAAAATTCTTAGAGGATTGTCTAAGAAATGGGATATACATGTTGTGGTGATTGAAAACATCAAAAACATTGATTCTATGTCATATCAACAAGTTTTCTCTGAACTGAAAGCTTATGAGTTTGTGATTGATAAGAAAACTAAGAAATCTGATAGCAAAGATGATTCTTCATCTAGCAAAAATGTGGCTTTCAAAGCCAAAGAGAAATCCTGTAAATCTAGAGAGTATGAGAACTCACTTGCCAAAAATCAGGATGAGCAAGAGGATAAGCTAGTACTGATGGCAAGGAGGTTTGAAAGACTCAATAACAGATATGGAAAATATAAGAAATATTACAGGAACCACAGGTACAAGAACAGGAATAACTCAAAGGCTGAGGACATATCCACTGAGAAAAGGAAGGACCACAAAGCTGAAGGTTCCTCATCCAGAAAGGACTCCAAGACCAAGGAGGAAAGTGATCAGGATGATGATACCAACAGATGCTATAACTGCCAAAAGAATGGTCATTTTCAGTATGACTGTCCTGAGCAGAGTGTCAAAGAAAGAAAGGAGAGACAAGCCAAGAGAGACTGAAAGATCTCTAGCTAGAAGGTTATGATTGCATAAGAAGAAGAACAATCTGAAGAAGGATCCAGTTCTTCAGATGAGATATTCTCATACAGTGACAGTGATGATGTTTGTCTTGTTGCTATGGAGGAGGTAAATTATTCTATCTCTGTTGTTGCTCCTACACAAGCACCTGAGTTATCAAGTTCATCTATAACCAGTAACTTTGACCTGATGGATTCTTTTGAGAATCTTATGAAGGACTATTCTGTGTTACAAGAACTCGCTTTCATAAAAACTCAAGAGCGTAATAAGGAACCGATCACGAGAAATCAAGTGGAAAGACTCTAAAATGTTGAGATCACGTCTCAATTGATGGGAACTACTGATGAACTAGATGTTCTGAAAGTACAACTCTCAGAAAAAGAGAAGGTGATAGAAATCCTGAATGGAAAATTAGAGAAATTCACTGAGGAAATTCAAATTTTATCGAATCGAAGTTCAATGACCTCTTTGAGAAGCATGAAACTCTAAAGAAAAATGAGGATAGTGTGCAAAGAAAGTTAGCTCTATTGAATTCTGCATCTAAAGTAATAGATGAAATTCGTGAGTTATCAAAGACCGAACTATAAAAGATTGGGATATAATCCAGAACCTCACAAGGTCTTCAAATCATTCTTCTAGTAGCACTAAGATGGGTTTTGTTATAATCTTCTTCTCAAGAAACCTCACAAGGTAAAGGACCTATGGTTTCGTAAAACTGATTCAGGGAAGAAAGCCCAAACCTCTAGTAGAAAACCCGAACACTAAGAGAAATTTTCGTGCCAAGATTAAACCTCAAAGCTAAGAATACCAACTAATCTTCTTTTTCAAGAGAAACACTTTCAGTGATATTCTCAACCTAAAAAGACCAAGTCCTCGTGTTACTTTGAAAAGACCACAATTTTGACAGTAACCTAAACCCCACTTGCCTAAAGGGTAAAGGTTTCCTCGAACCCCAAGTCAAAGACAGAGACAAAACTAAAGCCAAGGCATTTGAACAAGAGGCTAGAACCCAAGAAGAACTCTAAGGCTCATGTCCATGCTAAGGGAAACTCATACACTGGTAAAGGCACCTAGGGGTGGTGAATGTGTATGTAGATGTTTATGGGAGACAAATCAGCCACTCTAAAGTAATTAGAGTTGTCAAAATTTGGGTTCCAAAAAGGTACAAAGAAACCAGGACCCTACACCAAATGGGTACCTAAGAACCGATTTTTTTGAAGGAAAAGAAACAAGACAACATAGCCCCGATGAGAAATGAATTGGCTCAATCCGGAAAAGGATGTTCAAGACATATGACAGATATAAACAATTACTCATACTATGTTGAGCAAAAGGCCCTCGATTACATTTGGAGACAATTCCAAAGGATGATCAAGGATATGGAACTCTTGAAGTTGATTCTGCCATATCCATGGTGTTTCAATGTTCCCAAAAGCATAATCACATTCTCTGACAAAGGATTTGTTGGGAAATGAATTTAATAAAAAGGATTTTGATTAGATCCCAAAACCCCACTTGTATGACATGGTCGATAATCTTGATAGATGAGTCGATTCAGGTTTAGACAGATATTATCCAAATAGCCAAGTTAGTTTCATTTGAACAAGAGGGATACCGAAACTCAAGACTCAGAGAACTCTAAGGAACTCATGTCCATGAACTAAGACTCGCTCAAGACTCGTAGAATATCAAGACTCATATACCGAATGCTCAAGATATCCCCGAATGTTCCGAGGCAATCGCCAAGGAATCAAATGACGTGGACCAACGGTGGTGAAAAAAAAGGTCATAGAACTTACGAAGAATAGTTTGGATTTGAATGTGATTCTCCAATCGACAAACATTCAAATCCACACTAAAATAATTCTTCCTTCATTAGTTGGTGGATGGGGATCGCGCGGAGATCATCACAAAAATGCTACAAAGCCAAAGAGCTTATAGTCAAAGCATTTCCACCTTAGAACCAAGTCCTAGATATACAAATATATTCAAAAGGGTGTTCTAGAACCCAACCTAAGAACTTATATCATAAGCTTTTTTCCCAACCTTAGCATTGAGGCTAAACCATTGTAAGGGAAAATCTCACCATAATGGAGACAACACCAAACCCAAACCCCAAAGTGGTGAAGTGAGGTAGTTGTTAAATCCCGTAATTGATAAGTCCCGTTGGAGTGTGAACTCGTTAAACATCCGATGGCGATCCCGAATGTTCCTTAAGAACATAAACATCCAGTGGCGATATAAAGTCAATTGAACTCGTTAAACATCTAAGAGTTTGAGTTAGTAAACTGAGCAAAAGCCTTGGCCCGGGTTGAGTAAGTAAACTACGTGGAGTACATTTGGAGACAATTCAAACGAGGTAGTCTGAAAGCTCGAAGGATATGGAACTCTGTGAATTTGGTTGTCCCATTATATATTCATATACATGTTTATACTTCATATCTAGTATAAGCAAACCACAAATACATGAGCTTAAAGTTTAAAAAATTGAAATACTCGGTCTTATTTTATATGCACCGAAATCAAACGTTTTGCTTCCGCACGCGCAAAATAGGTTTTCCCACCGGGACCAACAGGATTCAATGTTGAGTTCTCAAAGAACTTATGTTATGTGAAAGGCAATACTTCACAACAAACATTACTGACTGGTACTAGAAAAGGAAATGTTTATCTTGCTGATTGGAAATTATCTCCTAAAGATACATGTTTGGTTGGAAAAAGTTCTACTGATACCAGTTGGCTGTGGCCTAAAAGGCTGAATCACTTAAACTTCAAAACCCTGAACAAACTTGCAAGATTAGCACTTGTGAGGGGGTTACCCAATGAAGTGTTTAGTAAAGATCATGTATGTGATGCCTGTCAGAAAGGAAAACAAATCAGAGCATCATTCAAAAGTAAAGTAGAAGTTTCTACTGACAGAATTCTACAATTGTTACATATGGATCTCTTTGGTCCAGTGACACCTGTAAGCACTAATGGCAGGAAATATACACTTGTGGTAGTTGATGACTACTCTAGATACACATGGGTCATATTCTTACTCAGTAAGAAAGAGACTCAAACAAACTGCCTGAACTACTGAAAAGACTAAGATCTTTGAAAAAGAATCGAGTGTGGTCAAAATCGATCGATAAAGCGTCTTGTATTATATTTGATTATTGTATGGAATAGCTCATGAAACATCACCGCAAGGACCCCACAACAAAATGGTTTCTTTGAAAGAAGAAATAGGACTCGAAAGAAAGTTCAAAGAACAATGATTCTTTTTATCAACAACTTTTTCTACTCTCGAACAGTCCATTGAATGAATCAAGGAAAAACACCTTATGAGTGGAATGAAAGGAAGCCTTTTGTTTTCTTTTCGTGTTTGGTTGTAAGTGTTTCATACACAATAATGGTAAAGATCAGTTGAAAACTTTTGATAGCAAAGCTGATGAAGGGATATTCTTAGGATATTCTGAAGTCAGTAAAGCCTTCAGAGTTTACAATTGTAGGACTCTTAGTGTGGAAGAAACACCTCATGTTGGTTTTTGATGAATCTACTTGTGTTCAGAAGAAACATGAACATGACTCAGGAGATTTGACCAAAAGAATCACCAGACTAAGCCTGAAGAAGAATGATAAAATATCCTATGAACCTGAAAAGAAGAAGTCAATCACTTTCTATGAATGGAGTGAATCAGACTCAGACAAAGAAGTTCAGGATGGAAATACTCAGGATGGTGAGACTCAGGACAATAATTCTCCACTGAAGGAAAGCCAATATACTGAAGCTGAACAATCTAAACATACACCAGTTCAGACTCAGGTATGTAATGCCGATGAAGATGTGGTCACAGCTGAGGCAAACTCTGAATCTATCAACCAAGGGGGAACAAATGTCTCTGACAATGTTCTGAATGGAATTTCCCCTGAGGAAGATGATTCACTCTCTCCTTTTCTGTTGTTCCCTGAATTTGATGAATTACTTGAACCTAACATTTATGATGTTGAGGACACTACTGAAGGGGGAACATCCAGGAGAAGATGGTTGGATAGTCATCCTACAAGTCAGATTGTGGGTGATCTATCAGAAGGAGTTAAAACAAGAAGGTTCCATGGAGAAAGTGCTTTGTTCTGTTGTTTCCTATCTGAAAAAGAACCTACTGAGATTGAAGAAGCTCTTCAAGATTCTTTCTAGATTGCAGCTATGCAAGAAGAGCTGAATCAGTTCACAAGAAATGAAGTTTGGGAGCTAGTGGACAGACCTAAGAGGCACAATGTGATTGGAACTAAGTGGGTATTCAAGAACAAGAGAGATGAGAACAACAACATTGTAAGAAACAAGGCAAGGCTAGTTGCACAAGGTTATTCCCAAGAAGAAGGCTTGGACTATGATGAAACCTTTGCACCTGTTGCAAGACTGGAAGCCATCAGAATGTTTCTTGCATATGCTGCCCACATGAAATTCACAGTCTATCAAATGGATGTGAAAAGTGCATTTCTGAATGGTGTGCTTAAAGAAGAGGTTTATGTGGAACAACCTCCAGGATTTTGTCAGAATGACCAAGTTTACAGGCTCAGGAAAGCCTTGTATGGTCTTAAACAGGCACCCAGAGCATGGTATGATACACTCTCTCAATTTCTTACTGACCATGGTTTTATCAAAGGAACTGTTGATAGAACTTTGTTCAGAATAGAAGATGGGAAGGATATCTTACTAGTTCAGATTTATATGGATGACATCATATTTGGTTCTCCAAACCATCAGTTGTGTGAGAAGTTCTCTACTTTGATGAAAGGAAAGTTTGAGATGTCTATGATGGGGGAGATGAATTTCTTTCTTGGACTTCAGGTTAAACAAACTAAGGAAGGAATCTTCATCAATCAAGCAAAATACACCAGAGATCTGATTGTTAAGTATGGTGTACAGAATTGCAATGCAGTTAGAATTCCTATGAATGCTAACTACAAGATGGATCCTGATCCTGAAGGCAAATTAGTAAATCACACTGATTATAGAGGGATCATTAGATCATTGCTATATCTCACAGCAAGTAGGCCTGATATAACATTTGTTTTTGGAATATGTGCAAGATACCAAGCTAATCCTAAGGCTAGTCACACGGAGGCTGCAAAAAGATTTTGAAATATCTTAAAGGCACTGTGAATAGGGGATTATGGTATCCAGCTGATGATAACCTTGAATTAACTGGTTATTCAGATGTTGATTATGGAGGATGTAAAATTGACAAGAAGTCTACTACATGAACTTGTCAATTTCTTGGAAGTAAACTGATATCATGGTTTTCAAAGAAATAGACCTCAAGAGTAACATGGTTAATGAAGTCATTGTGCATGCATTCTTTAGCTCTCGCATAACAATTGAGGGATTATAAAATTACAGCCAATGAAGTACCTATATTTTGTGATAATAATAGTGCAATTGCTATTACACAAAATCCAGTATTGCACACCAGATGTAAGCATGTTGATATCATAAATCACTTCATCAGAGATCATGTTGAAAAGAAGGATATCAGAATGGAAAAATCATATTGATAAACAGAGAGCTGATATCTTGACTAAACCTTTGGCTGAATCAAGATTTCAGGAACTGTCAGTTGAATTAGGTATGTTGGATCCAGGTGAATAAGGCAAATCTGAAAAATTGAAGGTTTTCAGATGCATGAAGTTTTTCAGGTTCTACTGAAAGACTCAGGATAAAAATGAAGTTCCTGAACACTGAGTCTTGGGAAACTCAGTAATCCTGAAGTTCAGTACTCAGTTTTATACTGACTTTTTATCAAGGTCAAAACTCAGTAAGACTGACGGTTAAAATTAGTCTGAAGAAGTTATTGACTCATGCACCTCATTTATTGTCTAAATCTCAGAAATCATTGGCAATAAATGATAAAACACCTGAGGAAATAATTGGGCGGGAAGTTTGAAATTTTCGAGGAAAGTCAACAGTCTGTAGGAATAGTAATTAAATGCACTGTTCATTAATCACCAATAAGGATAAAAATTGGCGGCTAGTACTCTCTAGTTGTCCTTTCAACTACCCGGTTTAGCCTAAATTAATCATAACCGTTGATTCTTTCAATCTGCACTATTATCCTTGGATCAAAAGTAATTCAAAATATATACCTCTTTCAAACTTCCTTTATACTCTACTTCAAAAACCTTCGTCTTCACAAACACTCTGCTTCAAAAATCTTCGATTGCCCAGAATTCTCACCTATCTCAAAACCCTTCACAGAAATTCTCCAAAAATAACTTTGACAATCTTTGACAAGCTTGCTATATCCAACAAACCATGCTATGAGAATGTTATTTCTCTAGATGGTATAGCAAATGCAGCACATGAAGAGGAGGCGCTGCATATGATCCGATTGGCTAAACTCACCTACCTGATCGCGAATCGCCCAGATGCAGAATACTCAAGAGAGGTAATCGAATTCGTAGCCAATATGCAACTTGATGATGATAATTGCATTGACTCTAGGATTACCGTCTCGCATTTGGAACATGGTACGAAGTATGTGGATTTTGTTAGAGAGCTCTATATAATCCCTAAAAATCTAAATGTTGTTTATGAATTAAATGATAGAGGGGAGGATCCTACTTTGTACATGATGGGTAGGGAGCAAGAATATTTTGATGGGATTGTGGAAGCCCCTATTAAATTTGAGGCCACATTAAACAAGAAGTATTTGAAACCCAAGTATCGAGTACTTCTTGACATTGTGAGGAGATGCCTCATGAGCGGGACTGGAAGTCTTGAACATATTAGTAAGCCTAAGCTGAGGTTGATGGCTGCTATTGAAGACTCTCCTTCCAGAGCATTTAATTGGTTACAATTTCTAATAACAATAGTCAGTGATCAAGCTGATCATGTAAAAAGGGAGAAGAATGGTACTATTGTGATCAAGAAAATGATATTACACGCCACCAAGATTGCTTTCATCTTGGAAACTTGTAGAGAAGAGGGAGATATCTTTACAAATTCAAGAGCCTTTCCTGTATCCAAAATAATGTTCAGATCAACCAAGAAGGGGATGAGAGGAAAAAAGGAAAAGCTTGCTGAGTCTCAGGAGGAGACTGCTGAAGAAGAAGCTGAGGAAAAGGCCCCAGTGGTTGAGTCAGTAAGGGAAACTAGAAAGTCAGTTCAGCAAGCCACTGAATCAAGTATGGAGGAGGACAAACAAGCTAGGGGGAAGACCCTACTGAAAGCAAAGAGGGAGGCTGGAGAGAAATTGAAAACAAAAGCCTTAGCCCCTCAGAAAAGGAAAAGGCTTTAGACAATTGCTGAGAAAGAAACCAGTGAAACCGAAGGAAGCCAAACTAAAACTCAGCAAGGTCTGAAATCACCACTCCAGGTGTTAGCACAGGTGGTGAAAAATATTGAAGAAAAGGAGGTTGCTGAGGAGGAGAATGTATTTTCTGAAGTAATGGAAACCTCCACTGCTAAAGACAAGATCTCTCAAGAATTCTTTACAGGTTCTCAACAACCTGCTAAATATAGCCAAATACAGATCCCACCCTCACACCCCTCAGAGCCAAATGAATCCCAGGATATTCTGAATCTTGATGCTTTACTCACTGAACCATTCCTTGATCCAACTGCCCTACAGATTATCCAACCTACTGAGAAAATTGTGCCTCCACCACTACAGAAAGGTGAAGCTGAGGAAGCTGAGTGGAGAAGCAAAGGTGAAAGATTTGTCCTGGATAGATATCATGAGCTCACTGAATTCCCTGACCTTTAGGATCTATTCATCAGATTGAGGACAACAGTTTACATCCTAAATCAAACCTTGCCAGAGATGCTGAATATTGTTGCATTCAGAGGAGAAGAATGGTGGTCTGAGGAAACAGCAATTCTTACTGAATTTCAGGATTCAGGAAGACAAAACTCAGGAGGAAGCCGAGTGGCACAGAAGAGAGTAGTGGGAAAGCTGAACCTGAAAATGATAAGGATGGAGATGGAGAGAAAGGACCTGAACCTGCAAAGAAGGACACTCAAGCTGAGAAGGTCATGCCAGCTGTTATTACTGAAAATCCTCAGACTGAAGATAGACCCCTTCAGGTACCTTTTGGCACTACTATTCATTATGCCAAAATTACTGAAGAACCTATCATTAAGTTTGTTGATTTTGGTATGTAGACTGAGGTTCAATCAAGCTATACATCTCATGTTCAGATGATTGATCTGGCTCCTATCTTGGATGAACTGAAGAAGGTTGAACCAATGACAGCCAAGCTTACACAGATGGAATTAATGATGGCTGATCAATCCAAGAAGATGAATTATGCTTTGCATGAACAAGCTCAACACATGGCTAAGCTGAGCACATCTACTAAAATTCAAGCAGTTCAGGGGGAAGTGACTGCAAAGATTTTTGATCTGGATACTCAGATGGGAGAAATGTCCAAGAGAATGTCTGAAGAGCTTACTGCTAAGTACAATGAGAGGACAACCTATCTGGAGAAGAAGTTAGCTGAGAAAAATGAAGAGATGATCAAGTTAGCTGTTGAGAACATGAGCTCATTACTCATGAACAAGATGACAGATCTGATGCATGGAGTTCTTGCCCAACAATTTGCTCCACTTTCTGAAGAGGTTTCAGTTGGTAAGAATGTCCTGAGGCGTATGGATGATGAGTTGGATGTTTTGGCTGGAGAAATTAGAGCCATTAACAAAGAACAATTCCACATGGATGCTACTCTTTCCCAAATCCTTCCAATTTATGATGCCAAAAGGGGGGAAATGACTTCTCATTCAACAAAGGGTAAGCTAGATGAACATTTGAAGAAAACCCTTGAGAAGAAAGCTCAGCAGGAACTTAAAGCTCAACATGTTCTGAAGACTCTGAAAGAAATCGAGGCAACTGAAAAGTTAAAGTTAGTTGAGCCTGAAGATACTGAGTTCTTCCAGACTGATAGAGAGACAGCTCAGGATGCAATAATACTGAGGAGATCAGAGAAGAGAAAAACTAAAACAAGTTTGATAGCTGCTTCTCATGCTGTTGTTGAGACAGCTGATCCAAAAAGAGCTGAGAAGAGGAAGTCAGTGGCATTTGTTGAAGATGATAGAAAGAAGAAGAAAGTCTCTACCAAACCAGTTCAGATGAGGCTGATTGTTGATTTCTCTGAACCTGGAGAATTTGAAGCTCAGAAAGAGACAGAAACTGAATCAGAGAAACTGCTCCAAGAAGG
The DNA here is from genome assembly GCA_037126765.1 of Stenogyne calaminthoides. Lineage (NCBI taxonomy): Eukaryota > Viridiplantae > Streptophyta > Magnoliopsida > Lamiales > Lamiaceae > Stenogyne > Stenogyne calaminthoides. The sequence continues at coordinate 34,291,290 of JBBCBC010000006.1, read as the reverse complement.
TTTTGGAACCTATGATGCAAGTGCTCAAGTCAAGGATTTTGATTGGCACAACAAGCTCATTGCCCTGCGTGCTGAAAAAGAGAAAAGGTAAGCAATGTCTGTATCAGGAGCAGAGCTAACCAGGAAGAAGAAAGAAGAAGAGCAGAGCAGGAGAGGAAGCTTCAGGAACTTTATGGGAAAAAGATGGGGCAAATCCAAAGAACAAACCAGAGTGCAGAAATGGCCACACATTGATAAATGGATGCCACTCCAGATCAATGATGCTTGGGAAGAGGTTAAGAGAACCTTCTGGTTCAATCATGATGTTTTGCAGGAATGGAGAGGAGGATGCCCTGACCGCAATGAAGCATTCTAGAATATCTACTGACTTTTTACCCTGAATATCTACATAAGTGGATAAATCTAGCTGATGAGCAGAATATATCTCTGAAGGCACCGTCAAGATAAGTACCCAAAGACCTAGATTCAAAGATCGAGTCATCAATGAAGCTGCTATTGCCAAAGAAGTTGATAAGTATGCTGTTCAGTTGGGACTGATAGGGAGCAATCCAGAAATCATCAAGAAGAAGGATGAATTGAAGAAGAGATATTATGGGATGTTCAATCTTGAAGTCCCTGATGATGAGGTGGAAGAAGATTGAAGACTTTTTACTCTATGTGTTTGTCTTTTGTTTTTTGAAAGTTCATTGTAAGCTGTAATGACTATCTACTGATCAATGAAAAGTTTATCTTTTATGCTCAAAGATAATATATCATTATCTTCTTACATGTCTTTAACTATTTGATATGCCTCTGTGTTTGAAATTATTAGGTTATGTCATTTTGGATTGTAATAGACAACTGAAACCTGAGTATAGGTTAGGTTTTCTTAAATGTAACAAGATGGTTTTGGCATCATCAAAAAGGGGGAAATTGTTGGGAGATGAATTTAATAAAGAGTTTTTATTAGATCACAAAACCCCTGAGTGTGACATGTTCAGGATAATCTTGATAGTCTGAGTCAGGTTTTAGTATAGAATTGTTGAGGAAGATATCTGCACAATGTATAGTCAGCAGATATTAATCAGTTTTTGATACTAAAGACTCAGGTAGACCTGAATGTTCAGAAGACTCAGAAGACACTGAAGACTCAGAAGATACTGAAGACTCGGAAAATACTGAAGACTCAGAAGATACTGAAGACTCAAAAGACACTGAAGACTCAGAAGACACTGAAGACTCAGAAGATACTGAAGAATCAGAAGTTACTGAAGACTCAGGTAAACCTGAATGTTCAGAAGGACCTGAAGAATATCTATCTGAGTACATACAAAACTGAGGAAGACGCACATTTATAAATAATGAATGTTGCCCAAAACATTCAAGAGCAGACAAAAGGAACTATGTCTAAGTGTTGTTTAAGGTTGTCTCATTCAGAGAGATTGACCTAAAAGAGTCATTTTGTTTGTCTACATTCACTGAAGACAAGAGCCAATCAGAGGAAGACAACACCGTACTTTACTGACACTGAAAGCGACAGGACACTGAATTTTATCAGTAGTACTATGTTCCAGACTGCAAAAATTGGTGATTGGCTACATGGTTGCATATTACCTAAAACATGCAAGGGAGTGTTCAAACCCTAAAAATAGTCGTTCATTAATAACCAGAAGTGGAAACTCTTGAAGTTATCTCTTCCAACAGATAGTTTTTTCAAGGAGTGACCATTGGAGAAGTTGCCTATAAATACCAGTGATCTCCAGCATTGAGAGGTTACGGGAAATTAAAGCAACTCAAGAGCTCATTTGTATTCTTGCAAATTGAAGCACTCGAAAACCCCTGAATTTCCCAAGTGTTTCACATTGGAGAGAGCTCATTCACTAAGCCTAGATTTGATAGATATATTCAAAGCTTAGTAGAGATATCCTAGCCTTTGCATTTGTTCTTATTGTAAAGGATGTCTCACCCTAGTTGGAAACCAACCAAACCCAAACCCTTTGATAAGGTAGTTTGAGTATGTGTGATTTGTTGGTGAGTTAGAGTTGTAAAGAGTGAGTAAGCTGCAGGTTAGTCAGCCAGAAAACTCAAGGTAGAAAAGTGAGTAAGCTGCAGTGAGTCAGCCTGAAAGCTTTAGGAAGTGTGTTAAGGAATTTCTCTGAAGATCAGAGAGAGTGGATGTAGGAGCTTGAGTCTCTAAACCACTATAATTGTTGTGTTGTTTGCTTTTTGTACTGCATTATATTTGTTGCATGTTTTTCACTGAAAGCATATTTTACTGATATTCAGTTGGAAACAATCCACTGAACTTGCATCAAATTGATCACAGCCTTAACCACTGTTTTATTAAGGAAGAAGATTTTCAGCAAGTTAAAACGAGTATAAACTTAGGGTCAACCATTCCGCACTTTTGATTAGCTAGAACAGATAGTTACCAAACTGAACTAACTCTACTGAGTATTCAGCAAGATAATTATCTGATCCAAGCTTCTCAGGATCTCTGATAAAACTCAGGATCAGTTGGGCTAATCTGAAGCTTTTGAAAGTTGCTCAGGATCATTGTCTCAGTAGACTTTGACTCAGGGCGATTTGTGCTTCTCGTAAAAAAATTCTCGTGACATCCTCGACCCATCCGATCTCAAAAGAAGAAAAAGTTTTTAAAATCACTGAACACTTGTATTCACCCCCCCATACACGCGTGAGACTCGTTTGCACCGGGACCAACAAAGGTAATTCCCGGATTTGCAGGGAATTAGCCATTTCCGTACACTGACAAGTCATTCGATATTGTCCTTCGCTGAATTCTCTCTGACTTAATACCCAATTCAGGAAAGATCGCTCTGTATTAAATCTTTGACACCTATCTTGTCATAGTTAATATACTGACCTCGGACAAATTCGAGGTCACCGAGCTCGCTGCGAGTACGAACGTAGCAAAAGCACCTTGCTCATCGTGATGGTTAATAATTAACTTGGTCTCATAAGTGATGTATGTCGGCGACACGTGGGCCGGGGCCCAGCTCGTGCGATATACACACAACAAGGCTCGAATGGAGCAAGTGTTCTTGTAGAGGTACTTTCCAGCAACGTGAGTAGCTTACATACGGAAAGATATATGTGGTGTGAGGTTGATGCAATTAAAGAGAAACTCTCTACGAGTACTGGGAGCAATTCAAGAAGTTGGTAGCAAGTTGTCCCCAACATCTTCCGAGCAGCTCTTGATCCAATACTTCTACGAGGGTTTGATCCTTACAGACCATAGCTTAATAGAAGCAGCATGTGGATGGACTCTAGGTGATAAAAATCCAGAGCAAGCACGAGCTCTCATTGCGAACATGACAAAAAATTCTCAACAATTTAGCCATCGTGATGCACCATTGAAAATGGTACAAGAGGTAAGTGATTCGTCCGTTAATTAATTGAGTTAACCTCTTTTGTGAGGAAACTTGATGCAAGTGAAAAATCAAACTCATAATGAGAACATAACAGTTTCAAGAGGAGGCTAAATTGCAGCTAAACTTAATGGATTCCATAATAGAATGACTAAAATTGCATGAGAAAATTTTCAAGGAACCAAAGTGGCTAGTATTGTGACCAAAATTGTGAGGTACCGTGTCCAGTGGGACTAAAAATTAATTTTACTCACAGTTTTTCATTTTAATATTGCATTGTTGAATCTGAATTACCCTTACCTCATGTTAATTTTCATACTTGTATTGTCGATTTTTCATTGGTCCACGTCATTTGTCTAAGTACAGTAGCCAGCGGATCTAATCAGATGACGTCGAGTTCATTCTGAGAGCATAAACTTTAAGATGAGAGCTCCTTTGTCTTCGACCTTGTCTAATCTTAGAGTACACTGACATTTAGTATAATTCTTTTTGTCATGTAAGGTACAATAACAGTGTTTATTCAAAAGACAAATCCACCTAGTCAGCTGACTTAGTTCAGCTAATCAGGTAAGTCTTAGTTAGCTTGTTCTTAGAAAACAATCTAATCAATCCTCAAGGTGGTCTTCTAGCTCCAGATATTCAACTGATCTTATGTCCTTCATGTGTTAACTTATAAGTTGAATTCTCCGTCAACTTATTACCTGTTGGTCCCAAGTACGAGTCACACATGTGTATGGGATAACCGGTTAATAACAATGCAGAACAAGAAACACCGTCTTCCCTTTCATCCCATCAATCTTAACCCACTTCAATTCATCAAAACAGAGACGAAAAACCTCAACGTGATCCACAACTTCAATCGATTTCTTATGAATCAAGAAAATCAGAAACAATTCTCCATCCATTTCCAACAAATGCTCTCTGAACAGCATCCAATTCACAGATACAACACCTCTATTGATGTGTATCCCCATGAGCATTGGTAAGTGGTAAATTATGCATGCTTTTAATATATTAGAGTACAATTTATTGGACTCGTTTGTGTTAAAATATCATGATTAATTACTTATGTGAATTTTGATGGTATTATTCCGCACTTGATCGATTCTTGTATTTTTTAGTGTATTTAAATGTTTTTTATAGAGTATTATTTTGGAGTACGAAGCCCATGTAAGAGTGAAAAGTTTGGACCAAATTTGTGTTGCAAGAAGCCCAAATTCTAGGGAGGATTTACACGTGCAATTGGTTGGGGAGAAGATTGGGAGATTAAAGTATTTTTGGTAGATATTTGGGGCGTATATTGTGTGAAAGATCTAGAAGGTTTGGGTGGAGATTTAATATATGCATGGGAAGATTCAAGAAAAGAAATATTTTGAAGATTATGAAATTATTTGTTAAAATCTTTTTGGATATGCCTTAGGGGGATTGGCGGTGCGCCAGGATATAAAAAGGGATCCACCTCTTATCACACTCACGCCACTTTGGAAAGCAAGCAACAGACGAATTGGAAGGCAGTGAAGAAGACTTTTGAGTTTGTTCATTGTTTTTATTTTTATTTTTTATTTAGACATTTGTTTTAGTTATGCCTATTAGAGGCTAGACCCTTTATTCTAATTTTAGGAATTTCTGAACTCATATTTTAATGTCTGTTAATTGATCATGAGACTTTTATAATATTTATTTTGGGATTGTTTATTTCATCTAATTTAACTTTCAACATACTTTAATATTTAATTTGGATTGATCACCTAGGTTAGATAATTTTTGTTTGTCCGCTAGTTCATAAAATTGTAATCCGTAATTATTGCAGATTTATGACAATTGGTAGCAACTAGTAATTTCATTAGGGTGATTTAAATCGGGTTCTTTCGAATCGAACTTGTTTGTCATTTATCCTAGAGTTTAATGCTTTTGACTGGATTAAATTTAGATTGTATCTAGATTGTTCAGTTAAAAAGAATCGTTAGAGAGCTTGTTTCAATTTAGTATAATTAAGGGATAGTAATCAGTCGGCAGAGTTTGTTGACTACTAAGGGACATTAATCCTATAGTTAAAAAGAGTAAACGTCAAAGTCAATTAACAGTGTTAAAGTCGAGGGATGAATGAACTGTAAATTGGAATGTCTTTTTACTTATTGAATTTCCTAATTAGATTTATTGTTTTTAAGTTTTAGTTATAGAATTCCAATCCAAACCCCCCTTTGTATTACATGTTTGCCTTCATAAATTCATATAATTAACATAATAATTATTCTATGTTCCATGTGGATCGACCCCTTACTTGCCATTACTACAAATTAGTAGGGTAGATTTTGGTATTTATTTTTGTCGTACCTCGACAGTGCGGTCAAGCGTAATACGTGAATCGAAAGCAATACCTGCAAAATTCCCCTGTATGACCATAATTAATTCAATCCATTTTTTCTTGGTGACAAACGGGTCGAGCGGGTCGAAATCATACCCGACCCATGTTTTTTCCTTGCTAGAGTAGGCCATGACTTGCTGGAAATCCGTTGCAGCGTTATGAATGACGAAATCGCCGTAAAAATGTTGTCGGCGCGTGGATGCAGATGAGGTGTTCGACGAATTGCCTAAGCGGTGAAACTCGGGGAATCTGGTTCTGTTTCTGTTTCTGTTTCTGTTTCATCTGGTTGCTGGTGGGACCCACCAGTTGGTTATGCAGGTGATGCTCACATGATGCAGAGGGGTTTTGTTTTTTGTTCTTCGGAGGAGGTGGATTATTTGTGGGGGGAGATTCAGCCGTTAAGGTTGATGGATGACGTGGGGGTTAAGATTGATGGGATGAAGTGGGTTAAAATTAGGGTTTTTTTATATTGGGTCGGTTCTAAACCAGTTATAACCCGACCCAGATACATTAATAAATTTAAAAAAAATTAGAACTACACCCGACCCGTTTAAACCGATCTAACCCGGAACCCAATTAAAATTAGTGATTAAATATAAATCAATAATGAAAATAGGAAATACACACGTAGCGAGCCAAAAATAAAGGAGAATAAAAAATTAAATGTCAAGTGTACGTTTACAGGTTGACTAATCGGGCTGACCGGTTTTGAGGACTAAAACCAAAAAAAGTGGAAACATATAGGGGTTATATCATAATCTGAAATGTGCAAGGACCAATTTCAAAACGGCCCAAAGTTATTGGGCTGCAAAAAATTTAATCCCATAAACATTTGTATGCTTTTAGTGAAATGTGCAAACAAGTAATGCAGTACAGAAAGCAAAACAACACAGATTTATAGTGGTTCAAAGACTCAAACTCCTACGTCCATTTTTCCTGATCCTCAGGGGAATTCCTTAACACTTGGAATCCACTTGATTTAGAGTGTCAAGGTACATTGATCAAAATCACCTCTCAAGGTAATCTGATCCCCAGGATCTACTTCCTGAGTCCTACTACTCAGAACTACTACTTTTCTCAAGCTTTCAGACTGAACAACGCAGCTTACTAACTTTTACAACTCTCTCAACTTCCAAACAATCAAACTACACAAACTACCTAACACTTAGGGTTTGGGTTTTGGTTTGGTTTCCAGCTAGGGTTGAGATATCCTTTACAATAAGAACAGTATGCAAAGGCTAGGATATCTGTACTAAGCTTTGGATCCTAGAAAATACTAGGCTTAGTAAGTGAGTGTTGAAATTTAGAGGCACGTAAACACGTAATACATGCGCAGTGGAATTAAACAGTTCACCAACAACGAACACGTAATTGCATAATTGATTACGTATAAACATAAAGAGAAATCTTACAGTAAACCGTATACATATTTCTATACTATGGTATCCACGTAATCCCCGTTCACGGACTTGCACAGATTTGTCCAACGTTGAATCTGAGATGGAATTTGCTAGGAAAATTCATATTCTAGATTTTATGGAGAAATATGAATTAAAGTTTGTTTGTGAATTCCCAAGAGTTCATATATATAGGGAAGGCCCAGCTTAAATCTTAAGCTAACCTGATTAGGAAATAATATCCTTAATCTTATAAAATAAATCTCTAAGATTTATTTTCCATATATAAAATCTCCACGGATTTAATTCTCATTTATATCAAATCTCTACGGATTTGATTCCATATATATTAAATCCTATAATAATATTCCATATATTATTATTGGGAATTCTTATTTAATTAAATCCAATTTAATTAAACATTAATAATAATTCATTCCAAATTAATCTATTATTAATTAATTCTCCATAAATTAAATATTAAATCCAATTTAACATTTAATCAACCACATATAATTCGTAAAAGGGAACTACTTGTTGTGTGACCCATAGACCCTCATATATCGAGCGATTAGTCAAACTAACGGTCTTAATTGAATCCTAGACAATAAATCAGACATTCTCAATATATGAGGTACATTGCGAGAAACGTGCAACTACCTGTAACTGAAACATGGGCTATTACTGTTTGTCCCGGTGAAAAACCCATGAAATGCGGAAAAATCATGTAATGCATATAAAACAGGGGTGAGGGCAGAGTGATTCCAGATTTTTGCGTTTTAAGTTCATGTGTTGTGTTTTGCTTATAATCGAATGCATATGACAAGATAAGAACGTAAAGCAATAAAGAACACAACAAAGTATAGTGGTTCGGAGATTCAAGCTCCTATATCCACTCTCCCTGTTCCTAGGGAAATTCCTTCAAACTGGACTTATCACCCTCTCTGGCTCGCCTCGGGACTTATCACCCTCCACGGGATCGCCTACAAGCTTTCAGGCTAACTCACTGTAGCTTACTCACTTCTTCTACATTTGAGTTTTCTGGCTGACTACTCTGCAGCTTACTTACTCAAACACACACAAGCTTTCTGACTACCACAAGTAGCTTACTAACTTCTTCTCTAGAGTTTTCTGGCAGACTACTCTGCAGCTTACTAACTCTTTACAACTCCACACAAACTACCTAACAATAGGGTTTGGGTTTGGTTGGTGTCTCCAACTAGATTGAGATTTTCCCTTACATTTGTTTAGCCTCAATGCTAAGGTTGGAAAAATCTCTCTAAGCTTAGGATATATCTTGGGTTGCTTAGATTGGGTTTAAGAACACTCTTGAATATATTTGTATGTCTACAGACTTGTGTTCTATGGTGGGAATACTTGAGTATGTGGCTCTTGGCTTTGTAGCATCTTTTTCCACATTCTCCACACTCTCCACCCTTTAGAATGATAAAAGATCTTGTATTTATAGTGTGGATTTGAATGTTACCGTTGGAGAGAATCACATTCAAATTCATACTTGTCTACAAGTTTCTGCGACTTTTTTCAGTTTGGTTATCTTCCTCTCATTGGTCCACGTCACCTGAATCTAATTGGTATATTCTTGATTTCTTTTTGAGTCTTGACTCTCGAGTCTTGAGATTCTCTGAGTCTTGATGTCTTTTATATGAGTCTTCAGGTTTCTCTGAGTCTTCAGGTTTCTCTGAGTCTTCAAGATTCTCTCGAGTCTTGATGTCTTGATGACATCTTGGATTTCTTGAGGTTTCTCTCGATTCTTGATTCAAAGAGATTTCTCTTCAATGGACCTTGTTCAGTATTGACATTCTTCTCTCCCGACATCGACCCTCGAAGTCACTTTTTACTCTAATTCTCTCAGATCCGATTTCTTCTTGCCGATCTAATCAGATCAACACATCTTCAGTCTTCGGAGCATATCGAGGTTATCTTATATGATCTCGATCACGTCCGATCTTGATCGGTCTCATCCGCTTCATCTTCCGACCAGAACCTTCTCTTCCGATCTTCGTCGGTTTCTTTCCGATCGGCTTTGTGATGATCACCAGATCACTGATCGTTTCTTCCGATCATCCGATCAGTCTGTTTCGATCATCCGATCTTCCGATCACCGGGCTTAGCTTTTTCTCTTCCGATTTTGCAGACTCATCGATTAACTCCGAAACTCATCTTACTCATTTGATCTCGACGGTCTCGCTGCGATCTCATCCTCGATCTCGATCATCTACTTCATTTCGTGAGTTCCCCTCAACTTGTTCTTTCGTTCCCCCTCAACTTGTTATCTGTAAATTAGCTTGAATAAGACAAGTTGATAATGTTTTGGCATAATTCATCAAAACTAAAATATCCCAACAATTACGATTTCCTCCTTTCATTCACGAATACTCGATTAAGCCTTGAACATGAATAACTTAATCAACTTATCTCAAATCACTAATTGATCATGTATTTCACACTTAGCCACAAAGTCTAAGTTGACGTGCATCGGCCGATGACTTTAATCCAATTATGATGAGAAGATTAGTATTCTCTCTAAATCCACTTTGAGGAATGAATCCTATTATTGGCTCAACTACAACGCACATGCACTTCGTGTCGTATCTACCCATGGAAGGGTGCAAGTGTTGGTCATGGTCAATGTTCATCATCCCACACATGTCGTGCGTATTGACCTCAAGTCAAAGGAGTATCGCATCGCTCCCACTAACAGAGACACCCGTAAACACATATAGTGGAAATACATCAAACAGTTTCTCGAATGGGTATACCAATACCCTCTAAGGTATCTCGTAGTAAGTGAGATTTTACTACACTCTCTAAGAGTATGATGCAGATCGCACATCAATCTCCATTGCATCATCAAAATCCCATTCTTGATGATCCTTGATCGGGGCTATTTGAGAATCACGCTTAAGTCATCTGAGTTCTCACAACCTCAATGACAGCAATGACTCATGGGAATTGTTGGTATCTGTGGGAAAACCCATTTTCAAACATTTCGTTAATCATGCATATAAAAAAAACAAAAGGGTGAAGGAATGGTGATTACATTTTTTTGCTTTTTAAGCTCATGTGTTGTGTTTTGCTTATAATTGAATGCGTATGACAATATAAGAACATAAAGCAATAAAGAACACAACAAAGTATAGTGGTTCGAGACTCAAGCTCCTACATCCACTCTCCCCCTGCTTTTACAGGAAATTCCTTCATCACTTCCTTGAGCTTTACGACTACCTCGCGAGTTTACTTACTAACTCGGCCTCGAACTCTCCACGTCTTTACTTACTCAACCCGACCTTGAGCTTTCCACTACCTCGTAGTTTACTAACTCAAATCGGACTTATCACCCTCTCGGGCTCGCCTCTTAGATGTTTAACGAGTTCACACTCCTTCGGGACTTATCACTCTCACTCGGGATTGCCTAATCAACTACCTCACTTCACCACTAGTTATCTCTTACGAGAATGAGTTTGGGTTTGGTGTTGTCTCCAACTATGGTGAGATTTTCCCTTACAATGGTTTAAATTTCAATGCTTGTTTGGGAAAATCTCTCTAAAAATTAAGATACATCGTTGGGTAAGGTTGGGTTCTAAACACTCTTTGAATATATTTGTATATCTACGACTTGTGTTTTGGGAATGCATCATCTAAACGCTAAAATAATCTCCAAATTTGATGGAAGATCTTGTATTTATATTTTTGAATCCTTTCATTCAAATCCAATATTCTCGATTTCCGAGCCTTGTCTTCCTCTCACCACGCCATGAATAATTCTTAATCAATTTATCTCAAATCACTAATCTAATTGATCATTCGTGTTTCTCACCTTCGGTTTCTCTGAGCCAGCCTTGATTTCTCGAGCCTTCAGATTCTCGGTTTCATCTCTAAGTCTTGATTCTCGCCAAAACCGAGTCTTCAAAACTAACCTCGATCTATATCTGCCGACTATACACTAATAACATCCTCAACACTCTAAAACCGAATGATCTATCAAGATTAATCCTAACATGTCATACTATTTTGGGATCTAATCAAAATCCTCTTTATTAAATTTATTTCCCAACAATTTCCCCTTTTTGATGATGCCAAACCATCTTGTTACAACACACTTAACCTATACTTGGTTTCAGACATTACAAGAATGGTAAATCTCTTAACAATCAATTCAAAGAATGAATCACCCAAAATTTCATCACTAAATAACAATAATCGTATATCAAATATAAAGACATGTAAAAAAGATATGAGAATTATCTTTGAGCATAAAGATAAAGTTTTCATTGATGTATGATAGACTATTACAAGTTCTAATGAACTTTTCAAAAGATAAAGACAAAAACATAAAGAATTACAAGTCTTCGCCTTGGTCTTCGGCCTTCTTCGATCTTCCGCCGCTCCTCATTCCTCTTCTTCTATGGACCTTTGTCTCGATCAGTATAATGACCTCAAGTCAAAGGAGTATCCCTCGTGTCTTGACCTATACGAGTCTCGCCCACCTCAAAGCTATCGATTTCTTCTTTGTTTGATTGAGACACCCGAGACAACACATCTTTAGATCAAACACATCAAAGCATCGGTCATCATATCAAAGTTAATGGGTTTTATCATATCCGATCTTGATCAATATCTTGATCTCTTCTACTCATCTTCCGATTTGTAACCTTCTAAGGCTTTAGACTTCGATTTTTTACTATCACAACTCAACTAACTCATTTGATCTCGTATGATCTCCTCATCGATTTTGATCATCTACAATCTCTCCTCAATTTGTTCTTTTTTTTCATATCAACTTGTTATCCGTGAATTATCTTGAATAACACAAGTTGATAATGTTTTTGGCATAGAACTAAAATATCCCAACAATTTCTCAATTGATAAAGATTTGATATGCATTTTTAAAGAAACGAGTTTTTTTAAAAAAGATCTGCTCAGTGTTCACTCAAATTAGTGAACCTTTTGAACTCCATACCCTTGTTGGTATCGACGTAGATGATTTTAAAATAGATTCGGAACATCACTTTGAAGATAAATACAAATACCACTTGTTGGTATCAAAAACCCATTTTGGCGTCTTGAATTTCAAACATATAAAAACAGTGAAAGAATGGTGATTACAATTTTTTGCTTTTTAAGCTCATGTGTTGTGTTTTGCTTATAATTGAATCGCGTGACAATATAAGAACATAAAGCAATAAAGAACAAACAAAGTATAGTTAACTCAAGCTCTAGGGGAAATTCCTTCATCACTTCCTTGAGCTTTTCGACTACCTCACAGTAGTTTATTTATGTCTACTTACGTAGTTTACTTACTCAACCCGATTGAGCTTAACTACCTCTAGGACTAACTCAAACCGACTTATCACCCTCTCGGGCTCGCCTCTTAGATGTTTAACGAGTTCACACTCCCGACTTATCACCCTCACTGGATTGCTAATCAACTACCTCACTTCACCACTAGTTATCTCTTACGAGAATGGGTTTGGGTTTGGTGTTGTCTCCAACCCTCTTACAATGGTTTACCTTCAATGCTAAGGTTGGGAAAATCTCTCTAAGTTAAGATACATCATGGGTAGCTTAGGTTGGGTTCTAGAACACTCTTTGAATATATTTGTATATCTACGGACTTGTGTTCTAAAGGGAATGCTATGACTATAACGCCTTGGCTCTATAGCATTTTGTGCATAATCTCCACACTTAATTTGATGGAAGATCTTGTATTTATAGTGTGGATTTGAATGTTACCGTTGGAGAGAATCTCATTCAAATCCATACTATTCTCTATAAAGTTCCGCAGCTTTTCCAGTCGGGTTGTCTTCCTCTCATTGGTCCACGCCACCGGATTCCAACGGCTATATTCTCTCTAACATTCAGGATATATTGAAATGATATACTTTTGTCTTGGATTCTTGCATTCAAGATTCTCTCGAGTCTTCGTTTCTCTCGAGCCTTCGTGTTTCTCGAGCCTTCATTCTCACCGTTGTAACTCGATCTATATCTGCAGACTATACACGGTATTAACATCCCAACACTCTAAAAACTAATTATGACTCATCTATCAAGATTAATCCTGAACATGTCATACTCAGGGGTTTTGGGATCTAATCAAAATCCTCTTTATTAAATTTATTTCCCAACATGAACACTTGCATGAATAAATGCAAACAATCAAACATAATATTCAAACAAGTGTATTGCCATACATTAATATTAAGTGAACCATAATATTAAATCAAACTGAATATCATCGAGTATTATGTCCTTACAATAGATTGTCTCTAGGACACTAACACTAACAATCTCCCACTTGGACTAGAGTCAATTACCTACATGTCTAACCCCTAGACCCATCGAATGTCTAGTGTGTACATGAACACTCAGTGTTATGGTGAAAGGATTGGCCAAATTAAATAGGTGGGAATACAATTTAATTATATTTCTCCTATCGTTATGATCTATCGGATAAAATGATAAGCTTGGTACTGCTTGTCGATCTCGGTTCCTTTTGCATAACCAACGTTGTCTCAATACAAGTTTATTAGACAACCGATTGTCCCCTAGTTCTCTTAAGAACTATAAAATCCAATACCTCCTTGAGGCTTCGACACAAAGAATGTACTCACCCGGGTTGTTGAATCATTTGTCCTTTTGCTTGAACTATTCCAACCGACTTTCATTATTGAGAGTGAAACGAAACTTGACTGGTGGATTTGTAATCATCATAGTTGATTGAAACTTATGTCAAAGATAACCAATCACTACTAGTTCCGATTTGTCCACCATGTACAAGGAAACATTCTTTAATTCGCCTAAGATACTTCGAATGGTCTTGACAAAGAATCCAAAGAGACTCACTCGGGATTCTCATTGGTATCTACCAGTGATGTTGATAACATAGGCCACGTTTGGCTAGTGCAAGTCATGGCGTACATGATTGATCCAATTGAATATGCATATGGGACATCTTTCACGTGCTTGATATCAGCTTCAACATAAGGACAATCCTTCTTTGATAGTTTTATCCCATGATCTGCCAATATAGATCCTCTCTTAAAGTTCTCCATCGCAAAATGCTTCAACACCTTGTCTACATAGGTGGACTGTGAAAGCCTCAACATCCTCTTGGATCTATCCCTGTGGATCATGATCCCTAGGATGTAGCAGGCTTCACCAAGACCCTTCATCATGAAGGTCTTTAACAACAAATCTTTAATGGACTACATTAACGGGATATTGTTTCCCAAAATCAATATGTCATCGACATACACGATTATGAAAACAATATTCTTCCCGTTGCGTTTACAATAAACGGAAGGATCTTCCGAATTTCTGATGAAGTCAAAAGAACTTGATAGCTTCATCAAATCGGATATTCCAACTCCTAGAAGCTTGCTTCAATCCATAAATGGATCTCTTTAGCTTGCATACTAGATTAGAATTTGGCTTAGATATAAAACCTTCCGGTTGAGTCATAAACACTTCCTTATCAATGTTTCCATTGAGGAAAGTTGTTTTGACATCCATCTGCCAAATCTCATAATCAAAGTGTGCTGCCATCGCAAGTAAAATTCGAATGGACTTGATCTTTGCAACTGGTGAGAAGGTCTCGTCATAGTCAATGCATTCGCGTTGACTATAACCCTTCACCACCAACCTAACTTTGTAGGTTTGTACTTTGCCATTTGCATCGGTCTCTCACTTGAGGACCCATTTGCAACATATGGGTCTAACCCCTTTAGGCAAATCAACCAAGTCCTAGACTTGATTGGTGTACATCGAGTCCATCTCGGATTTCATGGCTTCATGCCACTTCCCTGAACCAATATCTGATATTGCTTCAGAGTAAGTATTAGGACCATCTTTATCCGGTATGTCTACATTATCGAGTTCCTCCAAGAGGTAATCGTATCTAATGGGCGTATTACGATTCTTAATTGACTTACGGAGTTGTGGTTGTGCAGGTTGTACATTCAGATCGTGAAAATTTTATGGTGCATCGATTTCATCAATGTCCAGAGAGTCCTCAAGAGCTACACTTTCAGATGTCTCTTGGGCGGGAGTTTGAACTATGTTGTTCTCATTCAGTCCACTTGGAGGTTCTTGCACTGGCAAGCATACTCCAATTACGCTCCCACTGGCTGAAAGACCATCACCTAGTGAAAGACTCCCACCGTGAAAGTTGTTGAATGCTCCCACTGATTTCTTGTCATGTTGCTTTGACAAGATATCAGTCTCTTTGTTAATTTGTGGTTCTTGAATTTCTTCAAGTTCTATCAGCTTACGACCTTGTTCCTTAAAGAAGTAGTCTTCTTAGAGGAACTTGGTCTGCCCAGAAACAATCACTGATTGTTTCTCAGGTAGATAGAAGCAATATCCTTTAGTTTCCTTAGGATATCCCAGAAAGTAACCCTTTTCACTTTTGGATTCCAACTTGTCGGTAAGCATCCTTTTTCACAATCACGGGGCAGCCCCATGTTTGATATGTGTAAAAGTTGGCTTCTTGCCACACCATAGTTCATATGGTGTATGCTCAACCGATTTAGATGGAATCCTATTCAGAATGTATATTGAGGTTTGTAACGCGTATCCCCATAAGGATGTCGGAAGATAGGAAAAGCTCATCATGGACCTCACCATGTCTAACAGGGTTCGGTTTCTCCTCTCGGACACACCGTTTATGTGAGGTGTTCCGGGAGGAGTCCATTGTGACTGGATTCCATGTAACTTCAAGTAATCAGTGCATTAATGGCTAAGGTATTCACTTCCTCGATCTGATTGAAGAGTCTTGATACTCTTACCAAGTTACTTCTCTGCTTCAGCCTTAAACTCTTTGAATTTCTCAAAAGATTCGAATTTGTGTTTCATAAGATACACGTATCCGTATCTTGAGAAATTATCAGTAAAAGTGATGAAGTATCCTAAGTGACCCCAACTTAGAGTGGGCAATGATCCACATACATTGTTGTGGATCGACTCTAACTTTTTTTTGCACGCACCCCTTTCCCAGAAAAAGGTTTGTTGATCATCTTGCCCTTGAGACAAGATTCGCAATCTCCATAAGACTCAAAGTCAAATGGGGTTAAGTAGTCTAACTTTCTTAACCTTGCAACTCCTTTCTCGTTTACATGATCAAGTCTACAATGCCACAAGTAAGTTGGGTTTTCATGATTACTAAGTTTGAGTCTTTTATTTTGTATATTAAGAACATTATATCCACAATGCAATAAGTATAAATCATTCACCATAGGGGCATTCCCATAAACCACACCATTTAACGTGAAATAACAATTATTGTCACTAAAATGGAAGGAAAAACCCTCTATGTCTAACATAGGAATGAAAATAATGTTGCGAGTAATAGGAAGAACGAAATGGCAATCATTAAGTTCTATCTAAAACCAAAGGGTAAGTCTAACACATAAGTCCCCACACGTTCAGTCAGCAACTCTTGCTTCATTTCCACGTGTAAGACGACTTCACCCGCCCTAACTGTCCTAAAACACATGAGCCCCTTCACATTCGTACAAATGTGTGAGCCATATTTGGTATCTAATACCCAACAGTTAGCGCTATTTGTGGATATGTCTATCTTAATAACAAACATACATGTTCTAGTGCCAGAAGCACCCAGTGTCTTCCTTTTAGCAACCAGTGCCCTTTTCTACTTATAGTAGAGACACACATCCTTGTCTACCCGCTCCTTCTTTTGAACACCATCTTAGTGATAGTGAACTCAAAAGTCTTGAGCACGTTGTGAAGTTCAGGCATGGTCGCATCCGTCTTATTCATATTGTAGTTCATAATGAAGCTAAAATATGAATCCGAGTGCGACTGGAGGATAGCATAAATGAAAACGTCGGTCTTTTAGCTCAAAGCCAAAATTACCAAGTTTATCAATTAGGCCTATCATCTTTAGCACATGAGGTGAAATCTTCTCTCCTTTAGCTAATCGGCGTTTGAACAGATCTCTCATCACTTCATAAATCTCAGAATGAGATTCAAAATCAAAGAGATCCTTCAGATGCTTGAACATTTAGCAGAGACCCATTTTCTCATGTTGCCTTAAGCATATTGGGAGTCATGCCGAGCAACATCACACATCGAGCCCGGAAGCATCATTTTGATGCTTTTTCCGAGACAAGCATCGTCAAACGTGGTCGCCCTCGAAGTACCAAATTTTAAGGGTAAATCGAGATAGACGTGTCCAACATGTACTAATCCTTTTCTTATCTTAGCACCAAACATATGTTTTTCTCTTTAGTCCATAAAAAAATTGCCTAGCCAATTTGTTTGTTTCAAAACACATCTCAATAATGATTATACATTTCAACTAACCAAGAGAAATAAAATAAAACGAGAATTAAACACATAATTCCTATGATCAATATTCAGCATCAAAATAAACATGGCCTTTCTTTTGTGTTTATTTTGTCTCCATTATTTTCACATATTCAACGACCTCATCGGAAGAATACGAATTTATATCTAATATAAATCATAATGGACTAGGATCCACATTCCTACTATCATGATCTCTGCTTTGGTTGAATATCACAATAGCATAACTGGTAGGTCTCCAAATCAATTGCAAAATTTTCAATTCCTAGTTGATTAAACCCAGTTTAATCGGATGTCCCTTAACTTTCGTTTCCCTGCTTTGGCTGGTGAAACAAAGTTAAGTTAGTTTACAACCACCAAGCGGCGACACTACGTGTCCCTATAAAAGTCCCGTTGAATGTAGATCCGAGCAAAAGACTTTGGTCTTAAATACCCATTGGAATGAAATCCCCAGTTAATTTTTAATTTCGATGGAAGACATCGTTTCAATTTAATGAAAAACCATATTTTAGTGAGGAACATTTGAAAGACGAGGGTATTAATTGTTTAATCGAGATCCAACATGTTAAACATCACATTTGAGCAATTATTGAGCGTCGCCTACCCAAACATGATTTACACGGACTAACATTTATATGGGCGTGCTTTAAAAAACATAATACGGTCCGACAAGTATTGCCAAAAAAACAAAGAATACTGTCCCGACAAGTATTGGTAAGCCACCACCCAAAACAATTATAATGCGGACTATAAATGTGTTAACTAATCAAGTCGAATTTGAATAAATAAGTTAACTAAGTGGGATTTAATAATCTTAGAAAACATTTGAATTTTAAATCTAATTTTAAATTCAATTTTTCATTATTAAAAATAATTAATCCAATTAATTATAAATAAAAATTCAACTTTTATTACCATTCCTTTTATATTTAATCCAATTAAATTTAAAATAGATTGATTTTATTAATTTGAATCCTTAATTAATCCAATTAATTAAATTTTATTAGTCCAAATAATAAATGTATTTCAAATCCAACTTCGTCAGCCTTTAATAATCATTAAATTAAAATCATTTTAATTTATTAAAATTCTGGGGCTCTAGTGCAATTTCAAAACTTTGCACGGAGGAGCCTGTTCGAAATCAAATTTGCCAACAGCCCCTCCTCGTCACAGCCCAAAAACCATCTCACAATCGGGACAACCGAAACAATCAATCCAAACTCAGTTCATCAGAATTAATCTAATTAGTCATATGAACAGTTTAATTGAAATTTCAGATCATCCAGGTTAATCGAATTAGTCCAACTAAAACAGACAAACCATGGAGCCAAAGACCCAAAACACAACAATTTGTATATTGAAACAGAAGCCGCAACCTTCGTCAAAAGTCGAACCAGAAACGAAGGAAGCACATTCGAAAACAGAGGAATCGAGTCGCGAAGCGACAAGAGGCGGAAGTCGAGGAGACGAAGCAACGCCGCGGCGCTCAGCCGCGAATGCATCGAAACAGGCGCGAGGCCATCAGAATGACGACGCCGCAGCCGGAGACGACAAATCGCGATTCACGCCACTCCGAATCGCGCGTCGGGCCGCCTCGAGTTGACCCGGTGAAATTCCTTTCCGTCGCGGCACCCCACAGGCGACGCGAATCACGGCGTACCACCGCCGACTCAAGCGAGCCCATGGTTGCTCGCTTCGCACGCGAAAAGAACGGAGGAATGGCCGAATGGAGGCGGCGGGTTTCTCGAAAAACCCTAATTTGGGCGAGGAAGACGAAGTAAATTAGCAAAAGGGGGAGTTTTTATTTTAACCAACAACAAGCACACACCCCCAAAGTAATTAAATCATGCGCCCCACATCAAAAATACGGTGAGGAGTTTGATTTATAATTTTTTTTTATTACAAATCAAACAATCAATTAGCAATTAATCAAAAGCCTAAGCTCTGATACCACTATTGGAATTTAGAGGCACGTAAACGCGTAATACATGCGCAGCGTAATTAAACAATTCACCAATAATTAACACGCAATTGCATAATTGATTACGTATAAACATAAAGATAAATCTTACAGTAAACCGTATACATATTTATCTACTATGGTATCCACGTAATCTCCGTTCAAAGACTTGTCGTATACATATTTATCTACTATGGTTTGCCGTATACATATTTATCTACTATGGTATCACGTGAATCCCCGCTCTAAAAGACTGCAAATTCATATTCTGTCATATTAGATTTTATGGAAAATATGAATTAACGTTGTTTATGGAATTTCAAGAAAGACATATATATAAGGAAGACTCAAATTTAAATCTTAAAATTTACCTAATTAGGAAATAATATTTCTAATCTTATAAAATAAATCTCTAAGATTTATTTCCCATATATAAAATCTCTACAAATTTAATTCTCATGTATATCAAATCTCTACGGATTTGATTTCATATATATTAAATCCTATAATAATATTCAATATATTATTATTGAGAATTTTTATTTAATTAAATCCAATTTAATTAAACATTAATAACAATTAATTCTAAATTAATCTATTATTAATTAGTTCTTCATAAATTAAATATTAAATCTAATTTAACATTTAATCAACCAACTATAATCCGTAAAAGGGAACTACTTTTGTGTGACCCATATGCCCCATATATATCGAAATGATTAATCAAACTAATGATCTAATTGAACCCTGCATAATAAATCGACATTATCAATATATGAGGTGCGTTGCGAAACGCAACTAACTACATCAGAATCAAACATGGGCTATTACGATTTCCTCATTTCATTCATTTACTCGATTAAGCGAAACATGATGAAATGTCTATTCAAATAACTTAATCAATTTATCTCAAATCACTAATTGATCATGTATATCACACTTAGTCATAAAGTCTAAGTTGACGTGCATCGACCGATAACTTTGTTCCAATTATGATGAGAATGTGAGTATTCTCTCTAAATCCACTTTGAGGAATGAATCATATTCTTGGCTCAACTACCACGCACATGCACTTCGTGATGAACCCAATCCAAACCGTATCTACCCATGGAAGGGTGCAAGCGTTGGTCATGGTCAAAGTTCATCATCCCACACATGTCGCATGATTGACCTCAAGTCAAAAGGAGTATCGTGTTACTCCCCACTAACCGAGACACCCGTAGACACATATAGTGGAAATACATCAAACGGTTTCTCGGATGGGTATACCAATACCCTCTAAGGTATTTGTGCATCCATCATGAGATACCTAGTATCTCGTAGTAAGTGAGATCTTACTACACTCTCTAAGAGTATGATGCAGATCGCACACCAATCTCCATTGCATCATCAATATCCCATTCTTGATGATCCTTGATCGGGGCTTTTTGAGAATCACGCTTAAGTCATCTGAGTTCTCACAACCTCAATGACAACAATGACTCATGGGAACACTTGCATGAATAAATTAAAACAATCAAACATAATATTCAAATAAGTGTATTGTCATACATTAATATTAAGTGAAGCATAATATTAAATCAAACTGAATATCATCGAGTATTATGTCCTTACAATAGATTGTCTCTAGGACACTAACACTAATAGTGAGCTCTCTTCAAAGTGAAACACTTGGGAAATCTTAGGGTTTCGAGTGCTCCAAAGTATGCTTGAATATGTTTGAGCTCTGAAGTTGCTTGATTTCCCGTAACCTTGTGTGTGTGAAGGTTACTGGTATTTATAGGCAACTCTCAAGAGTAACTCTTGAAAAACTATCCGTTGGAAGAGATAGCATCAAGGGTTTCCTCTTTTGGTTAGTGATAAACTACTATATTAGGGTTTGAACAAGGCCTTGCATGGTTTGGGTAATATGCAGCCTGGTAGTCAATCACTTGTTTTCTGCAAACTGGAACACAACAACTGACTTTTCTCAGGACATGTCGCTTTCAGTGTCAATGTTGTACGGTGTTATCAGTGAACAGAGATAAACAAAATGGATCTTTTGAAGGTAAACTCCTCTAAATAGGGACAACCTTAAAAGACACTTAGTTCCCATTTTTTTTTTTTGTCTGCAAGAATCTTTGGACAACATTTATTTCCCATAAATATTCGGGACTTCTAACTCAGCCCAATTGTACTCAGTGAGATAGTCTTCAATAATGTAGACCTCAGTGGCAAATGTCTTGGTCCTTCTGGCCTTTGGTCTTCAGGTTTTTAGGTCTTCAGATATTCAGGTCTTCAGGTTTTCAGATCTTCAGGTTCATTGAGTTTCCCCTCAATGTTATGTCTTCAAATGATTCTATTCTAACCTGACTACATCTGCTGACTATACATTGTGCAGATAATCTTGAATGCATAACCTATACTGAAACCTATTACTGACTATCAAGAATATTCTGAACATGTCATACTCAACAATTTTTGGGATCTAATCAAAATAATTTATATTAAATTTATCTCCCAATATTACCAGTAAAATCGAACGTTAAGTCTAGAAATTATAAACTAGCTTTTCTATTTCAGCTTATCATATTATATTGATGTTTTGATACAATAATCAAACTATAAATTTCTCAAACATTTATTCTACCATTGAAGCTCTGATTACTTGTCCAACTAATTACAATTAGGAAACAGTCATACTTGTTTTTAGTTATTAACAATTGAAAAAAAGAATACCTTTATATTAGTTGAAACATTAAAAATGCAATATAAAAAATTCACAACCACAATTCACTCTATCGCTCAATTCAAATAGCATATAGATAACTTACCATAAAAATATCTAAAATTCAATTACATCCATCTAAACATACAAGTTAATTAATTTAAGTTTTGAAATTGTAAATCCCGTCACCAAAAAAAAAAAATGTAAAGAGGCAATTACACTTCATCCGATTACATATCAATTATCCCGTCCCTGGATTCTTAACGTGTACATACCAAGAACATCCATAATGTATGAATGAAAATTCATCAATTCATTCAACTTATTTACTTAACTTTATCTTCACATCATTAATTTTTAAATAAAAATATTAAATTATCTAAACAAATTCTCATAATAGTTATCAATCATTCATATACTTTTAGTGGATCCCACCATCTTCTCATTTCTATTCACTTTTTACAAAATAATATTTTCTCTCTCCATCCATTATATTGGATCCATCCATTATATTGGATGGATGACACTTTCTTTTTAATCCAATGAACATTCACAATAGTTTTAAATATCAACTTTCATTCATCCAATGATTAAACATTTATTTGATGAATCATTGTGGATGCTGCACACGCTGGACTACCGGAGTAACACTCTTGTTAATCAGATCTATACATAAACTCTATTATTATTATGTGTAAAACTTATCATTATTATATTTTAAAATTTTCATTGTTTAAAATTACAAACAATGATAATTTTTATGAACAATGATAATGATTTTTATGTATAACAGTGATATTTTTTATACATAATATTGATACTAAAAAAGCTGCTCGGGTTCACATATTTTTTTGTCGAAACAATGCACGTTAAGGTGGATACACATGTTAAACTGGAATAATGAATAAAAAATTAAAAGATAATTTTGTATATTTTTATATGTAAAGTTAAAAAAATTTAAAAATTTCCCCAGTGATCCGTGACATAACTGAATGGTAATTCATGTGGTTAGATGGGAAAAAAAAATCCCTCAATGAGTGTCTATTATTCATTTACATCCCTCAATTTATAATCCACCGAATTGAGGATCCAACACTACAGGTGAAAGAATATTTTGTCTTTATTAAAAAAAAGAGTTGAATTATGTGCACGTGTGAAAATAAAATAAAATTACAATTTGTGAATATTGTGAAAGGAATTTATGAGTGAATTTCTATTTTTGAATTGTACAAATAATATTAGTACGTCTCAATAAAGCAAGTGTGCAAATAATTGCGGAGGTAAATATATTTTTTAAATTAAAAAGTATTTTAAAATTGATAGGTAGTGTTTCCAAAAAATATACTTATTTTTTATGAATTGAACATAAGCATCAATTTTTAACTCAAAAGTATTACTCCATATTTTGTTGAAAAGTAACATATTTGCTTTTTTTATACAAAATATTTTTTTATAAATTTAATGCTTGATTGTTCACGGTATTATTGGATAGTTTCTGTTATTATATTAATCAATAATCATATTTTTAAGTATGCTAATTAATATTCTGTCAAAAAAAAAATGCTAATTAATAAAATAATTTTAGAACATAAAATTTGGAGTCCCACAAAAATAGGATTTTGTCTATGCTATTCTCCCCTTCAATATTTTAATATGCTGTGGTGTACAATATATTATAGTACTAGCACGTAATTTCAAAATAATTTTTATGTTATTAATTTTAAATTAAATATTTAAAATATTTAACTAATTTGATTAATTCAATTATAAATATAATTTTTATATTCTAATATTATGTTTGCATATTTCCGTTTATTTCTTATTCTAAATTACTTTTTTCCATTAACGTTAGATGTCATACTCATTACAGTCATATATATAATTTACATAATACATGTCATTTTGACATTTTCACCCCTCATTATCTCATATATATCCCTAATGATTATTTTACGTGGTCATTAAAATTTTAAATTTTCCTATAAATATGCTGAGTGCATAATTTTTTCAGCCAATAATAATTATTATTAAAAATATTTTATTATCATAATTATGGTTAATGTTGGCATAAGAAAATGACTATGAAAATTATTTATTAAGAGTACGTATGAGATAATCAGGGGAGTAAATATCATAACGGCATTTATTATATAAATATTCTAAAAAATTAAAAAGACATTTAAAACGAATGGAAGAAAGTAATTTAGAATAAAAAATGAATGAAAATATGCACATACAATATTAAAAGTAAAATTACGTCTATAATTAATAAGGGGTGATTCATATTTAATAGATTAGGGATAAATGGAAATTAAAGATAAAAATAAATAATGAATGATTAAGATTAAAAAATTAAAAAATAATAATAATATCATAAATAATTTTTCACAAAAATTCAGAGATTTGAAATAAAGACATCATATGAATTGGGGGTAATTCGACTCTAATAGGTTAAGGTATCAACAAAAACCAAAACCAAAACCGTCTCACCTTTGATTTGCAAAAGTAGATTTTTTTTTTATCAGGCAAGATAATAAATTTATTGCAAGCTTGGCTATAAGGGATAGCCGACAAAGTGTTTACACAGTAGCTTAAAGGCCTATCACAGACAGTGGGTTGTTCAACCAAGAAACTGAAGAAGCATTACTATAAATGAAAATTTTCACCAAACACCAGCTGTAAAAGTAGATTTGCCTCCAAGGGCATAAATGTGGTAAAAAACTTTGTGGTGATGTGGGAAAAAGTCCATCTAAGAACGCAGTTCGAACCCGTGTGGGACAAATTCTCCATTGAAATATTATGGGGGTTTGTCCCTGGATTGAATCACGTTGTTTCTCCCATAAGTGTCTCCGCCACTTGGGCACATCCTTCGATTTATAACCGCCTTTGAGGGGCTGACGCCAACGTGGGTGGGTGGGAGTTTTAAATCTTTCTCACAAAAAAAAAGTAGATTTGAAGTAGAAATATAAGAGTGAATGACTTATAGGTCCAAAGTCCATTTGACTTTTACTCTTAGATCCATCCAAACCTATTATTACTCTTTGGTCCAAAAACCAGGTGACTTAACCCACATGACCACTGGGCTCCTCATTTGAGTGGGCGACTCAAGTTCGATTCCATCTGGAAATGAATTGGAGTTATGGGAGTTATAAGGTGAATTGACGATTTCGTGGAGTATTTGGGTGCTTGGTGTAGTAACTACTAACAACTAACTTTGCCCGATCAAAAAAAAATTACTCTTTGATCCAAAATTATCCTACAAAATGACCAACATACCCTTATTTCCTAATATTCATTTTTATGTTGCAAAAAATATAATAAAAATTTTATTTTTCTACAAAATTACACATTCACAAAAATCCAATTAAAAAAACATTACAACTTAAACTTTTTATATAAAAAATTTAGAAAATTATAAAAATTACAAAAAATATTAAAATTATATATTTTCGTACTCCATTTCGACATGCACATGTTCATCAAATTGATGGACATATTCATCTTAAAAAATTGAAAAAAAATACCAAATTTATACATTTAAAATCTCAAAATTCATATCAAAATTAAAAAATTACAAAAATTTATATTTCAAAATTGAAAAAGAATGTCAAAAATTTACATATTTAAAACCTAAAAAATTTACAATCTAAAAAATTACATATCCCCGTCTTCATTCAGACATGAACATATTCATCAACATATCGATGAATATATGCATATGCATTTCCAGATACAAATCCTCCACATTCAGAAAAAATCACCAACTCAGATTCTTCATTTCCAAACTCACAAACCTAGATCAAAAAATATATTTACGGATTGTTATGCCTTCCATTCCAATAAACAAAAAAAAACAGATCAGATCTAATTTTAATTCAAAAATCAGATTGCAAAAAATCAGATCATCTCAACAAAACGCCAATCTTCCTCCATTGGTTCAAATCCTCCAGCTCCAAAAAAATCCATAAAATTCAAATTGCCACCACCATCATCCAAAAATATTTAAAACTTTAATGATTTAATTACTCATGGTCTAAAGTCTATTATACCAGTACTCCTAGGTCCATCTAAAATTTAAAATCACTTATAGTGCAAAACATCACCTGATTTACCCATATTACCCTTAATTGGGACATTATCACACACAAATGTATTAATCAATTAAATAATCCGCAGCTCAGTTAAACACTGGAATTCAGCCTCCTCCTCAATAACTCATCCCCACCTTTTACCTGCCTAAATCAACATGTCCAATCAAAAGTATAGCCTAAGGGATTTGCAGCTTTCAATTTGAATTCTAAATTTGAATTACAGAAGGCATATCATTGTAATTTCATTTGGGCTAGTTTGCAAAGCTTCATAAAAACCTGCAACCTTCCCCCCGCTAGCGACGGTGGAAACCGAACGGCGGCGGTGGTGAGCGATTGTAGCGGATCTAGAGGTGAACGCTCGACTCGACGCCATCGCACTCGCTGATTTCTGCAAATCGGAAGAGCGTCCAAGTTCTGAGATCTGTAACTCAGTGAGCCGAGTTCACTGAGTCAGCCGAGTCCTTGTTTATTCAACGAGTTGTCCGAGTTTCGGGTAGGTTGACTTTCTGTGTTGCTGGGTTCGTTTTTATTTAAGCAATGTGCAATTCGGTGAAGATTTTATTGTGTTTCAGTTTGTTCATAAAGATTAAAGTTGAGTGACTCACTCGAAGGTCAAAATTCCTCAAAATTACTAGTAGGTCGATCTAACTTTTTATCATTGCTCCTATGTCCATAGAACATTACTAAAAAACATTAAATGCCTTTATTTTCAGAAAGTACTGCCCATCTCTTATATCTCACATTACAAGTTGTCCTTATTTTCAAATTTGCTTCTTCAAAGTGCAATATCACATTTCAACTGTCCTTATATAAAATGAATTCTTTACAAATCTTCACGTAATTTTTTTTTTTATCTTCCCTAAAAAATATTACAACTTGAAAAATTCATATCAAAATTTGAAAATTTACATAAATTTACATATGTAAACCCTACAATTATAATCTCAAAAATTACATATCCCGACATGAACATGTTCATCAAATCACACGAAGATGTTCATTTCCAATTTCAGATCCTCACTCTAACCAATTAACAAACTCAAATCTTCATAAATGGATCTTTAAATCTTCAAAAAACTTACATATCGACAACTCAAATCTTCGAAAAACCTAGATCTTTATAACAATTTTCAAATCTACAATCTTCATAACATTTGTGTGTGATAGTGTCCCAATTAAGAGTAATATGTGTAAATCAGGTGATGTTTTGCACCTATAAGGGTGAGTTTATTTTGAAATTTAAGTGTGCGGAGCAAGTCAAAGTTTTAAAATTCAGGGATTTAGAATCCTTGATGAATAGTAAATGTATGTATTTGTTTTGAGATTTGAGTAGAGTGAGATTCAACTTTATGTCAAATTAATGTTTAATAGTGATTGATGTTGTATTATTATATTATATTGAGAAGAGTAAGAAAGTGTATAAAATGTGATGTATTGGAAAGAGTAATAATATGTTTTATAGGTATTTGTAGGTGTGGATTGAATGTAGGATTTAAAAATTAGACTTTAAATCCCAAACTCGTATGAGACGGGGAGCGCAAAGTTCAAGTTCATTCGTATAAGTCCCAAAACAAATACAACCTAAGTGATTTTAAATTTTAGATGGACCTAGGAGTACTAGTCTAATAGACTTTGGACATGTGAGTAATTAAATGTTTTAGAAATAATAATCCACAAAAAGTTATGCTGCAACGTTATTAATATAAAAGTTGTCTTAAACAGAGAAGCTCATGTTAGCTTGTTTCATGAAAAAAAAAGAAAAAGGGTTAGATGGTGTATTTTATTTATAAGACACACTTGCATTTAGTCCGTCTCCTCAATCGTAAGATTTTTACATAATTTGTCTTTGAGTTGCACCCGATCTCAAATGTATGGCAATCGCCTCGTATTGAGTTTTTTTTTATTTATTTATTTGTATGACATTAAAAAAAATTAATTAAAAATAATGTGGTATTTCATTATTGAAATGGTAGATGGTTACTTTGATTTCATGTGAATGTTAATAATGTGGCATTTCATCGGCACTTTAACTAAGTAGCATTTTTCCTAACTAGATGATTGCTTAAACTTGTATTTGCAATTCGTTTATCAGATCATATATAAGACCTCGATCGTATTTGTAAAAGTAACAAGAGTTGGTATATCTTATTTATATAAGCAAGTTTTTATGTCACACTCGACAAATAGTAGGAGTGGGATGGGAAATTTGAAACGGCTTCTAGAGTTCAAAGGGACACACGTGAGTAGAGATGTTAAACGGGCAGACCATGGGCGAATAACCGGGCAGCAGGGTCACGTGCGCCCATCCTATTTATTTATTTATTATTATTCTGCTCCACTAAAATCTATTTCTTCCATGATCCATCGATCACCCGGCGTGCGGTCGGGGCCATCTCCCCTTCCCCTATTTTCCTTTTTTTTCTTTCAATTTCTTCTAATCCCATTTCATCCCCCCTCTTCAATCTGTTGCTTCTAATTTCTTGTTAATCTCTAACGCCGTCAACCTCCATTGTTAAGGTGGGGCATACACAAAAGTTACTTCACTTTTTTTTTCATTTCATTTATTCCATTATTTTTTGGTTAATGTAAAGAAGGGAAAAGCTTGATTTTATGAATCTTTGGCGAAGAAAATAATTTCATTCTGCGTAGCTAGGTTAGGTTATTGAATTTGATTAAAGTTGATTAAATAGGGAAAAGGAGTTAGAGACGTTGATTAGGATGAAAAGAAGGGAAAAGAGTCACCACTTCGATGCATTGCTCTGTTTATTTCATTTTGGGGATGCAATTGATATTATGGATATTATGTACATAGGTGGTATTTTTTTTTAATCAAAGAGTCACTTTTTAGTTTTATAATGACCCAATGTATGTGTGTAATTGCGCTTTTCATTTTGGGGATTCAATGGATTTTGAAAGTCAAGCTCAAACATCGATGATGATGATGTAGATCTTGGATTCAACTCCCACAGAGGCTACCGTCGAAAAAAGATCTGAAAAAAGCAAGAGTCACCACTTCAAGCTTGGAATTATTTTGTTAAACTCGATAATGGCAAGGTAAAATGCACTATGTGTAATACTCAATATGTTTGGAATGGTTCAAATTATGGGACTTCTACTCTTACCCGCATTTGAAAAATTGCTTGAAAAGTGCAAAAGATGGAAATGTTGGTTTGATGTTAGATGGTGAAGGAAATTAAGATCTAGGAAAATTGATCAATAATCATGTATGCGTGAATTGATTAGTAAGATTATTGTTTCACATGATCTTCCACTCTCCTTTTGTTGGTTACAAATGGGTTAGGGATTTTCAAGTATTTGAATCCTCGAATACAAATGTTATGGTAGATTAACAAACTACTCTTGATGTGTTGAAGTTGTATAATCTTGAAAAGGATAAATTGAAACGTTTGATGATTGATTGTTATGGGAGAATTTGTTTAACTTCGATTGTTGAATCGCTTATGCGGGTGTGGGTTTCATAAGTTTGACAAATTTCACTTTGTAGATCGTGATTGGAAGTTGAACAAAGAAGATACTTAATTTCAGAGATTGGAGCCTCCACATTGGATTTGTATTGGCAAATAAAGTGTTTGATTGTTTGAAAGAATGGGGAATTGAGAAAAAGGTGTTTTTTTACTTTGATAATGCTTCGCCAATGATAATATCACGAGATACCTTGAAACAAATGCTTTGTTTACAAAATAGTCTTTTATCCAATGGTGAGTTTTTTTCATGTGAGATGTTGTGCTCACATTTTAAATCTTATCGTTAAAGAAGGCTTGAAAGTAAAATGATGATGCTTTGAAAAAGATCGAACAAAGTGTTAAGTATGTCAAGAGTTCAAGAATGAAAAGTTTTAATGATTGTGTGATTCAAGTTGGTGGAATTGATACTAAAATTGGTTTACGCACGGATGTATGCACTAGATGGAATTCTACTTACATTATGCTTGAAAGTGCACTTAGATATAAGCGTGCTTTTGGTTTTGCTTCAATTGAATGATCGAGGTTTTACGTTTGCTCCAACGAATGAAGAGTGGGGAGAGGGCGGACAAAATGTGTGGGTTCTTATGTCCCATTCTTTGTGATCACAAATTTGATTTAGGTTCTTCTTATCCCACATCCAACTTGTATTTTATGCAAGTATATAAGATAGAGTGTTTCTTGAAATCAAATTTGGTGAGTGAAGACGTCATTAAGGATATGGCTACGAGAATGCAAGCAAAATTTGAAAAGTATTGACCGACTATAGTGTTGTGCTTGCATTTGGGGTACGGCTTGACCCTCGAGGAAAACTAGGAATGGTCAAGTATTATTACTCTCAACTTGATCGTGATAATACTCTCAAGCAAATGTTGATCATATAAAAGTAAATTGCAAGCACTTTTTTAGTGATTATGTGAAAGTGGGGCCTTTGAATGAACCAAGTGGAAGTTCTACCGAAAGCTCTTCAAATTTATCAAATTGACTACATCAACACTTGGTGTAATGGGAAAAAGAAGAAAGTGATTGTTTTTATGTAAGTTTTTTATATATTGTTTTTTCTTCATATATTATTTATTTATTGTTCTTAATTGCATGTTTCACTTATTAATTTGTATTATTTTATTAAGGTTATGGAAGATTGGCAAAGTAAAACAAGTGATATCCAAATTACAAAGTCTAAACCGGATCGAGATTTGGATGATCCGCTCTTGAATTGAAATTCTATCCAAATTTGAATGTGTTGGAGCATTGGAAAATTAATAAACACCGATATCCAACATTATCAATTATGGCTTTGTGATATTCTTAAGATCCCAATCACCACACCAATCCTAAATTTTTAGCATTGGGGCTCGTGTTTTCAACAAGTATAGGAGTACTTCTTGGGCATCACGTGGAAGCCCTTATTTGTACTAAAGTAGTTGGCTACAAGGATTCGATGTTGGTAATGTTCTAATTATTTCATATATATATATTTCGTTTTCATATAATTAAATAAAAGCGTGTTTATTAAGAACTAAATGTTTTTACATGCATGTTTTAGAAGAAGAAGATGATGAGTTGGAAGTTGATGATGATGAGTCTTTTGTCGCCGAAGGATCGAATGATGAAGAGTGATGATGAGTTGGAAGTTGGAAGGGTCGAATGATGAGTCTTTTCAATGGAAGCCAGCGTCCTTATCAACTTTAAACTTTTAATTTGTTTGTTAGATTTTCAATTTGTATGATTTTATGCTTTGGACTTATTTTGTTCTATAATATATCTATTGGACTTATTTATGGTTAGAGTTAAGTCTTTTTAAGTTGTGAACTTTGATAGTTGTAATATATTTAATATGCATTTGGATTGTATTTTAAATAAAAAACGGTGTGGCCTGCTTGGAAATAGGGGTCTAGGGTTAGGGTTTGGAATTCTGACTTTAATGGCCTGCTTTAAAAGTGAACCGCTAAGGCCCTAACCCGGCAGATTTGTACCTCTCAGAGTATAATGGGTTAGAGTTCCGCTTAACATCTCTACCGTGAGGTGAGAAATGGGCTAATGGAAGCAGCCAGTCGGCGTCGCCCATCCTCTGCCATTAACTTCCCCAGGCTTCGCGTGCGGGCCCATCTCCCCGCCCCTCTCTCTCTGTTTCTTACTTTCTTCTAATCCCATTGCCCCCCCTCTGTTGCTTCTAATTTCTTGTTAACTAACGCCGTCAACCTCCATTGTTAAGGTGGGGCATACACAAAAGTCTTCACTTTTTTTTTATTATTTAATTATTTTTTGATAAGGGAGACGCGATAAATTTCTCCAACCGACTGTTGGCCCTCGAAGTGGGTTATAAATAGAGAGAAGTGTTCAAATAGTAGACACTTGTGGAACCAACAAAATTAAGTCTTCATGACAAACCTACACAATATTTCAACTAAAACTTGTCTCACACAAGGTTCGAACCTCCACGGATTTCTCCTCACATCACTACAAGTTTTACCACTTGGTTATGCCTATGGAAGCAAGTCTTCACATTTATGAATTTAGGCCGTGTTTGGTTCTGGATGTTGGTGGTAGAAATAGGGATGGAGATGGAGATGAAAAATGTGGATGATAGTAATTCAATAAATTATAATATGTGTTTGGTTAGGGATTAATGAAATTTTATTTCAAATTAAAAGTGATGTTATATTATTTTATTCTTGTTAGTTAATGAGGTATTACAAAGGTGGGGTAGAGTATGAGCCAGTAGAAGAAATATACTCCCTATATCTCATATTTATTTACAGTGGGAAACGCAGGAATTAAGTTCAGGGAGATCACATAATTATATGAAATAAATTTAAAGTTAATTTTAAAATTTGTAGTAAAATCTAAATTATTATAATGTAGAGTAGGTCTTGCATGAGACGATTTAGCTCACGATGAGGCAGAACAGGGAATAACATGAAATGACGCTTTAACACTTTGAATTCAATTGATATTAATTTGTGCTAGTTTTTAAACCGTCTAACCATGAGATCTTCTCCCTTAAAAAATTGCTAAAACATGTGATTAAAAATAATTATTTATAAAATAAAATATAAATTTTACAACAATGTTAAAAAAATTACTCTACTTATATCAATTAGCAAATAAAACAATAAATAGCTCTACTTACAAAAAAATATGGAAAAACAAAATACCTTATACTCCCTCCGTCCCAATCTTTAAGCAAAACTTGTCATTTTTTTTGTCCCAATCTTTAAGAAAAACTTTCTAAAATACTAATACACAACTATTTCTACTTTA
Source organism: Stenogyne calaminthoides (assembly GCA_037126765.1). Lineage (NCBI taxonomy): Eukaryota > Viridiplantae > Streptophyta > Magnoliopsida > Lamiales > Lamiaceae > Stenogyne > Stenogyne calaminthoides. Next base: position 34,258,309 of record JBBCBC010000006.1, on the reverse strand, counting down.
TCACTTTATCACTTTATCACATAAAATTCTAATAAACAACTCTTTTTACACCCAACTACCCATCACTTTATCACATAAATTACTAATAAACAATTCTTTCATACTTTATCATTTTATCATTTTTTCACTATTTCAATAAATCCTTATGAACAATCAGTTTCTCTTAAAGATCGAGTGATGAGGATGAAGCTATAATGAAGTATCTCACCAAGTTCGATCATCTCCTGCTTGATAAGCCCAGTTCACGACCTTCTAATTTATTTCGGTCCTTTTTTTATTAGTTTCAGTCCCTTTTATTTTGGACGCCCAAACTTGTTTATGGGCTTTGCAACTTTGTCCTTTTTATGTGTCTTGTTATTTATTTGTGTGGAACTGCACTTTGGACGGCGATTGAATGATTATTGATTTTTAGGGTTTATCCCGTTTCCTATCTTGCCGGTATTCTATTGAATCAACGCCTCGATAGAAGGTGTTATTCGTTCCTATTACGCCCGCTGCATCAGTTGGTATCCAGTTGCCAGACATCGCTCCTACCATACCGCCTCGTCATACCCTTGATGCTCGTATGGACAAATTGACACAATAGATGTCCCGTGTTGTTCAGTTGCTTGAGGAGCGAGCGCCATGACGCAACAACCTTGCCCCAACCGTAGCGTTAACTGCTACCGATCCACCCCCTGGTTTTGATGATGATGATGGTGCTTAGTTTGATGATGAAGTAACTATTGAGAATCCGTTCACCCCTCTTGGCTGTTTGGCTCGTCACGCCGATGACCCTCGCGCGTGGGAGTCAAGTTTCAAACTTGAGTTGCCAGAATTTAACGGTGGTCTGGAAGCTGAAGAATTTATTGATTGGTTGATTTCTGTGGAAGATATCCTCGAATTCAAGGTCGTTCCTGCTGATCGGAGGGTTTCCCTCGTTGCAACTCGCTTTCGAGGTCGTGTAGCCTCGTGGTGGCATCATGCCAAATCCTCTCGCGCCAAACTTGGGAAGCCGCCTATTGTTTCTTGGGACAATTTCAAAAAGCACTTGCGTCTGGAATTTTTACCCTATAACTATGCGAGAACATTTTATCAGAAGTTGCAGAACCTTCGGCAAAGGCCTCGCTCCGTTGATGCCTACACAGAGGAATTTTATCAACTCCTGGCTCGCCTCGACCTGTCGGAATCCACTGATCACTTGGTTTCCCGCTATGTGGGTGGCCTTCGCCTACAGTTCCAGGATGTGTTGAACATGTTATTGCCCGCTTCCATCTTGGAGGCGCACCAACGGGCTCTCGCTCTTGGGAAACAGTTGGCCCATCGCCCCACGGGTTCGTTCGTCCCCAAACAGTCCACTACCCCCTCGGTCCCAGACACTCGCCCTTCGGCGGGTCGCGGTCAGGCTAGCACTCCGTTCCGTCCTCCTGGTGCAGCCTCTAGCGCTTTCCCCCACCCCATCCAGTGTTTTTCTTGTGGCGAGCAAGGTCATCGGATGGCGAACTGCCCTAAGCACTCGGGCATTCGGGGCTTGTTGTTGGATGATGCTCCTGATGAAGGCTACATTGGCCCTCCATTGTTCGACGAATATGATGATCTGCAACAGGCGGAAGAGGTCTTGAGTGGTGATATTGGGCAGACATTGATTGTTCGACGGGCTTGCCTCGCCCCTCGTCACGCTGGGGAAGATGTACAACGTAATAATCTTTTCGAGTCTTCTTGCACTATAAACGGGAAGGTATGTCGTTTTATCATTGATTCTGGTGCTCGTGAAAATGTTATTGCTACTGATGATGTTCGTAAACTTGGTCTTACTTCTGAATTGCATCCTCATCCATATAGTTTGTCGTGGCTACAAAAGGGTAATACTGTGAATATTGATGAGCATGTTTTGGTGAAATTTTTGATCGGTAATAAGTATTTTGATTCATTTGGTGTGATATTGTGCCTATGGATGCTTGTCATTTGTTGTTGGGTAGGCCGTGGCAGTTTGATCGTAGTGTTATATATGATGGTCGTCGTAACACTTATACCCTTTATGTTTCGGGACATGGAAATCACTCTCTTGCCGTGCATTCCGCTGACACCCCCCACGGGTCAGGATGGTAAGGTTTTGTTCCTATCACATAAAAGTTTCTTGCACGAGATGTCGGATGCTCCGTTTACTCTTCTTTTGGTGGCTCATGATGTGTCCCCATCCGCTATGTTACCCCCTCTTGTTGCATCCTCATGCGAAATTCTCGGATGTTTTCCACGAAGAGTTGCCATGGCTTTGCCCTTGCTCTTCGTGACATTCAACATCAAATCGATTTGATTCCGGGTGCTCCTTTGCCCAACCGACCCCATTATCGCATGAGTCCCGCAGAACACGAAGAGCTACGTCGTCAGGTGGAGGATTTATTACGTAAAGGGCATGTCCGAGAGAGCTTGAGCCCTTGCGCTGTGCCTGCGTTGCTTATTCCCAAGAAAACATGAGAGTGGAGGATGTGTGTGGATAGCAGAGCTATCAACAAAATCACTGTGCGTTATCGTTTCCCTATACCCCGCTTAGATGATCTCCTTGATCAATTGAGTGGTGCAGTGATTTTTAGTAAGCTTGACTTGAAGAGTGGTTTTCACCAGATTCGTATTCGCCCAGGCGACGAGTGGAAAACAACTTTCAAGACTCGTGAAGGCCTTTTCGAGTGGTTGGTTATACCGTTTGGGTTATCGAATGCACCGAGCACTTTCATGAGGGTTATGAACCAAGCGCTGCGTCCTTTGATTGGTTCCTGTGTCGTAGTTTATTTCGACGACATCCTTGTTACAGCAAGTCTGAGGCATACCATATTCAACACTTGAGAGCAGTTCTCCTGATTTTGAGATCCGAATGTTTCTATGCTGCTTCTGCTAAATGTTCATTTTTTGTGAATTCCGTGTTATTCTTGGGTTACTGTATATCTGCTGGGGGTATCTCTGTTGATGATCAAAAAGTAACAGCCATCCGTGAGTGGCCGACTCCCTCTTCGGTTACTGCTGCACGGAGCTTCCATGGTCTTGCTTCTTTCTATCGCCGTTTTATTCCACACTTCAGCGCGATCATGTCACCTATTACGGATTGCATGCATGATAAAACTTTCTCTTGGACACCAGCTGCAGATTCGGCTTTCCATAAAATCAAGCACTTGTTGACTCATGCGCCCCTCTTGGTTCTCCCGGATTTCTCTACGCCTTTTGAGCTTCACTGCGATGCGTCAAAGTTGGGCATTGGCGCTGTTTTGAGCCAGGGTGGTCGCCCAGTGGCATATTTCAGTGAAAAGGTGACGGGAGCTCGTTCTCGGTATAACACATATGATATTGAATTCTACGCCGTGTTTAGGGCAGTTCGTCACTGGCGTCACTATTTGTTTCAACGGGAATTCATACTTTACACTGATCATGAGGCTCTTAAGCATATGGCTAATCAGGACTCTCTTTCCGCTCGACATGCGAAGTGGTACTCGTTTCTCCAACAGTTCACTTTTGTCATACGACATCAATCCGGGATTTCTAACCGTGTTGCTGATGCTTTAAGTCAGCGCATTACCCTTATATCTGACATGCGAATTGAGGTTTTGAGTTTTGAGTTGTTTCGCGAGCTGTACCCGTCAGATGTATTCTTCGGCCCTGTTATGGTGGCTTTGGTTGATGGTGTGTATCGCGACTTTTCTTTGTCAGAGGGGTTTTTATTCAAAGGCTTGTGTATTTGCATTCCTTCATGCAGCTTGCGCATGAAACTGATCTCTGAGGTGCATGGGACAGGCCATGTGGGACGTGATCGAATGTGCGAACTCGTGCAGCACATATTTTTTTGGCCTTCCCATCAAAAGGATGTGGCTCGATTCGTCGCTCGATGTCGTGTTTGCCAATTATCTAAGGGGACATCCACTAATGCTGGCTTATATCGCCCCCTCCCGGTACCTTCGCATCCATGGACCGCTATTAGCATGGACTTCGTCCTCAGACTACCACGAACACAGCGAGGTAACGATTCTATTTTCGTTGTGGTGGATCACTTTTCGAAAATGGTGCATTTTATTCCTTGTAAAAGAACAGCGGATGCCGTGCATGTCGCTTTTTTTTTTTTTCGAGAGGTTTTCCGTTTGCATGGCTTACCCTCTTCCATCGTTTCGGATAGGGATACAAGGTTTTTGAGTTATTTTTGGCGCACTCTTTGGCGAATGGCCAACACTGAGCTCAACTTTAGTAGTGCTTATCATCCGCAGACGGACGGTCAAACGGAGGTTGTTAATCATTCGTTGGGAAATATGTTGCGTTGTCTTGTTGGTGATAACTTGAAGTCGTGGGATACTAAGTTAGGGAGTGCCGAGTTTGCGCATAATATTGCCCTTAATCGCAGCACTGGCTTCTGTCCTTTCTTTGTTGTTTATGGTATTCTTCCACGGGCACCGGTGGACCTGCTCACGTTGCCTTCTTCTACAGCGACTCATACCACAACTTCCGAATTGATTTATGAACTTCAATGTGTTCACGAGACCACTAAGCAGCGCCTTGAGACCTCCAATGCTCGCTACAAACGTGACGCTGATGCACACCGTCGGGATGTCCAGTTTGAGGTGGGGGATTTCGTGGACCGCTTCCCGGCTCACGAGTATAACAAGTTGGCGTCTCGGAAGATTGGCCCCGTTGAGATCATGGAGAAGATTAACCCCAATGCTTATCGCCTTCGTCTTCTGGATCGCAGGCGTGCGTCGGATGTCTTTAATGTGAAGCATCTTGTTCCTTTTCATGGCGATAACCACGATGAGGATGAAGCTGATTTCGATTCGAGGGCGAATCGTTCCAAAGACGGTGAGAATGATGAGGATGAAGCTGCAATGAAGTATCTCACCAAGTTCGATCCTCTCCTGCTTGATAAGCCCAGTTCACGGGCCTTCTAATTTATTTCGGTCCTTTTTTTATTAGTTTCAATCCCTTTTATTTTGGACGCCCAAACTTGTTTATGGGCTTTGCAACTTTGGCCTTTTTATGTTTCTTGTTATTTATTTGCGTGGAACTGCACTTTGGATGGCGATTGAACGATTATTGATTTTTAGGGTTTATCCCGTTTCTTATCTTGCCGGTATTCTATTGAATCAACTCCTCGATAGAAGGTGTTATTCGTTCCTATTATGCCCGCTGCATCATCGGGACAGAGGAAGTATCAATTAGCAAATAAAATAATAAATAGAGCAAAATAATAATAAATAGCTCTACTTATAAGAATATGGAAGAACAAAATAACTTATACTCCCCCCGTCTCGGTGTATTTGTCCCACTTCTTTTGGTTGAACTGTTTAAGGAATAATATTAAAATAATAGATAATAGACCTTTATAGTATTTAATGGATGAAAAGTGGGAGGTATTTGGGGTAGTTGGGATGAAAAATGAGGAAAATAATATTAAAATAATAGTTAGTGGAGTGTTATTTTTTCCTTTTATGGACTGTGACAAATATAGTGGGACGTCCATAAAAAAAGTGGGACAAATACAATGGGACGGAGGGAGTATCAATTAGCAAATAAAACACTAAATAGAGCAAAATAATAATAAAAATGTTAAAAAGGATGTTAAAAGCAAGAATCGAAACCCCAAAAACCGAGGATAACCTGAACCTCTCAAACCATTGGGACACTTATCAAGGTGTTAGAATAATTGACATATAAAATATATAACGACGTACGAAATTCAGGCAAGGCACTTGCCCCCCCTTGCCGGAACGTGCTTCCGCCTCTCCTTGTTTACCCTTTTGCTTTCGGCACTAGTTTTTAATTGGGACAGAGAGAGTAGTATTTAAAGTGATAAAATGGTTTTTTATTGAGGATATTGTAGTCCTTTCTATTTTATTACTAAAGTAGATATTTTTTTAGATAAAAGTAATGACATAAGTGCAATTTTGAGATGTTGTGACAGACCATTTTTTGAAAGCACTACAAAAATATTATTTTCTGGTGACAAAATTATTGTGAAGAATACAAAAAATGTCACTAAAGCCTATGTTTTCGTGACAACATTTAAATTCGTCACTTAAAGTACATGTTGTGGTGACGATCACATATATCGTCACGTAAAAGGGAGGTCTGTTGTGACGAATTTTAAACTTATCACAAATGGTGATGCGAGCCAACCAAAGTCATCATATCATGACAAATCTTTTGTGACGAACCACAAGTCATCACAAGAAGTATTTATTTGTGGTGACAACTTCCATCTTCATCATATAAAAGACGCGTTGGAGTGACGATCGGAAACTTCGTCACATGAAAGAGATATATATTGTGACAATTCTCAAATCGTCACAAAAAGCCTATATTGTGGTGACAATTTTCATCTTCGTCATTTTAAGAGGAGATCTATTGTGATAGTTCACAAGTCTTACAATATGAGTTGAGCCGTGGTGATTTGACACACACACCTAACCTGGTGGGATAAAAGTTTACACAACAAAAGAGTCTTTCTCTTGATTATGTGAATTTGACATTTTTCTCTAATTTATGACTTATGATTATTTTTTGTACATATCAAAGGTCTAACGTGTATGTTCCTTCTACACAGAATGATAAGAGCAAGATTAAACTTTTCAAAAATACTCACGTTGACAAGTATGGCAACTTCGTGAATTCAAGTGCTCAACAAGCTTATGTAAGATGCTTACTAAAAAACAACTAGTTCAAATAATTTATTTTTTTCATTGACAATTATTAATTATTTAAAATTAAATTACAAAATAAAATGATAGAATTGGAGGAAGCGACGTTGGAAGAAGGAGAAGCTTCTATGACAGAGGATCAAATACTCGAGACAACTCTTGGACATCGAACTGGATATTAGAAAGGAATGGGATATTGGGTAGAGGTACCTCGAGGATCTAACTCCTTATCGATTACCCAACAAGGTTCTCATGAGTGACAAGTTGAGTGAAACACTTGGAGTTCGTTGCGAAGGCAATGCAACTCCAATTACGCTCCCACTGGCTGAAAGATGATCACTTAGTGATAAACTTCCACCATGAGAGTTGCTGAATGCTCCCACTGATTCTTTGTCACATTTATTTGACAAATCATCAGTCTCTACGTTAATCTGTGGTTCTTGAATTTCTTCAAGTTCTATCATCTTATGACCTTGGTCCTTAAAGACATAGTCTTCTTCGAGGAACCTGACCTGCCTAGAAACAATCACTGTTTATTTCTCAGGTAGATAGAAGTAATATCTTTAGTTTCCTTAAGATATCCCACAAAGTAACCTTTTTCACCTTTGGATTCCAACTTGTCGGTAAGCATCTTTTTCACAATCACGGGGCAACCCCATGTTTTGATATGTGTAAAAGTTGGCTTCTTGCCACACCATAGTTCATATGGTGTATGCTCAACTAATTTTGATGGAATCCTATTCAGAATGTAGATTGAGGTTTGTAACGCGTATCCCCATAAGAATGTCGGAAGAGAGGAAAAGCTCATCATGGACCTCACCATGTCTAACAAGGTTCGGTTTCTCCTCTCGGACACACCGTTCATTTGCGGCGTTTCGGGAGGAGTCCACTGTGATTGGATTCCATGTAACTTCAAGTAATCAGTGAATTCATGGCTAAGGTATTCACCTCCTCGATCCGATCGAAGTGTCTTGATACTCTTACCAAGCTGCTTCTCTACTTCAGCTTTATACTCTTTGAATTTCTCAAAAGATTCGAATTTGTGTTTCATAATATACACGTATCCGTATCTCGAGAAATCATCAGTAAAAGTGATGAAGTAGCCGAAGTGACCCCTAGCTAGAGTGGGCAATGATCCACATACATCACTGTGGATCAACTTTAGGACTTCTTTGACACGAACCCCTTTCCCAGAAAAGGGTTTGTTGATCATTTTGCCCTTGAGACAAGATTCACAATTACCATAAGACTCAAAGTCGAATGAGGTTAAGTAGTCTAACTTTCTTAACCTTGCAATTTTGTTCTCGTTTACATGACCAAGTCTACAATGCCACAAGTAAGTTGGATTTTCATGATTACTAAGTTTGAGTCTTTTATTTTGTATATTAAGAACATTATATCCACAATGCAACAAATATAAACCATTCGATAAAGGAGCATTTCCATAAACATCACCATTAAGCGAAAGATAACAATTATTGTTTGTAAAATAGAAGGAAAAACCCTCAATGTCTAACATGAGAATAGAAATAATGTTGCGAGTAATAGACGGAACAAAATAACAATTATTGAGTTCTATTCTATAATCGGAGGGTAAGTCTAAAACATAAGTGCCAACACGTTCAACAACAACTCTTGCTCCATTCCCAACGTGTAAAACGACTTCACCCGGCCTAACTGCCCTGCTATCCTTGAGAACATGCACATTAGTACAAATGTGTTAGCCACAACCGGTATCTAATACCCAGCAGTTAGTATCATTTGTGGACATGCTTATCTCAATAACAAACATACCTGTTCCAGTGATTGAAGCACCTTGTGCCTTCTTTTCAGCTGCTAGAACCTTGCAGTCCTTCTTCCAATGCCCCTTCTGTTGGGGTTACTATTTCCCAACACCTTCTGCTTGCAGTGGAGGCATACATCCTTGTCCACCCGCTCTTTCTTTTGAATCCCACCTTTAGGCTTAAGGAAATTAGGCTTAGTGCCCTTCTTAGCCTTGCTCCTTCGCTTCTTCTTTCCTTTCGGAGCAGAAGAAGTAGAAGCACTCACCATGAGTACGGGTTTTTCCTTAGCAGTGGAAGACTCAAAAGTCTTGAGCATGTTATGAAGCTCAGGCATGGTCGATTCCGTCTTATTCATATTAAAGTTTACTACGAAACTCGAATATGAATCGGGAAGCGACTGAAGGATGACATAAAAAATAACATTAGTTTTGAGCTCAATGCCCAAACGACCAAGTTTCTCGATTAGCCCAATCATCTTCAATACATAAGGGGAGACCTTTCCTCCTTCAGCTAGCCAGCATCTGAATAGATCTTTCATCACTTCATAAATCTCGGAACGAGATTTAGAATCAAAGAGATCCTTCAGATGCTTGAGCATCTCGTAGGGGAGCATCTTCTCATGTTGCCTTTGCAACTCGGGAGTCATGCCGAACAACATAACACACTGAGCCTGGGAAGCATCCTCTTTATGCTTCTTCTAAGCTTCAGCGTCAAACGCTTCAGTCTCTTCAGTACCAGGCTCAGGGGTAACAGGGATTGGCGTGTTCAACACGTACTCAATCTTTTCTTGCCTAAGCACCAAATGCACGTTTCGGTGCCAGTCTAGAAAATTTGACCCAACTAATTTGTTCGTTTCCAGAACACTTCTCAATGACAAGTTATTCATTTCAACAATCCTAGATAAATAAAATAAAACGGGAATTAAAACACATAATTCCTATGATCAATATTCAACAATCAAAATAAACATGGCCTTTTAAATTTATTTTGTCTCCATTATTTTCACATACTCAACGAATCATTAGAAGAGTACGAATTTATATCAAATATAAATTGTAATGAACTAGGATCCACATTCTTATTATTACAATATCTGCTTTGGCTGATTACCGTAATAATAAAACTGGTAGGTCTCTAAACCAATTGCAAAAACTGTAATTCCTAGTTGATTGAACCTAGTTCAACCAGATGTCCCTTAACTTTTGTTTCCCTGCTTTGGCTGGTGAAACAAAGTCAAGTTGGTTTACAACCATCAAGCGGCGACACTACGTGTCCCTATAAAAGTCCCGTTAGATGTAGATCCGAGCAAAAGATTTTAGTTTTAAATACCCATTGGAACGAAATCTCCGACTTACTTTTAATTTTGATGGAAGACATCTTATCAAATTAATGAGAGAAAACCATATTTTTAGTGATGAACGTTTTAAAGGCGGGTATTAATTGCTTAATCGAGATCCAACATGTTAATCTACATCACATTTGAGCAATTATTGGACGCCGCCTACACAAACATGATTTCATACGGACTAACATTTATATGGGCGTCGTCTACCCAAACAATTAATACGGTCCGACAATTATTGGGCGCCGCCTACCCAAACAATTATAATGCTGATTATAAATCCGTTAATGAATTTAAACAAACAAGTTAACCAAGTGAGAATTTAATAACCTTTTAAAAATGAATTTCAAAAACCAATTTAAATTCAGATTTAAAAATTATTAAACTTTAATAATTAATCCAATTAATTTTAATTAAAAGTCCAACTTTTAATTTCATTTTAAAACTAAACTTTATTAATTTTTGCAATTTCTAAAATTTGCACGAAAGGGCTGTTTGAAATTCAATTTGCAAAACAACCTTCCCTCTTCCCTCATCACAGCCCAAAAACCGTCTCTCCAATCCGGACAATCGAAACCAACAATTCAACCTCGGTTCATCAAAATTAATCCAATTAATCATATGAACAGTTAATTTTGGAACTCAGTTTCATTATACAGCCCAAATTAGTCCAACTAATCCGAAAAAGGGACCCAAAATCGCATAGTGTAAGCTGCCCAGAACCAAAACAGGTAAAGGTAACAAACAAGCAGCAGGTATCGGCGCATGCAGGTGAGTCGTCGGCGCTACTGGGCATTCACGGGCGACTCGCCGCTGCAACCGATTCAGAAATGCGTACAAGCATCCATCACACCTCGTCTCAAATCGAATCGGAGACGAGAGTTGCAGATCGAGAGCGAGACGGCGGAAATGACCTGGAGTTCATGTATCGAAGCGGGTCGAAACAACAAGTGAGCAAAACGGTTCAGAAAACGCAGCGCCGTAGCCTCGAGGTGGCGCGCCGTCGCGATGTTCGTCGAAATAGGGGCTCGCTCAATCGAATCGTCACACAAAACGAGGACGCTGCCGTCTACATCGAAGGACTAGGGCAACACCGCCACGTGAGGGAGAGGCAATTCGGGTTGTGCCATCGCGGATCCAATCCGCTCAATTTCGGGCGACGCGGCGTCGCGAGGCCAACGCGAGTCACCCGGCTTCGCCGCCGACTCAAGCGCGGCCACGGATGCTCGCAGGGACGAAAGAGAAGTGGCACCAGAGCGAGACAGTGGTGGCGAACGAGTTTTCCCAGAAAACCCTAATCTGGGCAAAGGAGACAAAGTGGTAAAAACAAAACGGAATTGGGGATTTTAATCAAATAAGCATACAGCCCCAAAAAACCAAATAATTTTGGTGCAGTTTGGTCAAACCGATTAGCCGCACCATCAGTTTTATAAAAAAAAATAAAAATTCAATTTATAAAACCAATTCAATTAGCAATTAATCAAGAGACTGAAGCTCTAATACCACTGTTGGAATATAGAGGCACGTAAACACGTAATACATGCGCAGCGAAATTAAACAGTTCACCATCAACGAACATATAATTGCATAATTAAATACAAATAATCATAACAAGAATCCTTATAGTAAATTGTACACAAATTCATCCACTATGGTATCCACGTAATCCCCGTTAGCAGATCCGCACATATCTGCCAGCGTTGAATCCCCGAGACGAATTTGCTAAGAAAATTCTGACTAGAGATTTTATGGAGAAATTAGGTTTTCTTGTAGTGTTTAATGAATTCCTAGGATCTCATATATATAGGAGAAGACCAGCTTAAATCTTAAGCTATCTTTATTATGAATACATTTCCTAATCTTGCAAAACAAATCCCATAGATTTGTTTTTTCCTACATATATTTTCCTACAATAATATTCCATATATTATTTGAGATTCCTATTTAATTAAATCCAATTTAATTAAACAATAATAATAATTAATTCCAAATTAATATATTATTAATTCTCCATAAATTAAATATTAAATCTAATTTAATACTTAATCAACCAACTTTAATCTGAAAAGGGAATTACTTGTTGTGTGACCCATAGGCCCTCATATATCGAGCGATTAATCAAACTAACGGTCTTAATTGAACCCTAGACAATAAATCAGACATTCTCAATATATGAGGTACGTTGCGAGAAACGTGCAACTACCTGTAACTGAAACATGGGTTCTTACGATAACTTTCTTTCATTCGCGAATACTCGAATAAGTCTTGAACATGATGAAGTGTCTATTCAAATAACTTAATCATATTATCTCTAATCACTAATTGATCACTTATGTTACACTTGGCCACAAAGTCCAAGTTGACGTACATCGGCCGATGACTTAGATCCAATTATGATGAGAAGATGAGTATTCTCTCTAAATCTACATTGAGGAATGAATCATATTCTTGGTTCAACTACCACGCACATGCATTTCGTGATAAACTCAATCCAAGCCATATCTACCAATGGAAGAATGCAAGAGTCGGTCATGGTCAAAGTTTATCACTCCACACATGTCATGCGTATTAAACTCACGTCGAAGGAGTAACACATTGCTCCCACTAACCGATACACCCGTAGACACATATTGTGGATTACATCAAACGGTTTCTCGAATGGGTATACCAATACCCTCTAAGGTATCTGTGCATCCATCATGAGATACCCAGTATCTCGTAGTAAGTGAGATCTTACTACATGACTCTATAAGAGTATGATGTAGATCGCACACCAATCTCAATTGCATCATCAACATCCCATTCTTGATGATCCTTGATCGGGGCTATTTGAGAACCATGCTTAAGTCATCTGAGGTCTCACATCCTCAATGACATCATTGGTTCATGGGAACACATATAAGAATAAATGTAAATAATCAAACATAATATTCAAACAAGTGTATTGCCATACATTAATATTAAATAAATAATATTAAATCAAACTGAATATCATCGAGTATTATGTCCTTACAAATGATTGTCTCTAGGACACTAATACTAACATCTTCATCTTTATCCTCATCTACCATGTCCGACCAATTTTTAGAGGTAGGTGTAGGAGAAGTCGTAGAGTCCGAGTCAGAGGCCAGATTGCCATCGATCAGGTTCTTGTAGGGGTTGGTAGTAATGGGCTTAGGAGGAGCCAAAACGAGTCGAGAAGGCGAAGCTATTTTCTTTGGCAACTGCCAGTCGGGGTCCATTTTTGCTCTGTAGTCTTCTCACATCTGTCTGTCTCTAGTACCTGTTCGGGTTGAGTTGTCTCCAAAACATGTTTTGTCATGATTCCAGTGCACCCAAAGGCCCATTGTTCCTCTCCCAAAGGATCCTTCTCTAGGTCCTGCATCTCAGTATCCTTGATCGTGTTTTCTCCATTTTGATCAGTTGCAACCCCTTGTTCTGTAGAATCTTTTCTAACCCATTTCTTTTGTGTTGCATCCTTTCCCGGGCCATCCGGAGGAGGAGGCTTTGCATTGTCAACCTTCTTATTATGTGGACTCCTGTGAGAATGACAGTTGTCCATAGAGTGTCCAACAACCTGACAGTGTGCACAAAACTCCGGGTGTTGTTCATAACCTATCAAAGCAATCGAGCAGTGCCCAGACCTCTCATACATAATGTTGTATTCCTTATCCTTACGAAGATCAAGTTAAATGAGGACCCTAGCATAGTGACACGTGGTCCAATTTTGGGTGTGTTCGTCAATACTTACCACCGGACCAAGAGCAGAAGTTATACGTTCGATAATGGGCACGTAAAAATACTCCATTGGTAGTTCAAATATTCGTTCCCAAATATTAACAATCGGAGATATCACTTTGTAGGGGTTGAACTCTGGCACCCATTTTTGCAACCGGATAGTCCCGAACTCCAAAGGCCAAGAGCGCCGTAACAAAATTCTATCATTTTCTCGTAAGTCTGCCATCTGAATATTAAAGTACCCCTTTCCCAAGGTCACTATTTTCCAACTCCCCTGAACATGCCAAACCTTGTCAAGATATGCTTTGAGTTCTCCGATAGACATCGGTTTGACACCCGATTTAAGCAACACGCGATCTATGATGGAGGTTTGCAATTCCTGCACACCTTGTCTATGAACATAATCATCAATGTTAATAGATAAAAATTCCCCCTTCCTAACTGACTGATGTTCAACAGAAGATAACAAAGGATTGAGAGCCGATGCAAATGATTTTTTAGCAAAAGTCGAAGGATTATTCTCAACGTATTCAGCAATCGGCACACTAGGCCCCAATTTTGCAATACCCAAATTCAAAACAACACCAGAAGTCGAATGGAATTCAGTGGGAATAAACGTGTTACATGTATGAGTAGCATCAACCGCTCCCTAATTAAAATAAGCAACTCATGCAGGCTGAAACACAGCTGAAGAAGGCTTAGCATCCTGCTGTGCAATCTGCCCTATGTTGTGTTAGTGTCCTAGAGACAATCTATTGTAAGGACATAATACTCGATGATATTCAGTTTGATTTAATATTATAGTTCACTTAATGATTGTCATCTAGTTCTTCCTATTACTAACAACATTATTTCATTCCTATGTTAGACATTGAGGGTTATTCCTTCCATTTTAGTGATAATAATTATTATTTCACGTTGAATGGTGTGGTTTATGGGAATGCCCCTATGGTGAATGGTTTATACTTGTTGCATTGTGGATATAATGTTCTTAATATGCAAAATAAAAGACTAAACTTAGTAATCATGGAAACCCGACTTACTTGTGGCATTGTAGACTTGATCATGTAAACGAGAAAGGAATTGCAAGGTTAAGAAAATTAGACTACTTAACCCCATTTGACTTTGAATCTTATGGAAATTGTGAATCTTATCTCATGGGAAAGATGATCAACAGACCCTTTTCTGAGAAAGGGGTGCATGCCAAAGAAGTTCTAGAGTTGATCTACAACGATGTTTGTGGACCATCGCCCACTCTAGCTAGGGGTCACTTCGGATACTTCATCACTTTTACTGATGATTTCTCAAGATACGGATACGTGTATCTTATGAAACACAAATTCGAATCTTTTGAAAAAAAAATTCAAAAGAGTTTAAGGTTGAAGTAGAGAAGTAACTTGGTAAGAGTATCAAGACTCTTCGATCAGATCGAGGAGGTGAATACCTTAACCATGAATTAATTGATTACTTGAAGTTACATGGAATCTAGTCACAATGGACTCCTCCCGAAACACCTCAGATAAATGGTGTGTCCGAGAGGAGAAACCAAACCTTGTTAGACATGGTGAGGTCCACGATGAGCTTATCCTCTCTTCCGACATTCTTATGGGGATACGCGTTACAAACCTCAATCTACATTCTGAATAGGATTCCATCTAAATCGGTTAAGCATACACTATATGAACTATGGTGTGGCAAGAAGCCAACTTTTACACATATCAAACATGGGGTTGCCCCGTGATTGTGAAAAAGATGCTTACCGACAAATTGGAATCCAAAGGTGAAAAGGGTTACTTTGTGGGATATCCTAAGTAAACTAAAGGATATTACTTCTATCCACCTGAGAAACAATCAGTGATTATTTCTAGGCAGACCAAGCTCCTCGAAGAACACTATGTCTTTAAGGAACAAGGTCGAAAGCTGATAGAACTTGAAGAAATTCAAGAACCACAAATTAACAAAGAGACTGATATCTTATCAAAGCAACATGACAAGGAATCAGTGGGAGCATTCAACAACTTTCACGGTGGGAGTCTTTCACTAGGTGATAGTCTTTCAGCCAGTGGGAGCGTAATTGGAGTATGCTTGCCAGTGCAAGAACCTCCAAGTGGGCTGAATGAGAACAACATAATTCAAACTCCCGCCCAAGAGGCATCTGAAAGTGTAGCTCTTGAGGACTCTCCAAAAATTGATGAAATCAATGCACCACAAAATTTTCATGATCAGAATGTACAGCCTGCACAACCACAGCTCCATAAATCAATTAGGAATTGTAATCCACCCATTAGATATGGTTACCTCTTGGAGGAACTCGATAATATGGACATATCGGATAAGGATGATCCTAATACTTATTCTGAAGCAATATCAGATATTGATTCAGGGAAGTGGCATGAAGCCATGAAATCCGAGATGGACTCTATTTACACCAATCAAGTCTGGGACTTGGTTGAGTTGCCTGAAGGGGTTAGACCCATATGTTGCGATTGGGTCTTCAAAAGCAAGACCAATGCAAATGGCAAAGTACAAACCTACAAAGCTAGGTTGGTGGCGAAGGGTTATAGTCAACACAAAGGCATTGACTATGACGAGACCTTCTCACCAGTTGCAAAGATCAAGTCCATTCGAATTTTACTTGCGATAGCAGCACACTTTGATTATGAGATTTAGCAGATGGATGTCAAAACAACTTTCCTCAATGGAAACATTGATAAGGAAGTGTTTATGACCCAAACGGAAGGTTTTACATCTAAGTCAAATTCTAATCTAGTATGCAAGCTAAAGATATCCATTTATGGATTGAAGCAAACTTCTAGTAGTTGGAATATCCGATTTGATGAAGCTATCAAGTCTTTTGACTTCATCAGAAACTCGAAAGATCCTAGCGTTTATCGTAAATACAACGGGAAGAATATTATTTTCATAATCGTGTATGTCGATGACATATTGATTTTGGGAAACAATATCCCGTTAATGCAGTCCGTTGAAGATTGGTTGTCAAGACCTTCATGATGAAGGATCTTTGTGAAGCCTGCTACATCTTAGGGATCAAGATCCACAGGGATAGATCCAAGAGGATGTTGAGGCTGTCACAGTCCACCTATGTAGACAAGGTGTTGAAGCGTTTTGCGATGGAGATTTCTAAGAGAGGGTCTCTATCGGCAAATCATGGGATAAAGCTGTCAAAGAAGGATTGTTCTTCTATTGAAGCTGATATCAAGCACATGAAAGATGTCCCATATGCATATGCAATTGGGTCAATCATATACGCCATGACTTGCACTAGGCCAAACGTGACCTACGCTATCAACATCACTGGTAGATACCAACATAATCCGGGTGAGTCTCACTAGATTGCTATCAAGACCATTCTGAAGTATCTTAGATGAACTAAAGAATGTTTCCTTGTCTATGGTGGACAGTCAGAACTATTAGTGACTGGTTATGCTGACGCAAGTTTCCAATCCAACTGTGATGATTACAAATCACAGTCAGGTTACGGTTTCACTCTCAATGATGAGGCGGTCAGTTGGAATAGTTCCAAGCAAGTCGACTGTAGATTCAACAACCGAAGCTGAGTACATTGTTGTATCAGAAGCCTCAAGGAGGCTGTCTGAATTTTATGGTTCTTAGAGAACTAGGGGTAGTTCCGAGTGCCAGTTGTCTAATAAACTTGTATTGAGACAACGTTGGTGCGATTGCACAAGCAAAGGAACCGAGATCAACAAACAGAAACAAACATGTACCTAGACTTATCATTTTATCCGAGAGATCACTAGGATAAGAGAAATGGAATTAAAATGTATTCCCACTTATTTTAATTTGGAAGATCATTTCACCAAAACACTGAGTGTTCATGTACACACTAGACATTTGATGGTCTAGGGGTTAGACATGTAGGTGATTGACTCTAGTCCAAGTGGGAGATTGTTAGTGTTAGTGTCCTAGAGACAATCTATTGTAAGGACATAATACTCGATGATATTCAGTTTGATTTAATATTATAATTCACTTAATATTAATGTATGACAATACACTTGTTTGAATATTATGTTTGATTGTTTGCATTTATTCATGCAAGTGTTCCCAAGAGTCATTGTTGTCATTGAGGTTGTGAGAACTCAGATGACTTAAGCACGATTCTCAAATAGCCCCGATCAAGGATCATCAAGAATGGGATATTGATGATACAATGGAGATTGGTGTGCGATCTGCATCATACTCTTAGAGAGTGTAGTAAGATCTCACTTACTACGAGATACTAGGTATCTCATGATGGATGCACAAATACCTTAGTGGGTATTCGTATACCCATCCGAGAAACCGTTTGATTTATTTCCACTATACGTGTCTATGGGTGTCTCTGTTAGTGGGAGTGATGCGATACTCCTTTGACTTGATGTCAATACGCACGACATGTGTGGGATGATGAACTTTGACCATAACCGACGCTTGCACCCTTACCATGGGTAGATATGGCTTGGATTGGGTTCATCACGAAGTACATGTGTGTGGTAGTTGAGCCAAGAATAAAATTCATTCCTCAAAGTGGATTTAGAGAGAATACTCATCTTCTCATCATAATTGGATCAAAGTCATCGGCCGATGCACGTCAACTTAGACTTTGTGGCTAAGTGTAACAAACATGATCAATTAGTGATTGGAGATAACATGATTAAGTTATTTGAATAGACACTTCATCATGTTCAAGACTTAATCGAGTATTCGCGAATGAAAGGAGGAAATCGTAATAGCCCATGTTTCAGTTACAGGTAGTTGCACGTTTCTCGCAACGTACCTCATATATTGAGAATGTCTGATTTATTGTCTAGGGTTCAATTAAGACCATTAGTTTGACTAATAACTCGAAATATGAGGGCCTATGGGTCACACAACAAGTAGTTCCCTTTTGACGATTATAGTTGGTTGATTAAATGTTAAATTAGATTTAATATTTAATTTATGGAGAATTAACTAATAATAGATTAATTTGGAATTAATTATTATTAATGTTTAATTAAATTAGATTTAATTAAATAGGAATTCCCAATAATAATATGTGGAATATTATTATAGAATTTAATATATATGGAATCAAATCCGTAGAGATTTGATATACATGAGAATTAAATCTGTAGAGATTTTATATGTGGGAAATAAATCTGAGAGATTTATTTAAATAAAGATTAGGGATTTTATTTCTCAATCAGGTTTGCTTAAGATTTAAGCTGGGACTCTTCTATATATATGAGCTCTTGGGAATTCACAAACAAGTTCTCCATAAAATCTAGAATATGAATTTTCCTAGCAAATTCCGTCTCAGATTCAACGCTGGCAAATCTGTGCAAGTCCGTGAACGGGGATTACGTGGATACCACAATAGAGAAATATGCGTACTATTTACTATAAGATTTCTCTTTACGTTTATACGTATTTAATTATGCAATTACATGTTCGTTGTTGGTGAACTATTTATTTCCGCTGCGCATGTATTACGTGTTTACGTGCCTCTAAATTCCAACACCCTGTAGCTCCCAAAACCACATGCTATGCAAGATCAGGTGTATGAGCAAGATTACCAGCCCCCAACACTGAATTACCAGAGTTTGAAACCAAAGCAGCCCCCAAATTCGAATCCAAAACAGCAGCATTCAAATCCCTAGACTCAGAACCAACACTATCAGGTTGTTCGAAAACATCAATCGAACCAGAAGAATTACCTATAATCGTCATTGGGGTAGATGAGTGGCGGCACTCAAAGAAATGGATACGGATCTGGCGTCGAAGAACGAAAGAAAGGAGAAATCAAATCTTGGCCCGCCAAGACTAGGGCTAACCCTCATACAAATTGAAATCACGATTCGGCAAAGTTGTAGGGAGAAGGCTCGGCATCTCTGGGCTTGGGCTTGGGTAAATTGATGTCGCCAAGGTCATCGAGATATCTGGCGAAGTCAATCGATAGGTCTTGTAAGGTCGAAAGTGAACGCTTGAAGAACCCCCGCGTCATTGAACATGACTGCAAGGGTTTCTAGGTTTGTGAGTTTTTTAAATAATTTGGAGAAAATGAAGGCCATCTAGGCTGAAGGCATGGTGGGGGGAGTTGGGCTCGGTGGGGCGGCCATGGCCGCCACCGGCGGTGCGATTGAAATGGCAGTGTGCGTGAGTTGGGCGAAAACACACACTAAAGGGAGTTGTCATACTAGATTAGGTCATCTCTAATAAGCAACTTTCTCAGATACCTTCTTTAAGTGCAAAGTGTAAAGATGTGTCTTCTGTTTGTGAGATATGTCCTCTTGCAAAATAGAAGAAATTTGTTTTTCCTGTTAGTACTTATACTAGCCTTGCATGTTTTGATATGATTCATTATGATGTTTGGGGTCCCTTTTCTGTTGAATCACATGTTGGTTACATATTTTTTCTTACCATTGTTGATGATTACTCTAAGTTTACTTGGATATATTTGCTTAAAACCAAGTCTATTGTGAAACTTTCTTTATAAAATTTTAGTGACATGGTCAACACTCAGTTTAACAAGAAAATCAAAGTTTTGAGGTTTAATAATGGGGCTGAGTTCATATTATCTTACTTTTATCATGATTTAGGCATCATTCACTAGACTTCTTGTGTTGAAACACCACAACAAAATGGTTTGGTTGAAAGAAGACATCAACATTTATTACAAGTAGCTAGATCTTTGATGTTTCAAGCATGTTTACCTTTGAAGTTTTGGAGTTTTTACATTCTGACTGCTACACACATTATCAATAACTCCCTTCCACTGTCTTAGGGAATAAGTCTCTCTTTCAAGTGTTATTTGGTAAAGTTCCTGATTATAGCCATCTTAGGAACTTTGGTTGTTTGTGTTTCGCTACTACACTTGTTGCTAACAGACATAAATTTGATACAAGAGCCATGAAATGCATTTATTAGGTTACCCTATTGGTACTAAAGGTTATAGACTCATGGATCTTATTTCTGGGAAAATTTTCAACTCTAGAAATGTGAATTTTTTTGAAAATGTTTATCCTTTTTATGATAAGAAGTCTATAACCAAATTCGTCAATGACTTGATTTTAAAATACCAGAATAAAAAACTTTCTAATTCTGATACTCTTTTCACTGAAAATTATGTGGGTCATACTTCTTTTCCTAATAGTCTTGACATTCACAATGAGTCATCTACTCCTCAAACCACTGATCTTGATCATGATGTTTTACATGAAGAGGTCCTTGATGTCACACAACTTGTAGATGTCCCTCTTCATGAAGAAAATTTTAGGAGATCCAGTAGAACAAAATTACCTCCAGCTTACTCAGATGTTTATAAAACAACTTTACCTGTTTCTTTCACACACAAACCAGTGTTTGATGACTCTACTATTACCTCAAATCCAAAAAAAAATTCAAATTTTGCAAAGTCTTCAAAGTGAGTTAAGTATCAAATAACTGATTTTCTGTCCACTTCCAAACTGTCCCCTACTTACACACACTTCATTGCAAACATCTCCCAAATTTGTGAGCCTAAAATTTATAAGCAAGCTCACAAAGATGAGAATTGGCAGAAAGAACTGTCTTATGAGTTATAACCTCTAAAAAGAACAAACACCTGGTCTATGGTCACTCTTCCTCCTGGTAAACATTGTATTGGCTGTAAATGAGTTTACAATGTCAAATACAAACCTGATGGTTCAATAGAAAGATATAAAGCAAGGTTGGTTGCTTAGGGTTATACCCAAGAAGAGGGTATTGACTCTTTTGACACTTTTTCAACAGTGGCAAAGATTACTACTGCTAGAATATTATTATTTGTTGTTATTTCTAAGTGTTGGCATATTCATCAGTGTGATGTTAACAATGCCTTCCTCCATGGCGATTTAAGTGAGGAAGTGCATATGTTACCACCACCTGGCTATTTTCAGCATAATGACACAAGAGATTGTAGGTTAAATAAAAGTCTCTATGGCTTAAAACAAGCATCAAAACAATGGTTTACAAAGTTATCTGAAACCTTACTTTCTTATGATTTTATGCAATCTTTGGCTGATACTTCTCTTTTCACTAAAGAAACTAGTGATACTTTCATTGTTCTTCTTTGCTATATTGATGATATTTATCATCACTGGGAACAACCTTTCTGAAATCCACAAAATCAAAAAGTTCTTACATGATAAGTTTAATCATTAAAGATCTAGGTGTTCTTAAATACATCCTTGGCATTGAGGTTGCTAAAAATGACAAAGGTTTACAACTTTGTCAAAGGATATATGCATTGGATCTTTTGACTGTATGTGGATACTTGGGTTTACTACTACTGAATCTCCCTTATTAACTGATGCTTCTGAGTATAGAAGAATAGTGGGCAAACTTTTATACTTAACAATCACCAGTCCTGATCTATCTTATGCAATCCAAACCTTAACTCAATACATGAGTAAACCCACTGAATCACAACTTGCAGCAGTACACATGTTATTGAGGTATCTCAAATCCACCATAGGCTTAGACCTATTATATTCTAACACAAATACTTTTCAGTTGCATGCTTTTACAGATGCTGATTGGGCAAGGTGTGAAATCACAAGAAGAAGCATAACAGGTTATGCCATCAAACTTGGTAACTCTCTCATCTCCTAGAAATCCAAGAAACAGAGTACTATGAGCAAATCATCTACAAAAAGTGAGTATAGGGCCATGAGAACTACAACTTCAGAAATTCAGTGGATCCTCTACATCCCCAAGGACTTGAAGATCTCACATCCACAACCAGCTCTCCTATACATAGACAGCAGGGTAGCCTACTGCATAGCCCATAATCCAGTCCTCCATGAGAAGACCAAGCACATCCAAATTGACTATCATTACACAAGGGAAAAGATCAAAGATAGAGTGCTCAAGATCATCCAAATCCCAACAAAAGAAAACATTGCTGATGTTTTAACAAAGCCACAAGGCCCTAGCCTTTATAAATAATTCAAGAGCAAAATGGGATTGATAAATATACACTCCCATTTTTGTGGGGGGTGGGTGGGTGGGTGGGTCTTAGGAGATAAATAATATTTTTCACCAACTAATACCTTTTAGTTGGTGAAGTAATATTGTACGATTTAGTTTTATTTTCAGATATTCCTCACTTGTATATAAGAGGGTATCATCACTTTTATTATTCATTATCTTGTATTCTTTCTCACTCTCTACACTGAAATCATTCTCACTCTATATTCAATAAGATATGTCTTTCTTTAGATTCAAGATGTATTGGATCATCTTTCTCTACAATATCATGATTCTATTTTTACATATTTATTTTAAGAGTTTATTCATATTAATTAATTTCACACTTTTTCTTAATAAATTGTGCCACACTAGAAATTCCCGACTCTCCCTAATGTACCCTTCTTTACACAGTTGACGGTTTATTTTTCACAAATTCTCTCGTGAAACTTATGTATACTATGAAATTGATATCATTGCACTTATACATTAATACCCATAGCATTTAATATTATGATCTCAATTTACAAGTGTAGTGGTATCAGTAGATAAGTGTTACGATAATAGTTTATAAGTGCAGTGGTATAAATTTCATACTATAAGCAAGTTTCACCGAATACCTACTCTTTACTTTTTGTTAAAGCAATGTATTGTACGCACCAAGTGTATCGTACAATTGAAATGTACTTTTACAACATGCAACTTGTTTTACTGAAACATGTAATTGTGTATACCGAAACATGCAGGACAAATATTCGCATGTTTCAGAACAACAAATTACATAATATAAAAATACACACAAATTATATAATACACCTTGTTCAGAAGACCTACTCCTTTAATTATACTAGTGGGGTGTGCACCTCAAGATTGAGGTGTTAACCCGGATTTTGAGAAAATTAGTGTAATAACAATAATGTTTGATACAATTACGCAGAATTGAGCAAGAACTTTTAACATTAAAGAAAAAACACAAGGAAAAGGAAAACAGTGAGACAAATAATTATCTTAATAATCCACTAATTATGTACATCTTACACATTATCAAAATGATCCTGAAGGTGTTAAGTTTTGATTCATATGAACAATATGGGATGGGATGGACCGCATTTATCCCCCGAAATTCATAAGTAGCAATTAACATAAATCGATACATAAAACATAAATGTCAAAGTGAGTGTGCTAAAAAGAAATGTAACAACAAAAAGATCGAGAATACCTCGAGAGACAACTTAAGCGATGTTTCAATCAATCCTCACATTCTGCTCATTAAACCCAAAAACTTGATACTCATCAAAGACAGAAGATCCACGAAATTCAAGTGTCTTGTATAACCCCATCCCGTTGGATAAAAAAAGGCAATATCCATTTATCAAATTTGAATATTTGAATTAGCAAATATCCAACTACACACATCATGAGTAATTGTACAAACAATTTCAAAATCATTGAAAAAAAATTAGTTAAAAATTAAAAACTTTTAAACGCCAAAATATTGAACATAGAATACACTGCTCTTGATTTCAAAACTTACCCTCTTTTTTTATTTAAGCTGAATGAAATTTAGGAATATATATAGAGTGAACACAAGCATAATCACTATGTAGGTACGAATAATTAATTCTCTCATACTTGTATATTCATTAACACAGGTAAGTAAATCGTAGAAAGAATTATGCATATAATGTGGTTCTATTATGCATATAATCGTAGAAAGAAACCCAAGTTGATGAGATTTAAATGGAAAACCACATCATAAACCTAGCATAATTAGAAAACAAAAAACTGTTAAATTCCTTTTCGTAAAAAAACAATTTAATACCTGTCTTTGGACGAGACGATGGTGACGAGGAATCAGAACAGAGGGACGAAGGAGCGGCGACGAAACACAGAATTCAGGATCTGCGGGTACAAAAGTCGGAACTGAAATTGGAAATACACTATGGTATGGATATAATGGCCCCTCCTAGTTCACATCTTAATTCCTATCATCTAAGAAATTGAATCACTCAAATTATGAGACTACCTGTTCCAAATGGCAGACGTTCCTGAATAACGACACAACCTTCCAACCCTTTGGAATAAGATATCCTGCCCAAAAATATTTAAAATCAGACGTTGACTTCTATTAATTTGAGACCCACAAAAAGTGGTAGTTAGCGTTGTATACTACATCAGTCACAGCTTCTCTGAAAGTGAAAGACACAATACATCCCCACAACAACAGAAATATACATAAAGCAAAAATATGAAGTAGAATAATCACATTTTTTGTTTTCTTCATAGAGATGGAGTGAAAAAACTGTTCTTCCTACTACTTGAATGTATCCTTTGACAAGAAAGGTTTGATCGTTGGAGGAAATACCACAGATGCAGTTGCTTATTAAACAAGTCGCAACTTGCAAATGTAAAGCGTTCTACAGCTGCTGATGCTCAAGGTTCAATCATGATGTGAATAGATAAAATTAGTTTCCAAACAAAAAGTGTTGTAAAGAGAGAATCGCATACCCACTCCACCTAAGGGGGGGTAGTATTCACAAAATAGTTATCATAACAAATAAACATTAAGTAAAACACAAAATACATATAAATCGATGGCCATAACCATCCATAATACAAACATATGTAACTACACTTACATAAATGCACTCCTTGAGGGCAACATGTTGACAAAAAGCTTGAGGAAGTTCCCCTTGATCATAAATGGGGTAAATTATGGCACCATTTGCATTAGGAAACCTAAAAAGTTGAGCAAAAAATGTCTTATTAAAGCTTATTTTCTTTGATTTTTCCAGCTTATGATAATTCTATCAGTTCATATGTCTTTATGAGTTAATCTGATATTCAGTTAGCTATTTTGTTCAAAACACAAACCATAGCAAATTCATAGATCTAAGATGGGAACAAAATGATACCCATACCACCTGCGTCAGCTTTTTGTTTAAATACAAACAAACAAAATGGATTGCTTTCTAGATTATCCTTTTAGAAGAATGTGGTTCTAACAATCTTTCTACTGCAGCACACAATAAAACAGGTGGACGTATTCACTGTAGATGTATGCACACATATAGGTAAGAGGAATATCATTTAATAGCTAAGATGCAGCAAAGCACCATTTTGACATGCCAATTTTGAATGATTGATTGTTGATTTGCAAGTATTGTACATATATCTTATGTTTTGATCTTGAGGTAAGGAAAATAAGAAAACATTAATTTGATAAATTAGTAATAAAATCAGAATAATTAATTGCACATGAAGAAGCAAAAATTACATATAATGGATCTATCAGAAAGCCAAAAATAGTTAAGTAAAATAACATGTAGAACAATCTCTTCTCCAGGAGCTCGACTAAAATAAATTTAGAGAAATCACGTTTAATTTATAATTACCCTAATTTGTTGACCAGGTGATGAATCAAAATCATAATCTCAAGTTTAGCAAGTTGATTTCCAGGACAGGAGTTGGTCCCCTGTTCCAAATGGCAGATGTTCCTGAGTAACGACATAACCTTCCAACCCTTTGGAATAAGATATCCTGCCCAAAAATATTTAAATTCAGATATTGACTTATATTAATTTGAGACCCACAAAAAGTGATAGTTACCGTTGTATACTATATTAGCCACAACTTCTCTGAAAGTGAAAGACACAATGCTTGCCACCCTCAGCCTCTCTAATATTACCTGCCACAATAATTATCTCAGATAAATGCATAAACATTAGTAAAAATTACATTAAACAACTTACTTCGTAAAGTGGGTGTTTATTTTGGCCTGGTAGATTGAATTCAACACTTTAGTAAAACCTAGCTAGTGTTGGCAGCGTTCAGGACTTCAGTATATACAATATTTTTTGTGTAGCTATTGCTTTGCACTGATGGCATTACCGGTCTAATAAGAACTTTTAAATGGTCCATAGTTTTTGCTCTTGATAATGCAACGTAGAGTTGACCGTGTGAAAATACAGGTTCCTTCAAATATACACCAACAAAATCTAAAGTTTGACCTTGAGCTTTATTAATGGTCATTGCATAACAAAGGCGTAGCGAGAATTGTTTTCTTTTGAATGATATAGATGATAAACTATCATGTGGAGCCTCTAGTGTTATGCAAGGAATAAATACAAGTTTCCCAACATGTGTACCAACTGAGATTTCAGCATAAATAACATTTATAGTCCTTTAGTTGGATTAATATTTCTTAGCAATATGACTGGTGCATTTATTTTCAAAGTTAATTTGTGAGGAAGAAGGCCTGAAGGAGTTAAAGAATGGAACAATTCTTGTTGGTCTGGTACAACATGTGTATCTGTGCTCTTATCACAACTGAAATAAGTAGTTTCTTCGCCAGGAAATTTGCTAATTAAGACATCACTTATTTCATGAACAAAATCATTTCTTGTAGTAAGTATAGCTCTCTTAACCAACAAGGAAAACCTGAATTGTAATCAGTAACGTTTGGAAATACTATATCTATTAGTGCATTAAACGATGTGGTCTCATCTGTAAAAGGAATGTTGATTCTGGATGGTATTTGGATTTCATCTCTCTCGTTAGTTTCTTCAATTCCATCACCAATTTTCAACAAATAAGAAGAAAATTCTGGATCAAGCAATGCTCGCATATTTTGCGTAAGCTTTAATTTTTCAAATTAGTTCCATAAAGGTGACATGACAATGGAAGCTTGTATAATATCGTCTTTCGTACCTTTAAGAATAACTGGTAATGTTTGGCGAAAGTCGCCTCCAAACAAAATAATCTTTCCGCCAAAAATTTCCTATGAGCTCATAATGTCTCTCAACATTTCGTCGAACTTTTCAATAGTACTGCGTTTAGCCATTGTAGCCTCATCCCAAATAATCAATTTTGTGACTCTTATTAAGTGAGCTAATGTGCTTTGCTTACTGACGCTGCAAGATTTGGAATCATTTTCGTCCAATGGAATTTGGAATCTTGAATGTGAGGTGCGCCCTCCTGGAAGTAAAGATGCTGCCACACCTGAAGTAGCTGTAGCAAGTGCAATATGGCCAGTAGATCTTATAGTAGCAAGAAGTGCTTTATACAAAAATGTTTTTCCAGTACCACCTGGACCATCCACAAAAAATATATTTGGCAAATTATTATTAACATAAGTAGGACTCGATCATATGCAGCTCTTTGTTCTACATTTAATTGTTGAACAACTAAAAGATCTTCGTTAGGTATAATTACACCTCGTTTAGTTTGTAATTCTTTGGTCAAACTATCATTAAAATTTGTTGGCATATCATCATTAACAGAGAAGAAATCTTCCAACTTTTTTCCCATTGGGTAAAGATAGTAAGCAAGAATATCTACAACTTTCTGTATAACAAGATTACAACTATAAGTTTTGTTTTGTGTGAAGTCTTCTGAGAGGAAAGGTTCAAACTTTAACCATAATTCTTTGGGGTTTTAGGATTACAGTGGACAAGAACAGTAGCAAATAAATGTCGTAAGGCGCTAGGCATTAGATATGCAACGACTTCTTGAATACTCATTTCAGCAGTTTTATCGTCTTCTAGTAATCCTAATTTTTGTGCAGCCTCTCTGTTTGAGCTGAAAGTTCTGTTGTTGATTGTTCTTAAGTTAGCAAAGAAGTTGGTCCTCTAATATGCATCAACAACAACTTACAATAAAACTTTTCACCTGCAGATGGTTGACAAGAAACGATTCGTTCAATGACTTCTCGCTGTTTACGAGGTTTCCATTCCTTTGAATCAGTATCCCAAGTAAAATGTTCTGGAAATTCTACGTATAAACAGTTCAAGCTCTTAGCATAAGCATTGCACCTATTCATGTAGAAGAATTGGGTTAACATAGTTTTTTGAATGGCGGGGGCTATTTATAATGTTGTGTAATGATTGGGTAGCAGGAAAAGTCACAAATTGTTCATTCTTTAAATGAATTGGTAGGCATATTACAAGAGGATGCACACTATTAAGCTCAAATTTGAAGATTCACCAAGCTGCCTCTGGAGGAGAAATCCATCTAGCACATTGGAAATTTTTTATTTCACCAACTATTGGGTCATCGGAATTTGCTAATGAGTATGCAATTTTATCGTGTCCTTTATATATATATTTATACATGTATTTCATGGCCTGAATAGTTGAACATATTTCAACATTGATGTGACAATTAAATTTTGCCAACAGAACCCATCGGTTGTCAAGTTGTGACCCTCTAACTGTAAATGTATGATTATCATCTGGTTGCTTGTATATTGGATATGAGTTTGTTGCGTATTTAGTATTTTCTGAGAAGTCTTTAGGATAGTGGGATTTACAGAAACCCTTTTTCATACAAGGGCATGTTGGATTTAGTATACCACATGGGCCATGCATCATATGTTTTACCACCAATGAAAATAAATATGGGTTAGTATGTTGATTAGGGAGTTCAGCACGAACAACTTTGTCAAACGCTTCAGGTGAATACATTTTTAATGATTAGCTCAAAATAAGCAAGAAATGAGCATGAGGTAAACCTCTTTTTTTAAATTCAACTACGTAAGCATAAGCAACAATATGTCCGAAAATTTCCTTCTTAAACAATTCATGTTTCAAAATTTGAAGTTTTGCACGAAATATTCTGGCTATTAAATCCGGCCTATTTTGTATTTCATCAGAAGGTAAACATAATGCTTTTATTTCCGGGCAATTTGGGTTTGAAGTTATTGTTAAAAAAATATCTGGTTTTCCAAATCATTGTACCAAGGCTATAGAATCCATATATCTTTTTTTTGATATCTCTCTGGGTCCTCCAACAAATGATGTAGGTAGTATCTATGTAACCCAATGTCGACCTAGTTCACAACCTTGTGCAATACCATCTAGTAAACCACGATATATGTCTTTATGCGTAAACGCTTTATATCAGTATAAAAAAGTCTAAATTTGATGTTTCAATTTTAATGTACATATCAACCACGTATTGTTGCAAAATTCTATCAATATGCAAAGAAAAATGATTTATCATGCTTTCTTTATTTGTAACTTATTGTTGGGAAATGAATTTAATAAAGAGGATTTTGATTAGATCCCAAAACCCCGAGTATTTGTTAATCTTGATAGATGAATCGAGGATTCATTTTAGAGTGTTCGGGATATTATCTTCCTGCACCGTGTATAGTCGTCCAACGGAGTTAGTTTTTTCGGTAAAAAAAAAATCTAAGACTCAATTATAAAAAACTTTCAAGACTAAGTAGGATCTTGAGAACACAAGACTCGAGAACACGAAGACTCTTTTCAAGGCATAAGTAATCATCGAAGACTTCTGGAACATCTTGCTTTTTTTATATCCCGAATGTTCCGAAATTTTCCAATTGTTTGATAATATTTGGCGTGGACCAACGAAAAGTAGGAAGACAACCAAATGGGAAAAGTTGCAAGAACTTACAAAGAATAGTATGGATTTGAATGTGATTTCTCCAACGGTAACATTCAAATCCACACTATAAATACAAAGTTCTTCCTTCATTATCGGGTGTGGAAGTTTAAAGATAAAGCAACAATGCTTTAGTGTTATAGCCAAAGCATTCCCACCCTCTAGAACACAAGTCTATAGATATACAAATATATTCAAAGAGTGTTCTAGAACCCAATCTAAGCAACCCACGATGTATCATAAGCTTAGAGAGATTTTTCCCAACCTTAGGAGGCTAAATCATTGTAAGGGAAAATCTCACCATAGTTGGAGACAACACCAAAACCCAAACCCAGTGGTGAAGTGAGGTAGTTGTTAGGCAAAACCAGTGAGGGTGATAAGTCCCGTTAGTGTGAACTTCGTTAAACATCTGTAAGCGATCCCGATCGTGGAGGTGATAAGTCCCGAGGCGAACCCGAGAGGTTTTTAAGTCCATTCAGTGTGAGCTTCGGTAAATATCTATTAGCAATCCGTGGAGGGTGATAAGTCCCGTTTGAAGGAATTTCCCTAGAGAGAGAGTGGATGTAGGACCAATTTGTCCGAACCACTTGTATTCTTTGTGTTGTTTCTTTCTTTTATGTTTATACTTG
Organism: Stenogyne calaminthoides; assembly: GCA_037126765.1. Lineage (NCBI taxonomy): Eukaryota > Viridiplantae > Streptophyta > Magnoliopsida > Lamiales > Lamiaceae > Stenogyne > Stenogyne calaminthoides. The sequence continues at coordinate 34,227,768 of JBBCBC010000006.1, read as the reverse complement.
TCATACAACGTTCGTTTATAAGCAAAAAGCACACACACGAGCTCAAAAGTTTAAAAATTGGAACACTCATCCTCATCAAAATTTTTATATGCAAAATTAAAATGTCTTACTTCATACACAGCATAAAATAAACTTTCCCACAAACCAACAAAGTGGTATCGAGCGGTGCTCAAAAGATTACTTTTTCAATGTTTTTTTAGAGCTGAAGGCGGATCTTTCTTTTTTAAAACCTATCTCCGATTTGATATCAACAAAAGCGGTACCAAGGAAAAAATAAAAGTTTTACACAACAATGGAATAATAGAACTTTTCATTGATAAAGACCAAGGTCGGGTTACATTACAAGTTACAAATGCAAGAAAACACGGAGGTCAATACATAACTCAAACCCTAAACCCTTTAAGTCATATCCCTAAACCTTCATCCAAACCCAAACCCGATCTACACAATTAAGAGGAGGAAATAGAGATTTTAAATCGATGCTCTCATTTTCCCCACTTAAAAGGTGAGGAGGCTTTCGAAAATAATCCTATGCCAAGAACCCGATGGACTCTCCAAGGGAGGAGAGCGGCATTAATTTTAAATTTTTAAGCCAAAGCCCCTGGGAGGAGCAAAAGGCGCTCAAATTGTAAAAGGGTGAGTTTGATATAGGAAGATCAACTTGAGTTAATCGATCAAGATCGTATATCAAACTCACGTTCATTTTCGCACTAAGTCTGTTGATGGTAATTCATAACGATAGACACACAAGGTGCATACTAAGTTAGGAGAAGTGTCTTCTCGGTTAGTGCAAATAATGAACCGCGCATTCTCTAAATGGTGGAAGAAGAAGCTTTGCAACGATCGTTATGTGAAATCGTTGACGATGACGAAAATCGAATAAGGGATGAAACGAGTTGATTTGAGAAGATGAAATCATGGAAAAAGGGGTAAAAGTGTTTCTTTTATTGACTCACCGGAAACAAGGGTTCACCAGAATACATGATTCTACAAAGATATGTATGGTGAATGAGTTATGTTGTGTAAAACATTGGTCCAATTTATAGAGGCCAATTTAAAGGGTGCGATGCAAATTTGAGTTCTCAAAGCCTATTTTAGAAAAATTTGCATCACAAGGATTTGATGTAGAAATCATACAAAATCGATAATTGGATAAAGTTACATTGACATATCAAGTGTATCGACGCGATATCTATGTCAAATCGCACCAACTTAGGGAAGAGAGTCTACTACTCTGCATTAAGTTACGCAAAGAACATTTTCCAAGAATTGTTTAATCAGAAAAGAATCGATTAGGTCAACAAAAATCGACATATAAAAAAACCAAATTGATCAAATGAAAAATCAAAATCACCGAGCTTGAAAACTTCACCAAATCGATATATCGGTCTATATCAAAAGGGGAACTTCAACTATGAGGGGGAACTCACTAATCAAAAGTAAATGATTGAGATTTTACTATAAAACAAGACCGATCAAAAATCGAAATGAGATAGATGAGTTCGAAAACGAACCCATGAATTTCAAAAACCAAATCGAAATGAAGAAAAGCTAAAGCCAAAGAAATCGGAAGAAAAGGTTAAAATCGAAAGATGAGCGAAAAGAGATCGATCAAGATCGACGTGATTATCAGATCGACATGATAAACTTATGCTAACTTTAATGACATGCTATTCTTGATATGTTGATCTAAAGATTTGATCTAATCGATTGAAATCATCGGATCAAGCAAAAAAGGAAATCGATAGCATGAAAGAAAAGAATCTTTTGGATCGAGAAATAAAATGGTAATTTTTTCAAGATAGGTCAATAAAATTAGATCGATAATTTCAAAGAGAAAAGAGGTTCGGGTCGGAAATGTTTAAGAAATTCGTTTCGGTTGGAAATATCTGGAACGAAAGGTTGTAGAAGAAGAGGAATGAGGAGTCAAGACCAAGACCAAGACTGAAGACTTGTAATTCTTTATGTTTGTGTCTTTATTTCTTTGATAAGTTCATTGTAATCTGTAACTGATAACATACAATCAATGAAACTTTTATCTTTATGCTCAAAGATAATACCTCATTATCTTTTTTACATGTCTTTTATTTAGATATGCCCGATTGAATGTCTTCTAATCGATTATATGCTCATATATATAAGAAAAACTATGATCTATAAGAAATTATTTAAGTATTTAGTAATGATCTATTTAGAAAAGATTCATTACTAAAGAAATTTGTTGAATGTTTTTAAATTGATTGGAGACTTACCTTTCTTGTAATAAGAAAAAAACTAAACCCGAGTATAGGTTATATGTTTGTAACAAGATAGGTTTTAGCATCATCAAAAAAAAATTGGGAAATGAATTTAATAAAGAGGATTTTGATTAGATCCCAAAACAAATATGTTTCGAGTATTTACATGTTTTGATAATTTGATAGATGAAAGATTTGAAGTTTTATTATTTAAACATTATTGTATAAATAAATATATAGACATGTTTAGTTTTGTCAAGACTTTAAAATCGAGATATTTTTTGATGAGGAAACCGAGATATCAAGACTAAGTATAATCTTGAGAAACATATTAGACTTTTTCAAGAACTTTTATTTTTTTTCAGAAAATTTTGTTTGGAATTTTGTTAAGACTTCAAGAATATTTGAAATTATCCCGAATGTTCCGAGGCAATTTGAAGTTTGGAATATAAAAATACTATTGGACCAAAAGAGGAAGACAACCAACAAAAAGTCATTAGTATGGATTTGAATGTGATTCTATAAAAATAACATTCAAATCCACACTATAAATACAAGTTCTTCCTTCATTATCGAGGTAGTGGAAGTCTTGAAAAAGATAGCAACAATCTTCTGAGCCAAAGAGTGTTATAGCCAAAGCATTCCCACCCTAGAACACAAGTCTATAGATATACAAATATATTCAAAGAGTGTTCTAGAACCCAATCTAAGCAACCCACGATGTATCATAAAATTTAAGAGATTTTCCCAACCTTAGCATTGAGGCTAAATCATTGTAAGGGAAAATCTCACCATAGTTGGAGACAACACCAAAACCCAAACCAAGTGGTGAAGTGAGGTAGTTATTAGGCAAACCCGAGTGAGGGTGATAAGTCCCGTTGGAGTGTGAACTCGTTAAACATCTCAGTCATTTTCGATCCCGTGGAGGGTGATAAGTCCCGAGGCGAACCGAGAGAGGGTTATAAGTCCGGCCTTAAATATCTATTGGCAATCCGTGGAGGGTGATAAGTCCCGTTTGAAGGAATTTCCCTAGAGAGGGAGAGTGGATGTAGGGGCCATTTTGTCCCAACCACTATATATTCTTTGTGTTGTTTATTTGCTTTATGTTTATACTTGTCATAATGCATTCGTTTATAAAGCAAAGCACACAACACACGAGCTCAAAAGTTTAAAAAATTGGAACATCTGCCTCATCCCATTTTTTATATGCACAAAATTAAAACGCGTCTTGCTTCCAACAAAAAAATAGGTTTTCCCACCGGGACCAACACTTATAACAATAGTATTCATGGCATGAGACTGTATTCCTTTGAGTACTCTTGGTTTTAGAACCTACGTAAACAACAGGAAAAAATTATATTTCCTGAGTTATATATTACTAAATTCTGACGGAAAAAAATTATAATTCTAATATTACCTTGAGCCTCTGATTGTATGAGGTCATCTACGTTTGTGCAATTTTGGATGTCACAGATGATTTCATCGTCACATGTTGGCCTGGGGACCATTTTTTTTTGTCTTGTGTCCAATCTTTTAATTGTTCGATGCCAACCAGATTCACCATTTGGGAATACAAGAGGGTACTGCATCAGATCATAACACCAGAAATAGTGTTTAATAATCTGAGGCTGACTACTTTTTGGGTAAACTTGAATATGTTAACTTGCACATTGTTCTCTCTCATCAGATTCTAACCATATTCCAGCTACTTGGGATGTGAAAGGTTTATTAAATACATTTTGGTCCAATCTAGGGTCAGCTTCTAATGCAATTTTATAGTCATTCAAGTTGGAAATACTATTAAGGTTCCAGAAAAAGTTAGTGTATGGATTGACCTCTAAGAAGTGCATTAATCTTTCCACAAGTGTTTCGTTAAATTTTGAACTAATAGACATGCGGTTCAGAATTTCATGATCTTTGTCAAAGAAGTAAAGTTGAAGATTTTTTGGTTTTTTGTTATTTGGCGGTATAAGTTGGTCCATGAAATGATAGAGTTGGCCTTGCACTCGAAATGTATAAATTCCGCAATTTCTTCTGGCCAAAGATTTATCACAGTGTACACCCAATGATGTGAACGCAAACATGTTGTTGTATCTACGAACACAATCACAGAATTCTTTAGCGTTTTCAAGGTGGCCAAGATATAATTGTACTAACTCTGAAGGCATTTCAGTTTCTATAGTTTTATTTCTCCTAATGAGCAACAAAATGTAGGAGGCTCCAAGTAAATACATTTTGCATTGCAAAATTCACAGTTCGGTACAGTGGGTAGTAGATCTGGAGTGGTTGCTATAAATTTTAATGGATCATAATTAATATTTTGCATTTCCTGTTTGTTTCTTCGTTTATTTTTTGCCTGTCTACGATCTTGTAACGAGATGTATTTTCGTTTACATGTTTTTTTTTGTGTTGTCTACTTCTTAAATTTCTAATGGATCATTGTTAATGTTTAGCGGCATCTGTGTGCTCGTTCGTTTATTTTTTGCCTGGCTATGATCTTCTAATGAAGTAGATTTTCTTTTACACGATTTTCTTGTATTATCTACATTCTCGCTTTGTAGTGGATCATTATTAACATTTGGCAGTCCCTCTGTGATTTTTCATTTATTTTTTGGATAGCTAAAGTCTTGTGATGAGGTATATTTTCGTTTACATGGTTTTGTTGATGTATCTGCTTCTTCGGTACCCTTTCTTCTTGGTGATAACATTATTGCTAGAATGTCTTATGAAACAAGAATATAAATACTTATAGGTGGTAGTCGTACAATGTATGAGTGCAGTAAAGCAAATATATATGAAATATCACAGATGCAATGAGTAATTTAACAAGCCCAACTTGCAAGTGTAAAGACTGCTACAACTACTGATGCTCAAGTAACATTAACTGAAAACTATATAAACTAGAACTATGGCAAAAGAGTGCACCTATTTGATGCTTTACCCAAACGGGCTAGAACATTGGGAGGACTGCCCGAAGCCCGAAGTTAAAGATGCGTAGTTCGTTCCGGATTTGTTGTCGTAGAATTTGCATAGACAAATAAACCCCTAACAGTTAGAATCAACGTCTAACTATTTCCCGATTTCATCATAACAAGTGCAAAACTGGAATCATGCGTTTAATAGTAGAAGTGTAGAACTATCTCGAAATAACATACGTGCTTGATATTCGTCTGGAAGAAACCCAGCGGTTTGGGTGGCTCGTCAAACACTATGATCAATTTGCAAAATGTCGAGAAGATTATCTGTCTTTCGTCATTTTAAACACAAACTTTCTATGTATATCAGAAAAATATGTTTAAAGAAACTAAGATCAACATGTTCTGTTGTAAACAACCTTTAAACAAACTAATACAATTTCAAAAAAAAAAAAAAAAAAAACTGAATTCTTATATGCAGACCTAAATTCCAAAAGAGAAAGGATATTATACTTGACGAAGTCTAGTAACCTTCTCATCCAAGAAATATTACTACCCCTTTATGTTATAATTCTTTACATATTCTAAGATTTTATTGAATCCAAAAGATGATCCAAATATACATTCCTGCTTTGTCCATTCTCAGACCTAATGATGAACCTAATTGAAATACTCCAATTTTCTTTTCTTGTTCCATGATAGATTGGCAAGTTATAGTTGTGCACTTCAGAGTCATTGTCACATAAAGTAGTTTTGTATGTTCTCATGGCTATGGTAATGTTCTCTCTAAATTCCATAATATCTCTCTGACAAACCCTCATCGAGAACAAAAGAACATCTTTAGTGAAAAAAAAAAGTAACTTACTAATCTGATTTCCTGATTTAAATTCCTCAAATAACGTTCACATGGGGTGGCAGGAAGTCAACATGACATAATTTTAATATAAACTCTCTGGTCATTTGAGCTTTTTCCTACGAGTGTTTGTTTACATAAGACGGACTCGGACAAATTAAAAGAGTTTTCACAACGTAACTTTAATTGGCAACTATATAGTAGAATTGTGATATTTTAAGGTAAGGGTAAACGAAATAATCATGAAATACACTATTAGAACTTAATTTTTTCATTACACACTTAAAATTTAACTATTTATCTAACATTAACAACTGTAATTGAATGTGTCCAAAAAGGAAAACACAACTGTAATTCCTAGCTCTGATGCTTGGGTCCTTCAAATATGCCGCCGTACTCGTGTCGGACAAGTAAGACGCGGATCCTGGTATGGGATCCGTACCAGATCTGCCATTTTTGAAATAGACACGACTATGGAGGTTCCAGTTCGACTGAATTTTTTGTGGCCAATGAAATGACAGAAAGGATGAAGGAGATAAACAGTTACCGACTGATTAGTAATTGGGGATAGGCCAACTAATTAGTAATTAGGGCTGGGTAGAGTATATTTTAATATATTACCTTATATATTCAATGAATCTGGACATAGTAGTAAATAAAAGTAATTAACATAATTTTTCAAAATTTTCAATGCATATTTGGTGGGAGTTTGAAATTTGAGTGACCATAATTGTTTTGGCCTCGCCACGACGGGGCGATCACTCCTGGGCGACCACCAGAGGCGGCGACCAAGTTCTGAATGAAACAACCCGATAAGACCATCTTTACCGACGCCCCGCCCAACAACTTTCCCGAGAAAGCAGTTTTAGTTATGGCATAAGATCGCTTGATATTTATGGAGGTGGATATTTGGGGCATAACGGGGGAAGGTCCAATCACAAAGGCGAAATCGGGCATGCGGAAAGGCGAGAATCGGTTGTCTTCTGGCGGAAACCATAGAAGGCCGAGATTATCCGGCCCATGAAGAAGATTAACCTACTTGTAGCCTATAAATACACGTTGTATCACTCATTGTAAAGGGAGGAAACAATTTAGTTCTTAGGTAGAAATATTAATATAAACTCCTGGCTTGGTATTGCCCCCGGACGTAGTCATATTTGGCGAACCGGGTCACCAAATCTCTCTTTGTCCGTATTTGTGTTCATTGTGCTCGAATCAATTGATAACAATTTATTTGGCATAACAATTTAACCGTCATGGGAAATGAACGCAACCAGTCCCGCAAAAAATTAAGAACTCACGAGGAGCAATGGCGCAAAATGATATCCCAATGACCGGCCTCGAAACCAATACACGCGATGGGGCGGAGGCGTCCCTATCCTCCGAATCGAGGCCCCTATAGGAGCAAACTACTGATGAGCAAAACTGGGCTCAAGTATTCAAGACTCCCGAAGAGATGAAGAACGCCAGGATCTATCTACGCAAAACATTAACATTTTAAAAAGGGCGATGACCAAAGAACTTATCGGTGGGTGCCGCCACGGAGGGAACACCAGGAAAAAAAACCAACTAGGAGGATAGCTCTACCTCAAATATTTTTTGGTCGCCTCGCCGCAGGCCAACCCTCCCCAAAAGGAGTTTTGAACATCCAGCTTGTCGCGTGATGTATAAACGAAGTCCGGTTTTTCACCGACAGAGATAACCGTGCAACAACTCTAAAGTTTGATTTGATAACCCCTGGGCCATCGCCAATCGATAATAATGAATTGTTTCACGGTAAGATGAGGCCGATTCCCATCAAATGGTCGGTTTCGAAAGAAAGCACCAACAAAAGAAATACAGGAATGAACCACGATCTACTACGCTGAAGCCTGGCCACCTCAAAGACCATCGTCTTTAATATTTCGGCGCCCAAAGACGGCCGAGCTCACCGCCTCGAAGGCAGACCGTCGAGCCCTCCAGGAGTGAATGGACAACCGAACCCAGTGCATGCGGGCTTAGCGGTGGCGATTTCGGTGTCGCCACAAATCAACCCGTGAGTTTCCCCCCTCGCCAGCAAGATCAACACCGCGTCAGTTGATCGATATGGGGGGGATTTTGATCCAAGGATGCACCTCGCCAAGTATAATTCATACATGACATCCGTAGGGGCCATGTGCCGATTGTTCCCCCTCACCCTGACGGAGCATGCGCATAAATGGTACACATCCATCGCCCCTCAATCCATCAACTCCTTCGAGCAACTAAGTCGGCTCTTCATGGAACACTTCGCAGCCATGGCCCCCAGGCCCGCGGGAAAACAGCGGCTGGCGAACATTGAGCAAGGTAACGACGAGATGGATAGGGCGTACCTCGAAAGGTTTGACCGCCTCATCCTGGATGGCAAACCAGTGGGCGACGAAGCCAAGCTATTAGGGGCGATCGCCGAGCTAAAAAAGGGTACAAAATTATGGCAAAACATTATCGCCAACTATCCGGCGACTTAAAATGAGTTCAGGACCCGCGCGAGCTACATCATCAACACCATAGAACTACTGGCGGCCAGAATGAGAGAAGAAAGAAAGCCCATACCACCAAAAAAGAAAAAGAAGTGGGACAATATAAGACCCCGTGCAATTTTAAACCATTTGATGAGTCGGTGGCAAGAAGTTTAATAGAGGCTTTTTTGTCTCACCCTGGACCATCATACATATTCACTCGAATTATCAAGGATAAGAGACTACTTGGCGATCCTCGCCCGATTAGAAAAAAAACTACAGCAGAGCAACTCGGGAAATATTGCACTACCATGAGGCGATCGGCCACAACACTAGCGAAAGTGCCGCGACCTCCTTTGTTGGCATCTCGAAACTCTACGAAGATCGGGATCTTTTTTTAGCACGTCAGCGCCTCGGCAAAAATTAAACAACAAACGACGACGCTACCACGCCACCCCTACCCGAGGACAATGGAAAACAAGGGGGGGAGGAACGGTTCGACAAACCATAATTGCCGGAGCACGATGGGGAAAGAGTCATTCACACCTTGTCGCCCCTCGGGACAGTGGGAGGACTGTCCGCATCAACGTCGCTATCAAAAAGACGTCAGAAGGCTGAGCAGAGAGAAATTTTCAGTGCAATAAAGTCATGTCGGTTCCGTTAACGCGATCAGATAAGAGAACAATCGAATCTATTTCGTGATCAGACAAGATGGGAGTCGTATATCCGAACTCCGACCCCCTGGTCATATAGGCAAGGATCATGGGAGTAACGATCAAACGACTACTCGTAGATAGCGGGGCATTCTGCAACATACTATTCAAAAGGACTTTTGACGAGCTCGGCGATTACCACAACTGCCTACTCGGCCGAGAGCACTGGTGAAAAAAGGATTTGGTGACGCAACCGTGAGGCCCCTCGGGATCATACACTTGGCGGTAGAGCTAATTTCCTCAGTAGACAAGGCCATTAAGGCCACCAAACTTTGTGATTTCCTTGTAATAGACCTGCCGTCGACCTTCAACGGGTTCCTCGGCAGGCCTTTTGAACATGAATTCGAGGCTGCATCCTCCACTTATTATTTCTGTGTAAAATTCCCCACTTTAGATGGGGTGGTCAAGTCGGCACCGATTAAGAGGCGTAGTTGGATCTGAAAGAGGATGTTCTATTTATATCCGGCCCCTTTAAATTATAGCATCCAAAAAATCACAAAGAACCTAACGAACCTAACTGATCAAATGGAAATCGACCAAAATGAACAAACAATCGAGGATTTTGATCCAAGACTTGGACCCGAGCCAAGTGAGTTCATCATCCAAGGTGCAATCGACGATCCCAGGAAAGATCAAGATCGCGCTACACCGGACGAGGAACTTGAAAGGGTCAACGTAGACCCAAACCGACAGGACCTGGAAGTTATAATCGGCTCTAAAATCTCACCTGAACTTAGAGGACAACTGGTCGATTTCCTCAAAGAAAATCTGGACGTGTTCGCCTGGTCCCATAGGGACATGGTGGGAATCGACCCCAAGGTCGCCTGCCACCGCCTTAACATCGACCCCAATAGGAAACCAGTCGCGTAAAAAAGGAGAAAGTTCGGACCAGAAAAATATGTCGCACTGGCCGAAGAAGTGAAGAAGCTGCTCGACAACGAGTTAATCATGCAAGCCGACCAACCCCAGTGGGTCACCAACGCCGTCCTGGTCAAGAACGCTAATGGGGCATGGAGGCTATGCATCGACTTCACTGATCTGAACGAGGCGTGACCCAAGGATTTTTTTCCTATGCCACATATCAACCATCTGATCGACAACACAGTCGGGCAGGAAATAATGTCCTTCATGGACACATTTGCAGGGTACCATCAAATATCCATGCACGAGGACGACCAACAACATACCTCTTTCCTCACCGAGAAGAACTTATACATGGAAGAGAATGCCCTTCGACCTAAAAAATGCCGGGGCAACGTATCAGCGCCTGGTAAACCAAATGTTCGCAGACAAAATTGGGAAATTCATGGAGGTGTACATAGATGACATAGTAGTCAAAATTCTGAAGAAGGAAGACCACCTTAGCGACCTCGCCAAAGCATTCACCGTACTGAGGAAATATAACATGAAACTGAACCCAAAGAAGTGCAACTTCGGGGTGGAGTCAGGCAAGTTCCTCGGCCACTTGGTCAGCAAATGGGGGATAGAGGCCAACCCATCAAAGATCAGGGCAATACTGGATATGGGTAGCCCCCGAAACCCAAAGGAGGTCCAAAGGCTTGCGGGAAGCCTGGCAGCTCTCAGCAGATTCATCTCACGCAATGGAGACAGGTGCAAACCTTTCTTCGACATACTCAAGAGATCTAAAAATGATTTCCAGCCGACGTAAGAGGCCCAGCAAAATTTTTGGGATCAAGAAGCATTCCCGACCCTTAAAATGATTGGCAAGCCGCCCATGAGAAGCTTTCCTCTATTTAGGTCAAAGATCGAAATTTTAAAATCATAAGCTCGGGTCCCGTTCGGGCGAGGGACAGGATCGCCTTCACCCATCTACTACGTGAGCGAGTTTAACGAATGAATTTTTTTTGCAAAGGTATCCGCCGCTAGAAAACTCGCGATACCAGTAATGAGCGTAAGAAAATTACGAATCAGATCTTTTTTTTTCACCATCGAAATTTTGTTGACCACTACCCTTAAGAAATCGCCCAACGCCCAACACTAACGGTGTTTTTCGCTACATGAAACGGGTTGTTATTCGGGCGATTTGTCACAACACACACCCCATTGAATGGCCATCAAGGTTTGCCTTTTTAATGATTTCATGGTGGAGCTTACCTTCCCAACTACCACGCAAAAAAACATCGACAAGCCCACCATGGGAACTCATGTGGATGGGTCACCACCCAAACCCAAAGCCGGGCGCATAGTCCTAAATAATTTTGGATGGACATTCCTTCCAGATCGCCATCGTGTTAACACTTCGGGCCACTAATAACGAGGCCGAATACGAAACCTTAATTGGAGGGCTTTGATGGCAATGGCAATGGGAGTTAAAATATGAAGATACATACGCATTCGCAACCGGGTCGCTGTCAAAAAGTATGAAGCCCGATGCGTGGATGATTGCCCTACAGAAACTTAAACCCGCTTCAAAAAAAAAGTTCGACCAAGTCTATGTAGAACTAGTACCAAAAAACGCAAACTCCCAAGCGGATGCCTTGGCCAACAGTAACATCGGAAGGACCTTGTTGACATGAAAGATGTCACCATCACAAAGCCCCAAATTTCCGTCCACTATGAACCCGCCGGTCGCCAAGATGCACTTGAACGGAGATCGAATACGAGGACCGGAGGACTCAAATGTCAATTTCGAGAACAGGGCTTTACGACAACAAGATCTATGCCAAGGCGACTCACAAGCGGCGAGGTATGTGATGGTCGATAATCATTTATACAAGCGAGGCTTGAAAGATCCTCTTACTCAAATGTGTAACAAAGACGGAGGGGCAAACCATCTTGAAGGAAATCCACGAGGGTACTTGCGGAAATCATGCGGGAGGCCAATCCCTGGCCCATAAAACCATCCGGAGGGATACTTCGCCGACTTTAAGAAGGACACCCCCGAATATGCAAGGCGTGTCACCGCTTTATAAAATCTTTGCCCCCCATAAATCAAGGTGTCCCCGGAAGAGTTAACGAGCATCTTGAGCCCATGGCCGCTTTAAAAGTGGGAATCGACATCATCGGACCCCTACCCACCGCCTCCGGGACTATCGTTTTGCCCTCGTCATGGTCGATTACTTCACAAAAGTGGGGCGTAACCGAGGCCCTCGCTAAGATCGACCAGACGAAATAAAGTTCATATGGAAAAACGTCATTTGTAATCTTTGTCTCCCCCAAGCAATCGTGATCGATAACGAAAAGCGATTCGACGGGCTCAAGGTCAACGATTCTTCAATTTTTAAATGGAAGATAGCAAAGCTTTTCTCCACCCCTTACCACCCCAATCCAACGGGCAAGTCGAAAAATCAACAAAATTATCAAACACACGTCCGAAAAGCTTTGACTTGAAGAAGGAAGGGTAGATGGGCAAAATTAATCGCCCGAGGTATTTTGGTCGTCACAGATAACTCCGCGAGAACTTCCACATAGAGACACCTTACTCCCTCGCATTCGAGCAAGGCAGGAATCCCAAGAAAAATCACCAAAGCCACCGAACAAGAAACGAAGCCTCAAGCAAAGAACGACGGCTTTGACAACTAGTTTGGACCCTCTTTGGAAGAAAAAAAAGATGGAGGCTGACTTCGAAAACGCCTCTTCTGGCGACAATCGGAAAAATACTACAACTCAAAGGTCAAGCTCCGGCCCTTCAAAAAAAAAACTCTCGTCCCTAAAAAAGGTACTCGGGGTACCCAAAGGGACTTTTTCAACTACCCACAGGAGGGCCCGTTAATAATATTTAGATGCTTAGCAAATGGGGCATAAGATGAGATCGAAGACCCAGGATAGCATAAACACAAGATCCAGGAACATGAAATGAAGTACTTATATCAAAGGCCAACTAAGAGCCTACCTTTTAGCTTGACTATCAAAATTTCAGAAATAAAATTCCGATTTTTCAAATATAATAAGATAGTTTTGGATTTCTATTTCTGGTTTTTCCTCGCAAGTTTTTCGAGATAGCACTATAACACGGCTAAGCAAAAGTTTAGTCACGCCGCATAAGATAAGACGGTTAAAACATAGTTCGGTTACATCGCATAAGATAAGACGATCAGAAAATAGGCAAGAATTCATAGCCGCTGGTGTATGGGCTCGCAAAGACAAACTTTCTAAGAAATGTAGAGGCAACAAACACATAAATACACGGGAGTATCAAAACAAGCAACGATAAAAAACCTTGCATTAAAATAAAGAGGTTCTCGGCATTAGGACCGATTATATAGAAAGTCCCCGGAGGGCCGAGCAAATTAAAAAGAAAAATACATAGGTTGATCATAAAAAGAGAAGGTGGCTCTAAGCAGTTTCCCCCTACCTATACACCGTTGCTTGATCGCCCATCCATAGCCAAACTCGCAAATCCCACCAGATCATCACCTCCAACCGCCTCGGGGCACGGCGCACACATCGGCGAATCATGCGATCCTCGGGGGACCCCATGGTCCGGAACCCCCGTCGCGTCCCCGCCCAAAAAAGGACAAAATCCCCAAATGGCTAAATCCGCCACGGGGAGGACCACGTCAACCTCGGGTAGGCAATCGGCAACGGAATGGTCGGCGGAGGGATCACGACGGTAACCGGCGAGAGGACATCGGCCTTTGTAGGAGAAGATCCCGGCGTGGGCGTCGGTGGCCTGAATTTCGAAATCGGGCGTCGAACCACGCCCTTAAGCAACATCGACATCCGGAGCTCGAGCTTGTCCTACGCCGTATGTCCACCGCCATAGGACCCACCAATCCACAGGAAAGACACAATACATCCACAATTCAAAAACAACTTTACGCCTTTTTCGAAATTTGGCTGATTAGATTTCTTAAAAAACTTCCGAAAGTCGAATTCCATTCGTGATAATGCCGCGAATTGATAAACCAACTGTTTCATTATGCCGGCGAGGGCCGAAAAGGGTAGGCATCCAAGTCCTAATCGGGACGACTAAGCCGAGGAAACTGAACACCAAGAAAAAAATCAAACAAAATTAGAAATCGTCTTCCTTGCCGCCGACATCTTCATGGTGGTCGCCCGCTTCACCAACAACACCGGCACTATACCATTGTGCAAGACACCAATGCATTTGACGCCTAAATGAAACTATCAGACGATGGGGGCATCTTCACTATAGACGAAGATAAGAAAGAACAAGATAAGATGTCAAACCCGAAATAAATAAAGTTCAAGATGGAATCAAAAAAATCCCATTTCTCGCCGGATATCCCAAAAAAAAGTAGCAATCATGATCCCCATAATCCGAAAAGAAAAACTCGTTATCCTTCGTCAACGATATTCTCCAAAAAATGGAAGATAAGTCAAATTTTTTAACCACCCAAATATTCGTCCCCAAAAAATCCAATGGGCAAGGAATAAAATCGAAGAAATCAACAAAATTATCAAACACACGCCGAAGCCATTTGTGATTAATGGCAAGGGAAGGGCGTTTACAAGGGTAAAAACCGCTGCCTAACCTAAAAATAGTTTAACTACACCGAGGTATTTTGGTCCCGAGAATCATCGGCAACCTCCTGAGAATAGTTATAAAGCTCGACGGGGCGGACAAGGCCTTACGAGAAAAAGATATCACGAAAACATTCGATCCCGGCCAAATTGCTCAAATGAAGTAATCCTCCACAAATGGAGATAAGGAAAAAGATCAAGACGGAGATGCGCTTACGAGCCACCCGAAATTATAGCATCAAATCGAACCCGAGGGGCTCGCTAAAATCTCCCCACAAACCACCAAAAAAGGACTATCCCCACACAATCCAATCAAAGTTCTTCAAGGATTCACTAATTTCCACTAAGAAAAAAAACCCATGGAGGCCGGCCCGAAAAAAAACCGAGTCGCCCCGTCAGAACCTGGTTAAGTCGCAGGGTCTTCAATGGAAAAAATGACTATCGCTCAAAAAAATCAAGCTCCACGGCAGTTGTGCAAAAAGGAATTATGTCCCTCTCGTCCTAAAAAGCGAAAAAAACCGTCACAATGGGTCTCAAAGGTGGCGATGAGGACGATCGATTCGAACCACATGGAGGAGCGGTATTTCTTAATTTATGAAGAATCTGGACTTAGATGAATATAGACAAGTGGTCGGATGGGGTAGAACTTTCGATAGGCTGAATTCCCGAAAAATCGGGGTGATCTTGGTCACAACAAGCGGGTCTCAAAACTCTTCCAACTTCATCCAGAATCCACTCCGGTAGAAAAACCTCCAGATCTCAAAAAGAACCAAATACCTCAAATCGATTGGAGAATTTTCCCCGGGCCGGCAACCCACTATCACTAAGAATCACGCCACTCGACACCCCTTTAAAACCTCCCTCAATCAAAGTCCGTCCCCAAAAAGGTGAAGGGAGGCTCTCCCTCCACCCGAGATCTGATGGTATCGGAGGACATGGTACAAGGAATAGAAGGAAAGGGAGAGAAGGATTTTGACACAAGTTGGCCAATAAAAAAATTGGAGGATGAAGGGTTGCGAAAAAACGCTCGAAGAAGCAAAAGTCCCAAGAATGAGAACGAAGTGGTCTATTTCAACTCAAATGCAAATATTTTTTTTAAAAAAAGAAAGGGGCTCTGCTAAAATCTTGAGAATATCGCCATTAATGTTAATCATTACCTCTATAGTCATCGTCTACCTAATCGAACAATCGGTTGGACTTACCTGGGCCCAAAATGGACGTCTCCCAGGGTGCCATGAAATGCGGGCGATCATAAGATAAGGCGACACTGGGGGTAATTGTTGTGGCTTCGCCAAAAAGGCGATCACTCGGCGGCAACCACCGCAATTCAAGATGATCACCCGGCGACCATCTTTACCTCGATCATCGCCCATTA
The DNA here is from genome assembly GCA_037126765.1 of Stenogyne calaminthoides. NCBI lineage: Eukaryota > Viridiplantae > Streptophyta > Magnoliopsida > Lamiales > Lamiaceae > Stenogyne > Stenogyne calaminthoides. The sequence goes on along the minus strand of JBBCBC010000006.1, from coordinate 34,211,750 downwards.
ATGGCATAAATCTTGATATTTATGGAAGATTTGGGGCATAACGGGGAAGGTCCAAAGTAAAACATTTCTACAGAATCGATTGTCTTACGGACGGGAAACCCTAGAAGGTCGAGATTATCCCGCCCATGAAGAAGATTAACCTACTTGTAGCCTATAAATACACATTGTATCACTCATTGTAAAGGGAGGAAACAATTTAGTTCTTAGGCAGAAATATTAATATAAACTCCTGGCTTGGTATTGCCCCCGGACGTAGTCATATTTGGCGAACCGGGTCGCTAAATCTCTCTTTGTTCGTATTTGTGTTCATTGTGCTCAGTGTGAGTGATTGTTCTTACGTCGACATATATTCCGGCTATAACAATAATAAACAACTTATTATTCCTTTAATCCATATATCTAATGTAGCTATACTATGCATACTTATTTAATATTTAGAATTAAATTGCTAAGGTGCATTTTATATGAAATATTTGAATATTTTTATGTATCAACAAACGTATCCCCATGCCCGTGTCCTTATTTCGGATCATTTTTAGCCGAGTCCACGTATCCTAAATTTTGGGAAATTGGATGTCGAACACACGGATCCGTACCCGAGTCCGACACTCATACCCCTGTCCGAGCAACATAGAATTCAAGAACTGTTGAAAATATTAAATTTAAACTGCATTACCATTACAGAGACATCATATTTTATTAGTAGTTGAAAATCAGCCTCCAAGAATAGGGCCAACAGGAATGCACAAGCAGTTAAAGAGTTCATACCCAGAGTGAGAGTGAAGTAGGATTCAGTGATTGTAGTGACATACCTAATAAAATAAAACCCAACAGTATCATACAATCAATTCAACCAAAACCTTCTATTGTCACATTATATTTAAAATATTTATTTATCAATCTGTGCATTGATAAATTGAGAATGACTACTATTGACCTTAAACTCTTGTTTCAAAATGATCAGTTAAGAGGTGCATGCAATTGATCTGATTCAAGATCCCAAAACCTCCACCTAACCCAGCTTGAATTCTACCACCAATAGGTTTCATCAGAACATTAAACATAAAACCAAATCAAGAAACAGTGTGGTCCCAAAAAGAATTTCTTAAAACAAAACGTGAAAGGTATGCTAGTCCTTGGGGTTTCACCTCCGAATTATGAGAGCTCCAATTTTATTTAGTGGATTGTTTCTTTACTTCTTTACTTGTTTGTTATGGTTCAAATGTGGTTTACTTTATTTTCATTAGCTATTCAGATGGTGTCATCCCTCACCCTTTATCATCATGTGCAATTCACGCTTCTTCTTATTTTATTTCTTTCTACTAACCTTGGAAGTTGGAGTTATAGCATCGTCTTTTTTCCATTAAAAAAAAAGATAATGGTGCTGGAAGAATACTAATTAAATCTTCATTTCATGACTCTTCTAGAAAAAAGTTGGAAATTACAGAAGTAAACTCAACTTGAAAGCTACTAATCTGATCTCATGTTAGCAATGAAACAGAATATGTTAAACCTATCTCAAAATAGAGAGAGTGACTTATAGAAAACATATTACTATCAAAATTACTACTAATATTAACTTATGCTTCGTAAAAATATTAAAATAGTGTCTTAGGATCTTTTTAGTAGATTAGTAAGTTTTATTAATAAATAAACAGTGAGTACCTAACTTGATTAATGATTAGTAAACTTGAGGAATTATGCTTACATGGTAACTAAACAAATAAAAAGAATGGATTTTGGACAGAAAAGGCTTCGGCTAAGCTGGGAAGAATTGGAAATTGGTGCTCATTTGTACTAAAGGAAAATACTTATAAACTTGATGACCTTTTTTCTTAAAAACTGAAAGTATTAGTGCAACATACTCTAATGCCCATGACATTTATTATATTGAAAGGTATAGAAACCATGTTTCATTAGTACTTGGGCAGAGTACCTATCTAAGTTCACCATCAAAATGAATTTGCTGAAATAAAAGACATAGACTTATAAAATTAATAACAAGAACAATGAAATGTTAAGCCCCATGAAAGGATTTAGACCATTAGAATCTTCTACTAACAAGGATTAATATTAAACATCTAGGTATTATTATAACCTGACAAAACCACTATACCATTGGTAGATGCCCCTTTGAAAAATAACTTTAGAAAATCATGGTTGGATTCTATCTGGAAACCAAATCTCAAAAGCTCAATAATTAGGGACCAAACAATCAAAGGGTTTAGCAAATGAATAGTTTAATTCCGCAACCTAAATCAGCCGATACAAGTAAATAAAGGAACAATTCTCTATGATCAGTACCAAAAGTAGAAGAACGAAACATGATGTTTGTAGAAGACTAATTCATAAAATAAGGGAGAACTCGTTACTGTTTTCGGTATTGTAAACTCTCTGCTTTATGTGTGGTGATTATGTTTGGCAAAAAAAGAAGTGAAGAATGGCCAAATTAAATTCACAATGTGTCCAACAAAATTTAACAAACAGTTGGTGTGCATATATAAATCTACATCAAATTACAACTCAATAACATAGCCCCAACAAGACATAAAATCATGAATAGGTGCGACGACATGCGAGAGCAAACATGGAATAACTCAAAATCATAGGGCTGGACAAATTCTGAATAACGAATTACAGATATTGAAGAAACTTAAAAGCCCCAGCCCAAAAGAAATAGCCGGAAAAGGCAAACTACAAGAGAATCGCAACAATAAAGTAATACATGTACGGCAGGACAGAAACGGTTGAAATTGAGAGAGTGTAGAGAACCGACAGCGTATTAAAATCGGCGTCAGATACTGGCGGTGCAATATTATAGAAATTGAACGGAAGGAAATTAAACGGAAAGAAGGGGAAGAAATTGAGCGATAGGATAACATTAAGAAAACAAAAAAATGAGAGATAATTACATTTGATGGACACGTAATGGAGCGCTTACCTGATACCGGCTGGAAACTGGCCAATTTAGTGGCACTCCATCTTTATAGAAGTAACTAATGGGGGTGTGCACCTCAAGATTGTGGTGCTAACCTGGATTTTGAGAAAATTAGTGTAATAACATTAATGTTTGACATAATTGCGCAGAATTGAGCAAGAACGTTTAACATTAAAGAAAAAACACAAAGAAAAGGAAAACAGTGAGATAAATAATTATCTTAATAATTCACTAATTATGTACATCTTACACATTATCAAAATGATCCTGAAGGTGTTAAGTTTTGATTCATATGAACAATATGGGATGGGATGGGGCTGCACATTATCCCTCTGAAATTCATAAGTAGCAATTAACATAAACTGATACATAAAACATAAATGTCAAAGTAAGTGTGCTAAAAAGAAATATAACAACAAAAGATCTGAATACCTCAGAGACAACTTAGCGCTGTTTCGCTCAATCCTCACATTCTGCTCATTAAACCCAAAAACTTGATACTCATCAAAGACAGAAGATCCACGAAATTCAAGTGTCTTTTATAACCCCATCCCGTTGGATAAAAAAAGGCAATATCCATTTATCAAATTTGAATATTTGAATTAGCAAATATCCAACTACACACATCATGAGTAATTGTACAAACAATTTCAAAATCATTGAAAAAAAATTAGTTAAAAATTAGAAACTTTTAAACACCAAAATATTGAACATAGAATACACTGCTCTTGATTTCAAAACTTACCCTCATTTTTTTTTATTTAAGCTGAATGAAATTTAGGAATATATATAGAGTGAACACAAGCATAATCACAATGTAGGTACGAAGAATTAATTCTCACATACTTGTATATTCATTAACACAGGTAAGTAAATCGTAGAAAGAATTATGCATATAATGTGGTTCTATTATGCATATAATCGTAGAAAGAAACCCAAGTTGATGAGATTTAAATGGAAAACCACATCATAAACCTAGCATAATTAGAAAACAAAAAACTGTTAAATTCCTTTTCGTAAACAACAATTTAATACCTATCTTTGGACGAGACGATGGTGACGAGGAACCAGAACAGAGGGACGAAGGAGCGGCGACGAAACACAAAATTCAGGATCTGCGGGTACAAAAGTCGGAACTGAAATTGGAAATACACTACACTGCAGCACTCTGTCTCACCATCTCAATTAGTGAAAATATATATGCAGGTGTATGGATTTACAAAATTGGATGAAGTTTATTATGCTGGGAGCTATGGTATGGATATAATGGCCCCTCCTAGTTCACATCTTAATTCCTATCATCTAAGAAATTGAATCACTCAAATTATGAGACTACCTGTTTCAAATGGCAGACGTTCCTGAATAACGACACAACCTTCCAACCCTTTGGAATAAGATATCCTGCCCAAAAATATTTAAAATCAGACGTTGACTTCTATTAATTTGAGACCCACAAAAAGTGGAAGTTAGCGTTGTATACTACATCAGCCACAACTTCTTTGAAAGTGAAAGACACAATACATCCACACTGTTGGGAGATGAATTTAATAAAGAAATTTTGATTAGATCCCAAAAACCCTGAGTATGACATGTTCAGGATAATCTTGATAAACTGAGTCAGGTTTCAGTATAGATTGTTCAGGAAGTTATCTGCACCATGTATAGTCAGCAGATATAAATCAGGTTAGAAACTGAAGACTCAGTAAGTTGCTAAAGAAACTGAAGACTCAGTAAGTAACTGAAGAAACTGAAGACTCAGTAAGTTGCTGAAGACACTGAAGACTCAGTATGTCACTGAAGACACTGACGACTCAGTGTGTCACTGAAGACACTGAAGACTCAGTATGTCACTGAAGACACTAAATACTAAGTATGTCACTGAAGACACTGAAGACTCAGTATGTCACTGAAGACTCAGTATGTCACTGAAGACAGTGAAGACTCAGAAGATACTGAAGACCCAGTAGTTACTGAAGACTCAGTAAGATACTGAATACTCAGTATAACCTGAATGTTCAGAGGCACTGAATAATATCCATCTGAAGACTACAAAACTGAGAAAAATGCAAATATTCAGAAAAATAGATATTGCCCAAAACATTCATATGCAGACAAAAGGAACTAAGTCTAAGTGTTGTTTAAGGTTATCTCATTCAGACAGATTGACCAAAAAAAGCCGTTATGTTTGTCTACATTTACTGAAGATAAGAACCGATCAGAGGAAGACAACACTGTACTTTACTGACACTGAAAGCGGCAGGACACTGAATCATGTCAGTAGTACTATGTTTCAGACTGCAAAAATTTGTGATTAGCTACATGAATGCATATTTCCTAAAACATGCAAGGGAGTATTCAAACCCTAAAAATAGCAGTTCATCAAACACCATAAGAGGAAACTCATGAAGCTATCTCCTCCAACGGATAGTTTTTCAAGAGTGACCTTGGTGAAGTTGCCTATAAATACTAGTGACCCTTTACATTGAGAGGTTACGGAAAATTTCAAGCAACTCAAGAGCTCATTCGTATTATTGAAAATTGAAGCACTCGAAAAACCTAGAATTTCCCAAGTGTTTCACATTGAAGAGAGCTCATTCACTAAGCCTAGATTGATAAGAAATATCCAAAGTTTAGTAGAGATATCCTAGCCTTTGCATTGTTCTTATTGTAAAGGATGTCTCATCCTAGTTGGAAACCAACCCAAAACCCAAACCCTTTGTTAAGGTAGTTTGTGTGTGTTTTGTTGGTGAGTTGGAGTTGTAAAAAGAGTGAGTAAGCTACGGTGGAGTTAGCGAGAAAAACTCTAGAGAAGAAAGTTAGTAAGCTACTTGTGGTAGTCCGAACACTTGTGTGTGTTTTGAGTTAGTAAGTCTGCAATGAGTCGGCCCAAAAACTCTTGGTAGAAAAGTGAGTAAGCTACAGTGAGTTAGCCAGAAAGCTTTAGGAAGTGGTTAAGGAATTTCTCTGAAGGTCAGAGAGAGTGGATGTAGGAGCTTGAGTCTCTGAACCACTATAATTGCTTTGTTGTTTTGCTTTCTACAGATTGCATTTTATCCATTGCATGTTTTTCACTTTAAAGCATAATTCATCGATATTCGGTTGGAACCAATCCAATTGAACTTGCATCAAATTGATCACAACCTTAATCATGTTTTTTATTGAAGGAAGATTTTCAAAGAAATCTAAAACGAGTATAAACATAGGGCCAACCATTCCGCACACTTGAGTAAAATGAAACGTAATAGTTACCAAAACCGAACTAACTCTACGAGGGTTCAATAAGATAATTATCTTATCCAAGCATCTGCGTATCTCTGATAAACTCAGGCTCTGTTGAAATTTAATCTCAAAAGCTCGAAAGCGGCTCAGATCATTATCTCAATAGACTTTGACTCAGGGCAATCTGTGCTTCTCAGGGCAAAATCATCAGGATAACCTGACCCATCTAACCTCAGTGAAAGAAAAGTTTTAAAAATCACTGAACACGTGTATTCCCCCCCATACACGTGTGAGACTCGTTAGCATCGGGACCAACAAGTGGTATCAGAGCAGTGGTTCAATTTGACCACTTGCTTTGGTAGCCATATCTTGCTGAAAGACTTTGGTGGTCTACTGAATAGATCTATTTGCTGATATCTTACAAGGCTCATTCATCATGCCTTCTAAGAAACTTCCTATGTTCTCTGTTGAGAGCTATGATCTATGGAGATTGAGAATGCAGGCTCATCTGTATTCAAAACATGAAAGAATGTGGAGAGTGGTTTCTGAAGGACCATTCAAATTTACTGTTGTGAATCCCATAATCATTGATACTGAGAGGAATGATCCCAGAGATGAATTTCCAAAGTCTGATGATCAACTTACTCCTGATGAGAGAAAGTTAGTCAATCTTGACTACATTGCTAAAGATACTTTGTATAACACTATTGATGATGGTGTTATGGGGATGATTTCTCACTGTGAAACTACAAAAGAAATGTGGGACACACTTGTTGTTATGTGTCAATGCACAGATCATATTAAGGAAAACAAACTTTCTGTTGCTACTGGAAAGTTTGATAGCTTTGAAATGGAAGATAATGAATCCATTGACAAACTTGAGTTCAGATTCACTAGCATCATGAATGATCTGAGTGCTCTTGGGAAAAGATACCCACAGAGAGAAGTGGCACTGAAAATTCTTAGAGGATTATCTAAGAAATGAGATATACATGCTGTGGTGATTGAAAACACCAAAAATATTGATTCCATGCCATATCAACAAGTTTTCTCTGAACTGAAAGCTTATGAGTTTGTGATTGACAAGAAAACTAAGAAATCTGACAGCAAAGATGATTCTTCATCTAGCAAGAATGTGGCTTTCAAAGCCAAAGAGAAATCCTGTAAGTCTAGAGAGTCTGAGAACTCACTTGCTAAAAATCAGGTTGAGCAGGAGGATAAGCTATACTGATGGCAAGGAGGTTTGAAAGACTCAATAGCAGATATGGGAAATATAAGAAATATTACAGGAATCACAGGTACAAGAGAGACTCTGAAGCTGATGACAGATACACTGAGAAAAGAAAGGACCAACTGAAGGATCCTCATCCAAGAAGAAGAACTCCAAAACCAAGGAGGAAAGTGATCAGGATGATGATACCAACAGATGTTACAACTGTCAGAAGAAAGGTCACTTTCAATATGACTTTCCTGAGCTGAGTGCTAAAGAAAGAAAGGAAAGACAAGCCAAGAGAGACAAGAAGATCTCCAGCAAGAAAGCTATGATTGCTGAGGAAGAAGAACATTCTGAAGAAGGTTCCAGTTCCTCAAATGAGATTTTCTCAGATAGTGACAGTGATGATATCTGTTTTATGGCTGTGGAAGAGGTAAATTCTTCTATCTTTGTTGTTGCTCCTACACAAGCACATGAGTTCTCAAGTTCAACTGTAAACAGTAACTTTGACCTGATGGATTCATTTGAGAATCTTATGAAGGACTATTATGTGTTACAAGAACTACTCACTGAAACTCAAGAGCAGAACAAGGAACTGACTGCTGAGAATCTGGAGTGGAAAGACTCTAAAAATGTTGAGATCACTTCTCAATTGATGAGACCTACTAATGAACTGGATGTTCTGAAAGTACAACTCTCAGAAAAAGAGAAGGTGATAGAGATCATGAATGAAAAATTAGAGAAATCCACTAAAGAGATTCAGCTTATCAGAACTGAGTTCAATGACCTCTTTGAGAAGCATAAAACTCTAAAGAAATGTGAGGATAGTGCGCAGAGAAAGTTAGCTCTATTGAATTCTGCATCTAAAGTGATAGATGAAATTCAGAGTTATCAAAGACCTGCAACTATAAAAGCTGGATTGGGATACATTACAGGGGGAACCTCACAAGGTCTTCTGAATGCTGCTTCTAGTAGCACCAAGAATGTCTTTGTTAAAACAGTGGCATCTAATCTTCTTACTGAAGAACTGCCTAGAGTTTTAGACAAGGGTAAAGGACCTATGGTTTCGAAAAAGCAAGGTTCAGGGAAGAAAGCCCAGACCTCGGGAAAATGCTAGAAAAACTGAACACTCAAGAGGGAAATCTTCGAAGCCAATGCTTTAAAGCCTCGAGGCTAAGAATACCAACCTAAAAGAGATCTCAAGACTTTGAACCATCGAGGAATTTTCGGAAGAGAAACACTCAAATGAGATATTCTCAACCTTGAAAAAGACCAAGTCCTCGACATTGAAAAGACCCCAATTTCAAAGACAGCAACCTAAACCCCCACTTGCCTAAGGGTAAAGGTTTCTGAACCCAAGTCACAGAGACAGAGACCGGTACACAAAAGCCAAGGCACTTGAACAAAAGGCCTGAACCCAAGAAGAACTCTAAGGCTCATGTTCATGCTAAGGCTGACACTCATGCACAGGATACTGCCAAGGCTCCTAGAGTGGTGAATGTGTATGTAGATATTTATGGGAGACAAATCAGTAACTCTAAAGTAATTAGAGTTGTTAGGCAGATTTGGGTTCCAAAAGGTACAACTAACCTGGTAGGACCCTCACCAAATGGGTACCTAATAACTGATCTGTTTTTCAGGTAAAGGAAAAGGGCACTGGGCTTAATGAAAACAACATAGCACTGATGAGTGGAAATGAATTGACTCCTACTCTATGGTATCTGGATAGTGGATGTTCAAGACATATGACAGAATATAAGCAACTAATCACTAACTATGTTGAGCAAAAAGGCCCTCAGATCACATTTGGAGACAATTTCAAAGGACAAACTGAAGGATATGGAACTCTTGAAGTTGACTCTGTTCATATCCATGGTGTTTCATATGTGTCTGGTCTAAAGCATAACTTGCTTTCTATCAGTCAATTCAGTGACAAAGGATTCAGTGTTGAGTTCTCAAAGAACTTATGTTATGTGAAAGACAATACTTCACAGAAAATTTTACTGACTGGTACTAGAAAAGAAAATGTGTATCTTGCTGATTGGAGTTCAACTCCTAAAGATACATGTTTGATTGCAAAAAGTTCCACTGATACCAGTTGGTTGTGGCACAAAAGAATGAATCATTTAAACTTCAAAACCCTGAACAAACTTGCAAGATTAGCACTTGTAAGGGGGTTACCCAATGAAGTGTTCAGTAAAGATCATGTATGTGATGCTTGTCGAAAAGGAAAACAAATCGAGCATCTTTTCAAAAGCAAAGTAGATGTTTCTACTGATAGAATACTACAACTGTTACATATGGATCTCTTTGGTCCAGTAACACATGTGAGCACTAATGGCAGAAAATACACACTTGTGGTAGTTGATGACTACTCTAGATACACATGAGTCATATTCTTACTCAAGAAGAAAAGAGACTCGATAAAACTATCGAACTCTTGAAAAGGCTCGATCTTGAAAAGAATCTGAAGTGTGGTCAAAAATCGGATCGATATAAAACCGAAGTTTATCAATCATATCATATCCGATTATTGTGCGAAGAAATGGAATAGCTCATGAAAACATCACCAAAAGGACCCCACAAAATGTAATGGTGTTCTTTGAAAGAAGAAATAAGACTCGAAAAGAAGTTCGCAAGGACAATGATTCTTTGAAGGTTGATATTCCTAAGAGATTTTGAAATTTGAAGCTATCAACACTTTGCATGCTACTCTCGGAAACAGATCCATCTTGACCAAGAACCAAGGAAAAACTCCATATGAGCTATGGAATGAAAAGGAAGCCTCTTGTTTCTTTCTTTTCGTGTGTTTGGTTGCAAGTGTTTCATACACAATAATGGTAAAGATCGGGTTGAAAACTTTTGATAGCAAAGCCGATGAAGGGATATTCTTAGGATATTCGAAGTCAAGAAAACCTTCCAGTTTACAAATCTGTAGGACTCTTTGTGGAAGAAATACCTCATGTTGTTTTTGATGAATCTACTTGTGTTCGGAAGAAACAGAACATGACTTCGGAGAACCCGATCAAGAGAATCACCGACTTAGCCCAAAAAAAGAATGATAAAACATCCTCTGAACCTAAAAAAAGAAGAAGAGTCATTTTTTCTATGAATGGAGTGAATCGACTTTCGAACAAAGAAGTTCGGGGATGGAAAACTTCGGGATGGTGAGACTCGGGATGGAAATTCTCCAATCAAGTAAAACCAACACATTGAAGGTGACCAATCCAACATCTGATAGTTCGGACTCGGTATGTAATGCCGATGAAGATGTGGTCACAAATGAAGGCAAACTCTGAATCTATCAACCAAAGGGGAACAAATGTCTCGACAATGTTCTCGATAGAATTTCCCCGAGGGAAGATGATTCTTTTTCCTTTTTGTTGTTCCCCGAATTTAATGAACTACCCAACCTAACATTTCGATGTTGAGAAAACCAATCTTGAAGGGGAACATCCAGAGAAAATGGTTGGATAGTCATCCTAAAAGTCGATTGTGGGTGATCTATCGATGGTGTCAAAACAAGAAGATTCCATGGAGAAAGTGCTTTTTTTTTTGCTTTATATCCGAAAAAAAACCTCATCGAGATTGAAGAAGCTCTACAAGATTCATTTTGGATTACTTGCTATGCAAGAAAAAGCTGAATCGGTTCTCAAGGAATGAAGTTTGGGAGCTAGTGGATGAACCTAAAGAGGCACAATGTGATTGGAACTAAGTGGGTGTTCAAGAATAAGAGAGATGAAAACAACAACATTGTAAGAAACAAGGCAAGGCTTAGTTGACAAGGCTATTCCCAAGAAGAAGGCTTGGATTATGATGAAACCTTTTTTTTTTGCAAGACTAGAAGTCATCAAATTGTTTCTTGCATATCTTGCCCACATGAAATTCACAGTCGACAGATGGATGTGAAAAGTGCATTTAATGGTGTGCTTAAGGAAGAGGTTTATGTAGAACAACCTCCCGGTTTTGAACAGAATGACCAAGTTTATGTGCTCGGAAAAGCCTTGTATGGTCTTAAGCAAGCACCCAAAGCATGGTATGATACTCTTTCTCATTTTCTTCTTGACCATGGTTTTATCAAATGAATCGTTGATAGGACTCCGCTTCGTGATAGAAGATGGGAAATACATCTTACTTGTTCAGATTTATGTAGATGACATCATATTTGGATCTCCAAATCATCAGGTTGTGTGAAAAGTTTTCTACCCCATGAAAGGAAAGTTTGAGATGTCAATGATGGGGAGATGAATTTCTTTCTTGACTTCGTGAAACAAACTAAGGAAGGAATTTTCATCAATCAAGCAAAATACACACGAGATCCGATTGCAAAGTATGGTGTACAAAATTGCAATGCGCTTAGAATTCTATGAATACTAACTACAAGATGATCCCGATCTCGAAGGCAAATCAAGAATCACACCGATTATAGAGGATCATTGGATCATCGCTATATCTCACGCAAAGAAGTAGGCCTCGATATTACATTTCTTGTTGGGATATGTGCAAGATACCAAGCTAATCCTAAAATTTAGTCACATGGAGGCCGCCAAAAAGATTCTCAAATATCTTAAAGGCACGGTGAATAGAGGATTATGGTATCCAAATGATGATAACCTTGAATTAACCGGTTATTCAGATCTTGATTATGGAGGATGTAGAATTGACGGAAGTCTACCACAGAACTTGTCAATTTCTTGGAAGTAAACCGATATCATGGTTTTTCAAAGAAACAAACCTCGATGTTGAACCAAGATCTTCAAGTCAATACATGGCTACGAAGGGAAGTTGTGCCGCATTCTTTGGCTTAGACAACAATTGAGGATTATAAGATTATAGCCAATGAAGTACATATATTTTTGTGATAATAATAGTGCAATTGTTATTACACAAAATCCTCATCGTGCACACCGATGTAAGCATATTGATATCGGACATCAAACACCATCGAGATCATGTTGAGAAGAAAGACATCGAATGGAGAAAATTCAAACCGATAAACAGAGAGTTGATATCTTGACCAAACCTTTCGGGTTTAATCAAGATTTCAGAACTATCGGTTGAATTATGTATGTTGGATCCATTGAATAAAACAAATCAAAAATTGAAGGTTTTTCGGATGCATTAAGTTTTCTCGAGATTTTCTTGAAAACTTCGAGGATAAAATTGAAAAGCAATCTTGACACCGAGTCTTGGGAAACTCGGATATCCTCAAGATCAAGATTAAAGATTATTATCGACCTTTTAACAAGATCAAGATCTTTCGATTATAATCGACATTTTATCAAGGTCAAAACTTCAGAAGACCGATGGAGGAAATTAGTCCGAAGAAGTATTGACTCATGCAACACATTTATTGTCTAATCAATCTCAGAATCATTGGCAATAAATAACAAAACACTGAAGGAATATTTGGGCGGACCTTTGAAATCCACGAAAGAAAGTCAATGGTCTCGCAGAACAAAGAATTAAATGCACTGTTCATTAATCACCAATAAGGATAAATTGGTGGCGTTATATTTGTGAAATCGTCCTTTCATATACCCGATTTAGTCGGTTCTTAATCTCAACCGTCGATTTCTTCATCTATGCAATTTTCCATGAATCAAAATCCTATATCTATTGAAGAATTTCCCTCAAAGCCCGATTCCAAAAAGCCTTCATCTTCAAACACTCTGCTTCAAAAACTCTCGATTGCCCAGAAATTATCATCTTTCTCAAAACCCTTCACAAAAATTCTCCAAAAATGAAGTTTTCCGTATACGACAAGCTCACCATTTCTAATAAACCTTGGTATGAATATGTCGTCTCTCTCGAAAGCTCATCAAATGCAACTCACGAAGAGGAAGCGTTGCATATGATTCGGTTGGCAAAGCTTACTTGCCTGGTTGCGAATCAACCAGAGGCCGAATATGCAAAAGAGGTAATAGAGTTTATTTCTAATTTGAAGTTAGATGATGAAGATTGTAAAGAATCGCAGATTACAGTAAATAATGTCAAAAATAAAGCAAAAATAATATCAGATTATTCCCCTCCCATACACGTCTGAGACTCGTTAGCACCGGGACCAACACCCACAACAACAGAAATATACATAAAGCAAAAATATGAAGTAGAATAATCACATTTTTTTGTTTTCTTCATAGAGACGGAGTGAAAAAACTGTTCTTCCTACTACTTGAATGTATCCTTTGACAAGAAAGGTTTGATCGTTGGAGGATATACCACAGATGCAGTTGCTTATTAAACAAGTCACAACTTGCAAGTGTAAAGCGTTCTACAGCTGCTGATGCTCAAGGTTCAATCATGATGTGAATAGATAAAATTAGTTTCCAAAGAAAAAGTGTTGTAAAGAGAGAATCAGGCCACAGACCTAAGGGGGAGAGGGGTATGATTCACAAAATAGTTATCATAACAAATAAACATTAAGTAAAGCACAAAATACATATAAATCGATGGCCATAACCATCCATAATACAAACATTTGTAATTACACTTACATAAATGCACTCCTTGAAAGCAGCATGTTGACAAAAAGCTTGAGGAAGTTCCCCTTGACCATAAATGGGGTAAATTATGGCACCATTTGCATTAGGAAACCTAAAAAGTTGAGCAAAAAATGTCTTATTAAAGCTTATTTTCTTTGATTTCTTCAGCTTATGATAATTATATCAATTCATCTGTCTTTATGAGTTAATCTGATATTCAATTAGCTATTTTGTTAAAAACACAAACCATAGCAAATTCATAGATCTAAGATGGGAACAAAATGATACCCATACCATCTGCGTCAGCTTTTTGTTTGAATACAAACAAACAAAATGGATTACTTTCTAGATGATCCTTTTAGAAGAATGTGGTTCTAACAATCTTTCTACTGCAGCACACAATAAAACAGGTGGACGTATTCACTATAGATGTATGCACACACATAGGTAAGAGGAATATCATTTAATAGCTAAGATGCAGCAAAGCACCATTTTGACATGCCAATTTTGAATGATTGATTGTGGATTTGCAAGTATTGTACAAATATCTTATGTTTTGATCTTGAGGTAAGGAAAATAAGAAAACATTAATTTGATAAATTAGTAATAAAATCAGAATAATTAATTGCACAGGAAGAAGCAAAAATTACATATAATGGATCTATCAGAAAGCCAAAAATAGATAAGTAAAATAACATGTAGAACAATCTCTTCTCCAGGAGCTCGACTAAAATAAATTTAGAGAAATCACGTTTAATTTATAATTACCCTAATTTGTTGACCAGGTGATGAATCAAAACCATAATCTCAAGTTTAGCAAGTTGATTTCCAGGACAGGAGTTGGCCCCTGTTCCAAATGGCAAATGTTCCTGAGTAACGGCATAACCTTCCAACCCTTTGGAATAAGATATCCTGCCCAAAAATATTTAAAATCAGATATTAACTTATATTAATTTGAGACCCACAAAAAGTGATAGTTATCGTTGTATACTATATTAGCCACAACTTCTCTGAAAGTGAAAGACACAATGCTTGCCACCCTCAACCTCTCTAATATTACCTGCCACAATAATTATCTCAGATAAATGCATTAACATTAGTAAAAATTACATTAAACAACTTACTTCGTAAAGTGGGTGTTTATTTTGGCCTGGTAGATTGAATTCAACACTTTAGTAAAACCTAGCTAGTGTTGGCAGCGTTCAGGACTTCAGTATATACAATATTTTTTGTGTAGCTATTGCTTTGCACTGATGGCATTACCGGTCTAATAAGAACTTTTAAATGGTCCATGTTTTTTGCCCTTGATAATGCAACGTAGAGTTGACCGTGTGAAAATACAGGTTCCTTCA
Source organism: Stenogyne calaminthoides (assembly GCA_037126765.1). Lineage (NCBI taxonomy): Eukaryota > Viridiplantae > Streptophyta > Magnoliopsida > Lamiales > Lamiaceae > Stenogyne > Stenogyne calaminthoides. The sequence goes on along the minus strand of JBBCBC010000006.1, from coordinate 34,196,543 downwards.
AATATACACCAACAAAATCTAAAGTTTGACCTTGAGCTTTATTAATGGTCATTGCATAACAAAGGTGTAGCGGGAATTGTTTTCTTTTGAATGGTATAGATGATAAACTATCATGTGGAGCCTCTAGTGTTATGCGAGGAATAAATACAGGTTTCCCAGCATGTGTACCAACTGAGATTTCAGCATAAATAACATTTCTATCAAAACCTTTGCAAAGTAAGCGTGTGCCATTGCAAAGTCCTTCAGTTGGATTAATATTTCTTAGCAATATGACTGGTGCATTTATTTTCAAAGTTAATTTGTGAGGAAGAAGGCCTGAAGGAGTTAAAGAATGGAACAATTCTTGTTGGTCTGGTAAAACATGTGTATCTGTGCTCTCATCACAACTGAAATAAGTAGTTTCTTCGCCAGGAAATTTGCTAATTAAGACATCATTTATTTCATGAACAAAATCATTTCTTGTAGTAAGTATAGCTCTCTTAACCAACAAGGAAAAATCTGAATTGTAATCAGTAACGTTTGGAAATACTATATCTATTAGTGCATTCAACGATGTGGTCTCATCTGTAAAAGGAATGTTGATTCTGGATGGTATTTGGATTTCATCTCTCTCGTTAGTTTCTTCAATTCCATCACCAATTTTCAACAAATAAGAAGAAAATTCTGGATCAAGCAATGCTCGCATATTTTGCGTAAGCTTTAATTTTTCAAATTGGTTCCATAAAGGTGACATGACAATGGAAGCTTGTATAATATCGTCTTTCGTACCTTTAAGAATAACTGGTAATGTTTGGCGAAAGTCGCCTCCAAACAAAATAGTCTTTCCGCCAAAAATTTCTTGTGAGCTCATAATGTCTCTCAACATTTCATCGAACTTTTCAATAGTACTGTGTTTAGCCATTGTAGCCTCATCCCAAATAATCAATTTTGTGACTCTTATTAAGTGAGCTAATGTGCTTTGCTTACTGACGCTGCAAGATTTGGAATCATTTTCGTCCAATGGAATTTTGAATCTTGAATGTGAGGTGCGCCCTCCTGGAAGTAAAGATGCTGCCACACCTGAAGTAGTTGTAGCAAGTGCAATATGGCCAGTAGATCTTATAGTAGCAAGAAGTGCTTTATACAAAAATGTTTTTCCAGTGCCACCTGGACCATCCACAAAAAATATATTTGGCAAATTATTATTAACATGAAGTAGGACTCGATCATATGCAGCTCTTTGTTCTACATTTAATTGTTGAACAACTAAAAGATCTTCGTTAGGTATAATTACACCTCGTTCGGTTTGTAATTCTTTGGTCAAACTATCACTTAAATTTGTTGGCATATCATCATTAACATAGAAGAAATCTTCCAACTTTTTTTCCCATTGAGTAAAGATAGTAAGCAAGAATATCTACAACTTTCTGTCTAACAAGATTACAACTATAAGTTTTGTTTTGCGTGAAGTCTTTTGAGAGGAAAGGTTCAAACTTTAACCATAATTCTTTGGGGTTTTTAGGATTACAGTGGACAAGAACAGTAGCTAATAAATGTCGTAAGGCGCTAGGAATTAGATATGCAACGACTTCTTGAATACACATTTCAGCAGTTTTATCGTCTTCTAGTAATCCTAATTTTTGTGCAGCCTCTCTGCTTGAGCTGAAAGTTCTGTTGTTGATTGTTCTTAAGTTAGCAAAAGGAGTTGGTCCTCTAATATGCATCAACAACAACTTACAATAAAACTTTTCACCTGCAGATGGTTGACAAGAAACGATTCGTGCAATGACTACTCGCTGTTTACGAGGTTTCCATTCCTTTGATTCAGTATGCCAAGTAAAATGTTCTGAAAATTCTACGTATAAACAGTTCAAGCTCTTAGCATAAGCATTGCACCTATTGGTCCTATTCATGTAGAAGAATTGGGTTAACATAGTTTTTTGAATGGAGGGGCTATTTAAAATGTTGTGTAATGATTGGGTAGCAGGAAAAGTCACAAATTGTTCATTCTCTAAATGAATTGGTAGGCATATTACAGGAGGATGCACAATATTAAGCTCAAATTTGAAGATTCACCAAGCTGCCTCTGGAGGAGAAATCCATCTAGCACATTGGAAATTTTTTATTTCATCAACTATTGGGTCATCGGAATTTGCTAATGAGTATGCAATTTTATCGTGTCCTTTATATATATATTTATACATGTATTTCATGGCCTGAATAGTTGAACATATTTCAACATTGATGTGACAGTTAAATTTTGCCAACAGATATGGATTATAAGGTACAACCCATCGGTTGTCAAGTTGTGACCCTCTAACTGTAAATGTATGCTTATCATCTAGTCGCTTGTATATTGGGTATGAGTTTGTTGCGTATTTAGTATTTTCTGAGAAGTCTTTAGGATAGTGGGATTTACAGAAACCTTTTTTCATACAAGGGCATGTTGGATTTAGTATACCACAAGGGCCATGCATCATATGTTTTACCACCAATGAAAATAAATATGGGTTAGTATGTTGATTAGGGAGTTCAGCACAAACAACTTTGTCAAACGTTTCAGGTGAATACATTTTCGATGATTGGCTCAAAATAAGCAAGAAATGAGCATGAGGTAAACCTCTTTTTTGAAATTCAACTACGTAATCATAAGCAACAATATGTTTGAAAATTTCCTTCTTAAACAATTCATTTTTCAAAATTTGAAGTTTTGCACGAAATATTCTGGCTATTAAATCTGGCCTATTTTGTATTTCATCAGAAGGTAAACATAATGCTTTTATTTTCGGCCAATTTGGGTTTGAAATTATTGTTAAAAAAATATCTGGTTTTCCAAATCATTGTACCAAGGCTATAGAATCCATATATCTTTTTCGCATATCTCTAGGTAGTATCATATGTAACCCAATGTCAGCACCTAGTTCACAACCTTGTGCAATACCATCTAGTAAACCACGATATATGTCTTTGCGTAAACGTTTTTGCATGTCTGTACTTCTGAAAAAGTCTAGCCTTGATGTTTCAATTTTAATGTACATATCAACCACGTATTGTTGCAAAAGTCTACCAATATGTAGTAAAAATTATTTATCATGCTCTCTTATTTGTAACTTATAACAATAGTATTCACGACATGAGACTGTATTCCTTTGAGTACTCTTGGTTTTAGAACCTACGTAAACAACAGGAAAAAATTATATTTCCTGAGTTATATATTACTAAATTCTGACGGAAAAAAATTATAATTCTAATATTACCTTGAGCCTCTGATTGTATGAGGTCATCTACGTTTGTGCAATTTTGGATGTCACAGATGATTTCATCGTCACATGTTGGCCTGGGGACCTTTTTTTTTGTCTTGTGTCCAATCTTTTAATTGTTCGATGCCAACCAGATTCACCATTTGGGAATATAAGAGGGTACTGCATCGGATCGTAACACCCGAGATAGTGTTTAATAATCTGAGGCTGACTACTTTTTGGGTAAACTTGAATATGTTGACTTGCACATTGTTCTCTCTCATCAGATTCTAACCATATTCCAGCTACTTGGGATGTGAAAGGTTTATTAAATACATTTTGGTCCAATCTAGGGTCAGCTTCTAATGCAATTTTATAGTCATTCAAGTTGGAAATACTATTAAGGCTCCTGAAAAAATTAGTGTATCGATTGACCTCTAAGATGTGCATTAATCTTTCCACAAGTGTTTCGTTAAATTTTGAACTAATAGACATGCGGTTCAGAATTTCATGATCCGTGTCAAAGTAGTAAAGTTGAAGGTTTTTTTGTTTTTCGTTATTTGGCGATATAAGTTGGTCCATGAAATGATAGAGTTGGCCTTGCACTCGAAATGTATAAATTCCTCAATTTCTTCTGGCCAAAGATTTGTCACAGTGTACACCCAATGATGTGAACGCAAACATGTTGTTGTAGCTACGAACACAATCACAGAATTCTTTAGCGTTTTCAAGGTGGCCAAGATATAATTGTACTAACTCTGAAGGCATTTCTGTTTCTAGTAGTTTTATTTCTCCTAATGAGCAACAAAATGTAGGAGGCTCCAAGTAAATACGTTTTGCATTGCAAAATTCACAGTTCGGTACAGTGGGTAGTAGATCTGGAGTGGTTGCTATAAATTTTAATGGATCACAATTAATATTTTGCATTTCCTGTTTGTTTCTTCGTTTATTTTTTGCCTGTCTACGATCTTGTAGCAAGATGTATTTTCGTTTACATGTTTTTTTGTGTTGTCTACTTCTTCAATTTCTAATGGATCATTGTTAATGTTTAGCGACATATGTGTGCTCGTTCATTTATTTTTTGCCTGGCTATGATCTTCTAATGAAGTAGACTTTCTTTTACACGATTTTCTTGTATTATCTACATTCTCGCTTTGTAGTGGATCATTATTAACATTTGGCAGTCCCTCTGTGATTTTTCGTTTATTTTTTGGCTGGCTAAAGTCTTGTGATGAGGTATATTTTCGTTTACATGGTTTTGTTGATGTATCTGCTTCTTCGGTACCCTTTCTTCTTGGTGATAACATTATTGCTAGAATGTCTTATGAAACAAGAATATAAATACTTATAGGTGGTAGTCGTACAATGTATGAGTGCGGTAAAGCAAATATATATGAAATATCGCAGATGCAATGAGTAATTTAACAAGCCCAACTTGCAAGTGTAAAGACTGCTACAACTACTGATGCTCAAGTAAAATTAACTGAAAACTATATAACCTAGAATTATGGCAAAAGAGCGCACCTATTTGATGCTTTACCCAAACAGGCTAGAACATTGGGAGGACTGCCCGAAGCCCGAAGGTAAAGATGTGTAGTTCGTTCCGAATTTGTTGTCGTAGAATTTGCATAGACAAATAAACCCCTAACAGTTAGAATAAGAAATCAACGTCTAACTATTTCCAGATTTCAACATAACAAGTGAAAAACTGGAATCATGCGTTTAATAGTAGAAGTGTAGAACTATCTCGAAATAACATACGTGCTTGATATTCGTCTGGAAGAAACTGACAGTTTGGGTGGCTCGTCAAACACTATGATCACTGCAAAATGTCAGAAGATTATCTGTCTTTCGTCATTTTAAACACAAACTTTCTATGTATATCAGAAAAATATGTTTAAAGAAACTAAGATCAACATGTTCTGTTGTAAACAACCTTTAAACAAACTAATACAATTTCAAAAAAAAAAAAATTGAATTCTTATATGCAGACCTAAATTCCAAAAGAGAAAGGATATTATACTTGACGAAGTCTAGTAACCTTCTCATCCAAGAAATATTACTACCCCTTTATGTTATAATTCTTTACATATTCTAAGATTTTATTGAATCCAGTTCATGATCCAAATATACATTCCTGCTGTCCATTCTGTACCTAATGATGAACCTAATTGAAATACTCCAATTTTCTTTTCTTGTTCCATGATAGATTGGCAAGTTATAGTTGTGCACTTCAGAGTCATTGTCACATAAAGTAGTTTTGTATGTTCGCATGGCTATGGTAATGTTCTCTCTAAATTCCATAATATCTCTCTGACAAACCCTCATCGAGAACAAAAGAACATGCTAGTGAAAAAAGCGTAACTTAGTAATCTGATTTCCTGATTTAAATTCCTCAAATAACGTTCACATGGGGTGGCAAGAAGTCAACATGACATAATTTTAATATAAACTCTCTGGTCATTTGAGCTTTTTCCTACGAGTGTTTGTTTACATAAGACGGACTCAGGCAAATTAAAAGAGTTTTCACAACATAACTTTAATTGGCAACTATATAGTAGAATTGTGATATTTTAAGGTAAGGGTAAACAAAATAATCATGAAATACACTATTAGAACTTAGAATTTTTTCATTACACACTTAAAATTTAACTATTTATCTAACATTAACAACTGTAATTGAATGTGTCCAAAAAGGAAAACACAACTGTAATTCAAGCTCTGATGCTCGGATCCTTCAAATAGGCCGCCGTACCCGTGTCGGACAAGTAAGACGCGGATCCTGCTATGGGATCTGTTGGGAAATTTATAGTTTTGATAAAAGTTCCAGAAACACATGTAATAGGACCAGTCAGACCTGTTAGCTGACTGATGCTTATATTACTGTTTATAGAATATCAGTTGATAATTACTGTATAAAACAACTGATGTAATAGATAGGTCACATATTGAGGGGGAATCTCAATATGTATAAGTCAGATCTGGAAATCCAAAGAAAAGCTGATATCCGACAGGCCAGAATGCTAGAGAAGAACAGAAGATCAGATCGATCTAATCTAGTCAGATATCTCAGCTGAAATCATAAAGCTCAAACTCAGAATGCTTGAAGATCAGATGACTTCCAGAAGATCAGACCAGAAGACCTACATCAGCCGAGTCTACTAGTTGAAGCTAAGTCAACCCAGCACCGAAGACTCCATCGGTGATCGATCGGGTTTGGATCGATCGAATACTCACCGTGAAAACCGATGTTTCACCTAATCATACGCCTATGATCCGAACAAGAAGAATGTCAACCTTAGTTGGAAGAACAAACACCTAAAAGTCGCCTCGTTAACCAATAAGAACAAGACACGATATGATCGGAGCCGACAATTAAGGGATTTGATGTCGCTTCTCAACGGCTATAAAATACAAGATCACGCTTTGGCCATGCCGCCTCAAGCACGCCACATCAATCCTCAAAAACTCATTTAATATAGCCAAATTCAAATTGCTCTCCAACGGCTCTTTGATTTCAAGGTCTATAAATATGGGATCACACTTCGAGTGAAACACGGAAACACCGAACAATCAAGAAGCTCAAGCAATTATCGATTTCCGCATCGAAGAACACGATCAAGAAGATTATTTTATTAAGTGTTCAACCCATAAGTTCTTAGCATAGAAATCTTTTCATCTAAATGATAGGCTACCTTAAACACTAGAAAAGATTTCATAGTTGGAACCAAAATAATCTTATCCAAACCCAAGTTAGGTTAAGTTGTTTAGCAAAGATTTCGCACTAGGGTTTCTAGTTCCGATTTCGGATCGGTTGAGTGAGAACTCCTTAAATATCTGCTTCGGTGTCTTGTGTTGAACTAACACATAAAACTAAGTTCAAGTTGGTTAAGTTGGTGCCCCTTGTGATAGGGAAGAGGGACGTAGGACCGGTTTGTCCGAACCACTATAAATCTTATGTGCCTTTACCGCTTTGATTAACTGGCTACACAATTGCACACAACCTTTAAAGCGCATACATATTCTAAGTTGAGATCACCTAGCACCAAGCTTCGATCCGATCAAGCTTGACACTTCACCAACCGGTTAAAACACTAACTTTGGAATCGATTTATAAAAACCGGTTTTTCACGGTAAAACTTAAGCTTTTCCGCACACATCGCTTAAACCGATAGTTATCGAACTAATCGCCTTTCAGCGATTAGTAAGTTGGTTATCACCCAAAACTGATTCACTCGCGACTCGATCAAAGCTAATCGCCATCACACACCGATCCAAGACAAAAGTTTTCGAGAAGTCTATTCACCCTCCTCTCTAGACTTTCCCTCACTAAACCCGTTCGACCTACAAGTGGTATCGAGCGCTTGGTTCTCTGACCAATCGACTTTGTGTATCATCGATTCTTGAGGAAGAATCTTTGTGGTCGATCGAATCCATCTTGAAAAACTTTCTTAAAACTCATTCATTTTCCAAAAACACTCAAAGATGGATAACACCTCGTATGTATCATGATCCGCCAAAGTTCTCAATCGATGAGTATGCAGATTGGGCCATATATATGTCCAACCATCTAGGTTCGATTAGTGGCGTAATGATGGAAGTCATCGAAAGAGGACCCATCATCATATATTACGACAACCCCAGGTTGGAGGAGATCCGGACTTTGCCTCGAAGTCTTGTACGTAAAAAGCCCAAATTTGATGGATGCAAGAGGAAAGGAAATCGCATACTCTAGATACTATCGCAAGGCATATTATCATGAAAACCATGGATAAGGTCACCAAGGAAAAGATTAAGTATCTCAAATCTGCGAAAGCAATGTGATATACTCGCTGAAATATCGAGGGAAATGACCAGATAAAAACAAATCGCTCGCAGTCGAACCGGTAAAGTTCAAAAAATTGAAGATGTTGCCCAAACTAAACCATCAACGAACTCGATGGAAGGATTACGATGTCAATAAACAAGCTTCAAGAACTTGGTAGAGATGTCCGATAAAGATATCAACTACAAAATTTTAAGGTCTCTCACCAAGAAATGGGACATGAAGGTCACGGTAATCAAGGATTGCCAAGACATTTCAAAAAATGAAGCTAAGTAGCTTGTTCTTGAGCCTTAAAGCTCACGAGTTTGATTTAATTGAGAGAGGACAAGCAGATGAAGATGAGGTGCCCGCTGAAGCCTCAACTTCCAAATCAGTTGCTTTTAAGGCAACCAAAGAAGATTGAAGACCAATGAGCCCATTGAAAACATCATAAGTCGCAAAAACAGACGCTCCGCTATCAGAAACTAGAGAAATCAAATACTAACCGGGTAAGTATCGAAGATTCTATAAAGATTATCAACATAAGCGAGGAAGAGATAGGAGATCGATAACATGTGTCTCCCGAAAAGAACCAAATCTGATGATCGGAGAGATCACAGAGATGAAAGGAAAAGAGATAATCTAAATGATGAAAGAAGAGATAACCAATCAGACAGAAGAAACTCAGACTACTATCAGAAAGGAAAATCACCTGATAGATCATACAGACGGAGTGATTCACCTGGAAGAAAAGGTTCCGTGGATCAAGGAGCGTGCTTCAATTGTGAGAATCCAGGTCACTACAACGCAGACTGCCCAGACCTGACGCCAAGAGAAAGGGAAGAAAAGAGGAACAAAAGAGAGCAAACCAGACAGGACGTAAAAGCCATGGTTCTTTACATCGCCAGAATCGACGATTCAGATCTACCCTCCGAGGACTCTGGATACTCCTCTCTCGAGAAGATTTCTCGTCGACAAGAAGGTCTTGTTGACTTCTATGGAAATGAAGATCTGATATTCTCTTCAGATGATGATGAGATCTGCCTGGTGGCCAAGGAGGACCAATCTGAGGTAACCTCTAAACATGCTTTGTTCGCTTCTACACCTGCTATCATTAGCACACCTGCTGGGGAGATTGACCTGCAGCTCTACTCTGAGCAATTGCTTGAGGATCTCTCCAATGCAGTAGACACTTATGCTATAGTGGAAGCTGAAAATGATAAGCTGAGGACCAGAAATAATCAGCTTGCTAAAGAGAATGATCTCAGTAAAGCCTCTGAACTTAAATCGGCTAAAACTGCTCAGAAGGCAACTGAGGAATTTGAAATTCTGAAAGTTAAAGCTTCTGATCAGGACAAGCAGATCAAAGATCAGCTGGCAATTAACAAATAGCAAGCTGATGACTTCAAAATCCTGCAAGTAAAATTCGATGAGCTGTTCCAAAAGCATGAAAGTCTAAAATCATCTGAGGATAATCTGCGTAAGAAAATAGAGGTTTTTACAAAATCATCTAAAACCGTTCAAGACATGAACACCTATTTTCGAACAACGATTAACAAGAAGGGACTTGGGTATGAAAACCCTTCCACATCCTCAAAAAGCCCCTACCGATTCATCTCAAAAAGATGTAATCGACGAAGTTTATTTCAAAGATACACCAAAAGCCAAACATGTATCTAATAAGGGAAAAAAGACCCCATTGAGCGGGTAAAAAGGGTGCCAACCGAAGGGGAACAGAAATGGACCCCAACTGGTAAAGCATCAGCCGAGGAATCAACAGAAGAACCCAGTTCTTCTGAAGAGACCTCAACCTGATCAACAGATCAGGAATCAGAAAAGACAACCTGTAAAAGGGAAGTCCAATCTGAGACCCAATCAAAGTCAGCTGCCTAATAAGCATGCTTCAGGTAAACTGCAAAAACCACCTATGCCGAAAAGATATGAATCTTTTGATGGTAGCAGTTGTACCTACCCCTATAATCAGAAATCTAGGGCTGCTGCACCAGAACCACACTGGATGAAAAGAAGACAAACAGAAAAGATAAATCCCAAGTCTTCAAAGTCACCCAAGGTTCACACTAATAATCATACTAATCAGAAAACATATAAAGAGACGTATGATTATGTTGATAGGTATGGGAGACAAATCAGGCCTTCTGATCTAACTGATCACAATAGAAGTGCTCGCTGTTTGTATGGATCCCCAAAACTAATCCTAACCCTCGACCCAATCCAAAAGGGGTACCTAAAGCCTGATTTGGCTGCAGGATCGCGTGGGTCTGGCCAACAAAGGAGGTGTGCAAGCAACTATCTGGTACATCGATAGTGGATGCTCAAGGCACATGACTGGAAGCAAACATCTCCTCAGCTCTTACATAGAACAGAAAGGCCCGCGTGTACTCTTCGGTGATGATAACTTTGGTTATACCAAAGGATTCGAACCTTAGAGAATGATGATGTACAAATAATCGGAGTCTCAGATGTCGAAGGTCCGAAGCACAACCTACTATCGGTTTCACAATTCTGCGACAACAGATTCAGTGTTGAGTTCTCGACTGACCAATGCACTATCAAGAATTGAGCCACTCAACATATTTTGCTAACCGGTTCAAGGAAAGGGACGATCTACACACCGATTGGAACAGTTGCCCAAGAAATGCATGCACGATTGTCAAGAGTTCCAAAAGTAGCGATTGGCTCGCACACAAAAAGAATGAGCCATCCGAACTTTAAAACTCTTAATAAGATAGCAAGGATGTCTCTAGTGGAAGGACTTCCGAATGAAGTATTTTTCAAAGGATCGGACATGTCTTGCATGTCGGAAGGAAAAACAGTCAAAGCTTCATTCAAGGAATTCCGGACCGATCCAATGCAGAAAGTAATCGCAAACCGCCATATGGATCTATTTGGACCAGTTACACCAGTCAGTCTCAACGGACGCAAATATACTCTGGTAATCGTGGATGACTATTCCAAGTTTACCTGGGTTATATTCTTACATAAGAAGAATGAGACGACAACGAAGATACCCGAGCTGCTAAAAAGATTACAAAATGAGAAGGGTGTCGATTGTAGTAAAAATCGATCGAGATAAAGGTACGAATTTCAACTCTTTTATTAATGATTTTTTTCTAAGTTTGGTATACTGAGATGAAACATCACCGCAAGGACGCCACAACAAAATGGAGAAAGCGAATCGGAGGAACAGAACTCTCAAAGAAGTTTGCCGCATACGATGTTAGGCCGAACATGCAATACCAAGTCGTTTCAAGCGTATAATCAACACTTGCATGCCATACTCGTAAAGAGATGTCTTCTGACTAAGGCTCACTACAAAACACCCTATGAACTGTGGAAGGACAAAAACCTCGTGTCTCTTACTTACATGTTTTTTTGGTGTAAGTGTTTCATACACAACAATGGGAAGAGTCAATTGAAGACTTTTGAGGCCAAGTCAGATGAGGGTATATTCTTAGGATATTCCTCATCTAGCAAGGCTTTCAGGGTTTACAACAGACAAACCCTACTTGTGGAAGAAACACCCCATGTAGTCTTTGATGAAGCATCTTCTGAACAAGAGAAATCTGCCTCAGAACAAGATGTACCTGATCAACAAGTACCTGATGCTCAGAAAATGGATCAGCTAATGATCAAGGAAAAAGAATCAGAAACCGTAACAGTATACATTCCAGATCTAGTTGATTCACCAGATCATTCAGATCCTAAGGTACGAAAAACTGTCGGTGAAGAAGGCCGATCAAATGAGATAAAGATCAACCGAACCATCCGGTTCGGGGGAACACTGAAGTTCCCACTTAACGTACATCGCCACATGATGAGTCCAACATCAGCTGAGACATGTTCTTATCAAGTGGATCATAATTCTGCACCACTCCCAGTCACTAGTAATGAACCTTTATCAGAAATGGATGATGTTCTCCAAACCGATGCAAATCAGAACAGAAGGACCTGGATAACCAGTCATCCAACTGATCTGATCATCGGAGACCCATCTGATAAAGTTAAAACTAGACATCAGATTGGTGAAGGTGCCATGTATTCTTTGTTATTTGTCTATGAAGGAACCAACAACAATAGAGGAAGCTCTACAAAGACGCAAGTCGGATTCTAGCCATGCGCAGAAGAGCTTGAAACGATTCGACGTAAATCAAGTTTGGGAACCGGTAGATGCACCAAATCATCAAGACGTAATTGGCACGAAGTGGGTTTTCAAGAACAAGAGAGATGAGAAAAATGTCATCACCAGAAATAAGGCAAGACTTGTTGCTAAGGGGTATTCACAATCAGAAGGAATTGATTATGACGAGACCTTTGCACCGCCGCCGCCTAGAAGCCATTCGGGTTTTTCGCATATGCTTCCCACAGAGGGTTCACTTTGGTATCGATGGACGAAAGAGTGCATTTTAAATCGGGGTACTAGCAGAGGAAGTTTATGTCGAACAACCTCCAAGCTTCAAAAGAACAATCAAGTGTACCGCTTTCTTAAAAAAGCTCTTTATGGTCAAAACAAGCTCCTCGAGCTTGGTATGATACACTCTCGGTTCTTGATCGACAATTGGGTTCACTAAAGGAACAAAGGACGTAACCTTATTCAGAGTAGAAGATGGAGAAGATATTCTCGATGGTTCAGATCTCACGTGATCGACATCATCTTCTGGATCTCCTAACAAGAGTCTATGTGAAAAATTCAAAAAGTCGATGCAAGGGAAGTTCGAGATGTCCATGATGGGACGGATGAATTACTACGGGTCTCCAGTGAAGCAAAGTGCGAATGAATATTCATCTCGCTAAGCGAAGTACACTAGGAATTTATTGGCTAAGTTTGGAGTTCAAAATTGCAAGGAAGCCAAAATTCCTATGATGACCGGATTCAAGATGGATCCGGATGAGGATGGTCGAAAAACAAATCGAAAAGAATATAGGGCTCTCATTGGATCTCTCATCGCACCGATCGCAAGTAGACCGAGATATCACCTTTGCAATGGGTGTATGTGCGATTTTCGTGCAAATCCAATGCAAAGCCACCTAGAAGCAGACTAAGTGGATTCTTAAGTATCTCAAGGACAAGAAACCTTGGTTTATTTTACCCATCGATGATAATCTAGAGCTTAGTGGGTATTCTCGATTCGATTATGGAGGTTGCAAGATTGACAGAAGTCAACTTCGAACATGTCGGTTTTTAGGAAGAAACCGATCTCGTGGTTTTCAAAGAAGGTATCGGTTGCATGCATCTCTACTAAAAGGTAATATATGGGTCGCAGAAGTCGTTGTTGCTAAACCGCTTCCGCTTAGTCGGCGGTGAGGGATTATAACATCGTAGCTAAGAATGTACCAATATTCTGTGACAGTAATAGTGCTATTGCAATCACTTTAATCTGTTCTACATACAAGATGCAAGCATGTGGATGTCAGACACCATTTTATAAGAGATCATGTTGAAAAGAAGAATATCAGAATGGAAAAGATTCACACTGATTTACAGAAAGCTGATATTCTAACCAAGCCACTAGCTGAGATTAGATTCAGAGAATTGTGTAATGAGCTAGGCTTCGGATCTTGGAGAAAAAAGCACCTAAAATGTTTGATGGATTGTTCTCGAGTAACCACCGTTAAAGAGACTAACCAGCCGAAAGGAATCGATTGAGTTTGGTATCTCAATCGATCGTAAGATCGATCAAGGAACCGATGTGAGAAATCGATCGATTTTTACAAGTTATCGATTAAAGGAACTGATCGATTTAAGGTTTATCGATTAAAGGAAACGCACAATTTAAAAGGAAATATCCGATCAAATCAATTTAGGGTTATTTTACATCTTTGTAAGTCGATTTAATTGATATTCAACAAGCAAGATACACATTAAAGCCTACAATCGCATAAGAAAGCAGAGAATTTACACAACAATGGAATAATAGAACTTTTCATTGATAAAGACCCGAAGGTCAGATTACATTACAAGTTACAAGTACAAAGGACCCGGAGGTCAGTACATAAGTCATAACCAAAAATCCTAAACCTATAACCCTAAACCCTCATCCTAACCCAAGAAGTGCGGGAGAGAGAGGGATTTTAAATCTGATGCTCTCATTTTCCCCCACTTAACAAGGGTGAGAAAGGCTTTAAAATAATCCTAAAGCCTCTCGCTGAAGCTAAAACCAATGGAGCGAGAGAGGCCTTGATAGGATTTATAAGCCAGGAGCCCTTAGACCTGAAGTCAATGGACTCTCCAGCTGTTAAATGGAGCACATGTGCCAAGAAATTGGTTCAAAGACCTTATGGGGCACATGTGTTACATGTAAAAATTGAGTTGATATACGAAGATCAGCTGTTGTCTGATCAAGACCGTATATCAGACTCATGTTTTATATCGACCGAGTCTGTTGATGCTTTGGTTACGCCATAACGATAGACACACAAGGTGCATACGGTTAGGAGAAGTGTCTTCTCGATTCGCGATAAGCAGATCCGGCCAAGTGGTGGTAAAGGAGCTTGGCAACAATTGTATGTGAAATCTTTGATGATGACGAAAACAGTGATAAGGGACACACAGGGTTGATTTGAGAAGCTGAAATCATTGAAAAGGGGTAAAGGTGTTTGCCTAAGTTTCACCCTAAAATAAGGGTTCACCGAAAAAGCATGTTTTTACAAAGAAAGATAAGTATGGTGAATGGGTTATGTTGTGTAAAACATTGGTCTAATTTATAGAGGCCAAGAAGGGTGCAAATGCAAATTTGATTTCAAAAAGCCTTTTAGAGAAATTTGCATCACAAGGACAAATGTAGAAATCACGCCGACCGATAATTGATAAATTTACTACGGATTGACATATCAAGATATACGATTTATAATTACGATGTCAAATCGCGCCAACTTAGGAATAGAGACTACTATTCTAGACTAAGTTTTGGCGGTAACACTTATCCCAAGAATTGGCTTGATCCGAGAAAGAATCGATTAGGTCAACCAAAATCGATTACATACTAAACCGATCGATATAAGAAGATCAGTTGAACTTGAAACCTCAATAAATCAGATGTATCAGTCTATGAGAAAACAGAAATATCAGTTGAAGGAGGAACATCAACTGATCGAGAAGGATCAGAAGGGAAATCAGACACAAAATGAAACAGATCAGTTGAAAAGAACAGTTGGGAAATTATAAGGTTTAGGCAAAAACTAAGATCAACAAGTGGAATCAACTTCAAGTGGTATTGACCGATTATTATATCACCAATCGACACGCCTTTCTTTTCCCTGTTTATTTGCTTATTTATCGGATTTTATCTTTTATTTTATTTACCTTCTTCAGACGATTACCTGTAGGACGTATCCCCCGCAAATCATTTAATGCGGACGGGGGTACATGTATTAATTTGCTACAAAATGGGGTTTTAAATCCAAAAAGGTTTTCGTACGTGCTTTTCCCAACCATTCGATCAAAACCGCTTAATCTGGATCGTCTAATCTTTTCAAACGGTTGATCTTCAATCTTGTCTTTTTTTCCCTCTTCATCTTTATAAGGTTCATCAAAAAAACCTACCGAGTTTTCCAAATCACAAACTTATGTTTTTTTTTTTCCGAAAACTCTCCAAATTACTTCTTTTCGATTCAAAGCGTTTTTCTTAAAGTCTCAAATCCGAAAAACAGAATCTGGTAATTTCTGATAATTTGATGAATCAATCGTTTAAAACCATTGATCTTAAAGATCTTGTCAATCGCTGATATCCTGTATTGTGTTTTATTGTTTCTTGATTTCCGTTTATGTGATATTCTTAATATTTATGCACAATTTTAACCGAATCTATCTTATCTGTAGATGATCACTACGGTATGGGTAAAATAATGTGCAACTATACTGAATCGGCATTAAGGATTGTCGAAGACAAGTTCGCATAATTTGGGGTGACAAAGGATCCTAATCAATGGAAGTAGAGGAAATTTCAAGAAAGCAGACTTGAGAAATATTGTGTCGCTTTCACCGCAATCCAAAGGATGCAAAGATGAAGCCCTCAAATTCTTAAGAAATTTAAGGGTGGATACAGATGCTCCAGGAGAAGAACTACTTTCGACAGTCACCGGAGAAGAGATCAGACTGACGAATGCGGATATAACTCGTCCCTGCTCAAATTTACCAAAAGGATCGAATCTCACCGCTTCACTACGGGGAGAACCAAGATGAGCCGATCGTAAACGAGCTCATCGAGAGAGGTCGACAAACATCATACGCCGGCTTTTGTCAGTTAATGCTCAAGAGGAAATACCGATTGTTGTTTGATATTTTGTCAAAAAACAATTATGGGTATTTCATTCAGCCCAGATGTTTTACATCACCAAACCAGACAAAGATGGTCGCAATAATTGATGAAGCAAAGAACATCAATTGGCATGGGTTCCTAAAGGCCATTCTACTCCAAGAACATGATAAATTTGGAGTTGATGAGTGGAGGCGGTGTCTATCTCAAGAAGAGGATCGAAGAATCTCAACAAGGTTGCGCTTATCCTACAAGACAAAATGCCAAATGCCAGATGGGAACAGAATGGACTGAAGCCCTACAAGGCATTCCTCTCCACCACTTTAGCCATATTTGGGCCACCAGACGATGATATGCGGCCAACTCCCCCAAAGACTAAGAAAGGAAAAAGCAAGGAAGCAACTTCGCTACACCGAAGCCCCCAAGAAGAAAAGAAAACCGTGAAGGTCCAGAAAAGAGGTCGAAGAAGAAGGCTAAGCAAGCCTCCATGACTCGATGCTAGAAGATGAGTCGATGAAGAAACAACCAGATCGATCTGTTGCACCACAAAAAATCGTGAAAAAAATCGAATGCAGGCTTCTCAAGATGAGAGCTCGCCCGGTTCATTACGAGGAAGGCGCACTAGATTTAACGATCTTCTTTCTCCTCTCGAGCTGATTCACCACTCAGACTAATGGCTGCTGAGCATGTCTCTCCTACTCTTCCACTCAAGCAAAACACGAACTACATCGGTCCATGAACACGAAACTACATCATCCAGCGAACACGAAACTATCGACTCGCGAACTGAAAATGCAACAGTTGCCCGAACCAGAAACTTTTACATTGTGGAACCAAAGTAACTACCTCCACAAAGAACCTCTAAAGGTCGAACTGTCGGACAACTTCCACCTACTCAAGCACCACGGAAACCCTCCATCTCATCAACCGAATGCGGATGACAATTCCCTCGAGTCTAGATCATCAAAGACCATCACAGGGAAGATAGTCAGAATGCAAATCGAACGAGAAATTGATGAGATGTATCCAGAACTGGTCGCCCACCCTGCTATTATACAACAAGTTATGGAGATCCTCACCTGGAGAGATCTCAGATTAAAAAGCTTCTCAGATTTCATAATGATTATTGAGCAAATGGGCGGTGCTGATGAGTTTGCAGATTTTGATTTCGATATGAGGAAATCTGCTAACGTAGGATCACCAGCTGAGCTGTTAACTACTGAATCTATCAAAGCTCTGATCCACAGGAAGCTGGGATTGACTGAACAAGGCGAACCGGAGACTGCTCAAGAAGCTCCTGAAGCAGATGCTACAATGAAGGATACAGGAGTTGCCGATGATAGTGGAACTGGTGCTGCAGTTCATGACCAACCACTGGAGGCACAAACAACTGAAGCTGATCAAGTGACGCAAAACATTCCAACATCACATATAACCGCTGATCAACTTCAGGAGATCATATCATGTTTCAAAGATCTCCTGAAAGAAGAAATTGAGGGAGTGATAATGATCGATCGAGGCGATTGGCCTCAAAGAAATTACAGATCAAAGGAATTGGCTATTTCCCGATTGCAATTATCAAAGATCGGTTCTCCCAAACCGCGACCACCGTGATTCTGCCGATCTTATAAAATCCGTGGATGACAAGCTGATTCAGGTGGATCAACAACAAATTTCCTTTCTGATGCTCACTGAAAAGCTCGATTTGACAGAAGACAAACTTGACAAACTGATCTTTACATTTTCTTCTGCCATCGAATCTGGCCAAGATCGAAATGATCTCGAAGGTTCAACTTAACCGCCCAGCCTCGTGCTTATCTCATTTGCGCATCTCAATAGGCAATATCGGTCGGTTTTGGTTCCCTAACTTCCCACCTCACAGCGCTTTTTGATCAAACCAAAAAGGGGGAAGGACGGACTGAGAAACCAACTGACATGATCAGAACAACAGAAGATCTAATTCAGATTGTTGAAGCCTATGGACAAAGACTAGATAATCTGGATCTCTTTGCTAATGAAGTCTCCGAAAAGATTGAAAAATCAAAGGCATGAAAGGTAGTCACATCAAGGGTCTTTGGGACATTACAAAAGGTAGGCTGCCAATCGTGTTGGGACATTACAAAAGGTAGTCACAAGGGTAAGCTGGGACATCACAACTGTTTGCCGGGACATCTCAAAGAGACTAAAATAGTCACAAGAAGACACAGAATTAGCAAGACATGAGAGCGCCCGATAAAGAATCGCCGAGATCGCCCAAAGAGCAAAGTTCTTTGGAAGAGGCCCGGCGAAAAAGAAGAAAGAAGGGCGTAAAAATTGACAGAGGCGAAAATCAAGAAAAAATTCAGACGAGAGCGAAGAAAGGAAAGGCCGAAAATTGCATTTCGTAACCTCAAATTTCGCCAAAGAAGAGTTGATGAGATCATTCCAAAAACCGCCGCACATGCTAAGAGGTTTGAGGAATGGAACAAGATCGGTGAATGGCTTCGGGATGCTTTTTGTCCTTAATCTTGTTCCACGAGAAGAATCTCCGATGATGAATTCCTCAACCGGTTAGAAAATAAATATCCGATTTTCAAGTATCCGGAAAATGAGGCCAAATTGTAGGTCCCGAATCGGGTTATGTGATATTTATCGTAAGTCTAGAGGGGAGGGTGAATAGACTTAAAAAACTTTTCGCCGGTCCGGTGTGAGAAACTCAAACGATAGCTTCAGAGTCGCGAGTGAATCGGTTTGGTCGATAACCAACTTTTGGTCTCAAACGCCGGAAAGGCGGATCGATTCAGAACTATCGATTAACCGGATGTGTGCGGAAGCTTTAAGTTTTACCCGTGTGAAAAACCAGTTTGTATAAATCGATTCCAAGTTTTATCTTTTAATCGGATAGCGTAAATATCGGTCCGATCGATCGATGCTTGGTGCTAACTCGATCTTTACTTAGAATATGTATGCGCTTTAAGATTGTGCGATGTGAGAGCGCTTAATCAAAAGCAAAGAAAGGCACACAAGATTTATAGTGGTTCGACAAACCAGTCCCACGCCCACTCTTCCCTTTCTGCAAGGGGCACCAACTTAACCGACTTAACCGACCGACTTAGATTAGTGTGTTAGTCCAACACAAAGACACCAACAGATGTTTTAAGAGTTCTCACTCAACCGATCCCGTAAATCAAAGACTAGAAACCCTAGATCGAATCTTGCTAAACAACTTATCCTAACTTGGGGGTTTGGGTAAGATTGTTGAGGTTCCAACTATGAAATCTTTTCTTTATGTATAAGCGACTGATAGCTAGATGAAAAGATTTCTTGCTAAGAACTTATGAGATGAACACAATATAAAAATAAGCTTGTTGTTGTGTTCTTCGTATGAAATCGACTATAGTTTGAGCTTCGTGATTATGTTGTTTGTCCCAAAGATTTCCGTGCTTCACTCAAGTGTGATCCCATATTTATAGACCTTGAGATCAAAGAGCCGTTGGAGAGCAATTTGAATCTCGTTATTTTAGGTAGAACTTGCGTGCTTGATGTGACGTGCTTCAGAACGGCATGGCCGAAAAGCGTGAATGTATATTTTATAGCCGTTTGAGAGAGCAACATCGAATCCCGCGAGTATCGCCTGCTCATCATACGTGTTTCTTCCTTATTGATGGAAGCCTTGCTTTGCAGCGGGTTGTTCCTCCAACTAAGGTTGGTATTCATCTTGTTCGGATCGCGAGACGTATGATAAGATGAAACATCGGGCCATCTTATGAGCCGATCCGATCACCGAATCGATCGATCCACCGATGGAGTCTTCGCGCTGTTGACTTAGCTTCAACCGGGCCGACTCGTACCGATGTAGGTCTTCGGTCTTATCTTCCGAAGTCATCCGATCTTCTAAGTATAGAGGTTTGAGCTTCATGACTTCCGCCGAAGTTATCCGACTAGACTCGATTCGATCCGATCTTCCGCTTCCGGTTTAGCGCTACGCTCATTGATATCGCCTTTCTTCCGATTCTTCAGATTCGACCTTTACATATTGAGTTCCCCTCAATATGTGACCTATCTATTACATCGGTTTTCTATACAATCATTATCAACCGGTCTCCTATAGCAAGAATGTAAACATCGATCACCTAATGTGTCCGACCGGGTCTATTACATGTGTTTTTTGGAACTTTCATCAAAACTATAAATTTCCCAACAATTTCCCCTTTTGATGAAACCAAAACACTTGAGAAACCAAACAAATTGATAAGTATAGAACGCTTAAAAGAGCAAGTAATCGAAGACAAAGAGATTTTGTCTTGGGATCGTAAAAAATAAACTTTTCATTAGATAAGTTGATTACATGTTACATCGAAAAAAGTTGAATTTAAAAGTCACGATCCCTAGACGTCTTCCTCAATCTTCACACCTTGGGCTTGTATCCTTCTCCGCATTTCTCTTTGGTCTTGTGGAACGTTGAAAATCTGATAGAGTTTCCATTTGACATCAGTTGTCTGCACTTGATCAGTTATCTGTGATTTGCTCAAGATGTCAAAGTAGAATCTCTCAAATGCCAGTCTGTCAAATGAGCCATCTGCCTTCTTTGAGTATATTAACAGATCATACTCTTGGCGAGATATCTTTACATTTATAAGCTTGGCTTCATTTTCCAAATACTTCAGAAAGTCTGGATATTTATTCTCAGAACCAAGTTGAGGAACTCATCATCCGGGTGATTCTTCTTTTGGAACAAGATCAAGGACAAAGGCATCTAGAAGCCATTCACTTCGATCTTATTCCATTCCTCAAACCTTTTGGCGTGTCAAGCGCTTTTGGTATGATCTCGCCGACTTTTGCCGGCAATCGAGGTTCTCAAAAGCGATTTTTCCAAATAATCCTTTCTTAGCCCTTGATTTGAACTTGTTTCAACCCTTCCGCTTGTGCCCGTTTTTCTTTTTTTCTTCTTCTTCACCATCTCGCTTTTGGACAATTTTACAAATCAGCTCGGCTTATCACCAGATTCCGACTAGTCAGGTTTTCGGTGACTTTCCGTCCGAGTAATCGGTCCAGATTTTGTTGTCCCAAAGACCAAGACCTTTCTTGCAATTGAGCTTTGTCCATGGGCCTTGTCTTCTGATGTGTCAGTTGGTTTCTCAGATCCTTCCCCCTTTTTGGTTTGATCAAAAAGCGCATTGAGGTGGGAAGTCAGAGACCCAAAGTTGACTGACAATGCCCGATTTAGATCATTAGCAGATAAACTCAAGTTTGAGTCACGATTCTCGAACAGGTAATGTCAATTTCTTTCTTGGCGCTTTCCATTGTAGCGAAGAGTGTCCAAATCATTTTATCAAATTTCTCTTCGATAACTTCGAGCCTTTTCTCGGTGAAAGCGTCGAAAAAGAAGATTGATTTTGATCCACTGTTTCAATTTTGTCATCAACTCGATTTTGTAAGCTCGCCAGATATGGTGGTCATGGATTGGGAGAACTGATCTCTCATTGCTTCGATTTGTTTGAGACCCGATTTGTCTCGATCGATTAAGACTCCTCAATCTCTTTTTTCGCGAGATCTTTGAGACAAGATCTCGATCTCCGGTTGATCGGTGGTGATTTGAGATGTAGGAATTGGATCCATCACTTGATCGAGTTCGCTTGTTTGTGCCTCCGTGGTTGGTCGTGAACTGCAAAGACCAGTTCCACTTTCATCGGCAGCCTCCTGATTCACCATTTCGGCACTTTTCGAGCTTGAGCAAAGGTCCAGCTTTTCTTCTTCCCGCAATTCCAACTTCCTCGTGGGATCGAGCTTTCACAGATTTATCGATATGAGCTCACCGGTGATCCCACTTTTGCGCACTTCCTCATATCGAAGTCAAAATCTGCGAACTCATCCGCACCACCCATCCGCTCAACAAGTAAGATAAGATCTGAGAAGCTTTTTTAATCTGAGATCTCTCCGGGTGGGGATCCCCATGATTTTTTCCCTGATAGCGGGAGGGGCGCCCGTTGTGGATACGTCTCATCAATCTCTCGTTCAATTCTTAGTCCGACCCATTTTTCCAGTGATGGTCTTTGTTGATCTGGATACGAGAATTATCCGTCCCGCATTCTCGCTGGATGAGATGTGGAAGCTTCGTTGTGCTTGAGTCGGCGGAAGTTGTCCGATTGGTTCGACTGCGATGGTTCTCTTGTAGAGTAGCGGTTGTAGATCTGGTTCAGTTCATGAGCGGTGAACTAGCGAGAGAGACATGCTCGGCACCTTTTAGTCCGAAAGGTGAATCGGCTTTTGAGGTTGAGGAGAAGTAGATTTATCAGCTTGTGCTTCTACCTCAGATCGTTCTGGCGAGCCCTCAGGTTGAGAAGCTTGCCTGTCTGATTCTGTTCTTTGTTGCGCAACAGACTGTTCTGGCGCTTTTTCTTCTTCTGACTCATCTTCTAGTGCTAGAGTCAGGGTAGGTTGCTTTGCTTTCTTTGGCCTCTTCTCCTGGGCCTTCACCAGTTTTCGTTTCTTTTTCTGTGGAGCAACCGTGTGGATGGATGGCGGCTTCTTTGCTCTTTCCTTTCTTCAGTTTTGTTGGAGTGGGCTCCTTGTCATCGTCTGGTGGCCCATATATAACTGAAGTTGATGAGAGGAAGGCATTGTAGGACTTCAGTCCATTCTGATTCCATTCAGCGCTTGGCAGTTTGTCTTTCAATATAACTGCAACCTTGTTGAGATTGCTGACTCTCTTTTTCAGAAAGACCTGCCTGGATTCATTGACTCCAAATTTTTCGTGTTCTTGGAGCAAGATGGCTTTTCGAGAAGCCGTGCCATTGATGTTCGAGCCCCATCAATTATTCTTTGCCATCTTTGTACATTTTGGTGATGTGAGAGCATCCGGGCTAAATGAGATTCCCATGATCGTTCTTGGCGGAATGTCAAACAAAGCCATCTTTACTTTCTTTTGAGCATTGGCCCGATGAATCCGGTATTCGATGTTTGTCCTCTTTAAGAGCTCCTCTCGATTTCTTCATCCTCATTCTCCCCCTCAGTAGTGTGCGGAGAGATTCGCCTTTTAGCAAGCCGAATAGACGAAGTGATGTCTCTGCATTTTGTCGATCGATTTCTTCTCCGCCAGATTGGCCAGCGACATCGGTTAAATCTCCGTTTTTTCAGATCCACACTCAAATTGCGCAAGAATTGAAGTGCTTCATACCGCATCACCGATTGCGATGAGCAGAGCAATATGCTTCCAAATCCAAATTTCTTCGAAATTTGTTCCACCTCCATGGATTCAGAATCCTCAAAGTGGTTCCAAATCGAACGAACTTATCCTCAAAGATCTTCGTTGCGCCCCCGCATAATTGCACATGATCTTTCCAAGTCCATGAGTGGCCATCTACAGTGAGATAGACTCATTAAATTTGTGCATAATCAATATCAATATCATTCCGCTGAAAACAAAAGGCAATGAAGCATAAATTCAAAAACAACTTTTGAAAACAATGTTTTTAACGGAAAGAAAGATTCATCATTAAGCTTAAAAGAAAATATTACCGTTCAAATTTTCAGAGAAGATTTTGAACTCTAAGAAATCGCTTTGAAACGAGAAAAATTTGAAGTTTTTCAATTGAAAGTAATGCAAGTTTGTGAAGCGTAAAAACTCGTAAGGTTTGATGAATCTTATATAGAGGCGAGGGTACAATAAGACAAGATTTTGAAGATCAATAGTTTTGAAAAGATTGTGCGCTCCAGATTTAGCGGTTTTGATCGTAGGGTTGGGAAAACGACGTACACAAAAACTTTTGGATTTAAAAGCACGATCAAGTAGCGGTTAATACATGTACCCCACGTCCCGCATTAAATGATTTGCAGAGTACACGCCACAAGGATAGTGGGTACAAGAAGGCAAATAATATCGATACGATCCGATAAATAAGTAAAGAACAAGAGAAAGGAGATGCGTGATTCGTTGATGATGTTGTAATCACCAATATTACTTGTCAATGTTGATTCCACTTGTTGATCTTAATCATTCTCGCCTAAGCCTTAAGAAATTTCCCTAACCGATCCTTTCAACCGATCTTCTCCAACAGATCTCGATTTGTTGAAACTTCAGCTTAAATGATCTTTCCTCGAAAGTCGCCTCGATTTCCCTTTTGATCCTCCTTGATCGGTTGAAGTTCCCCTTCAACCGATATTTCCGACGACATAGATCGATATATCCGATTTATTGAGTTTCAAGCTCAGCAGATCTCTCATCCGATCATGCTCGTAAGTAATCGATTTTTGGTTGACCTCATCCGATTCTTTTTTCAGATTAAGCCAATTCTTGGGATAAGTGTTACCGCCAAAACTTAGTCTAGAGTAGTAGCTTCTATTCCTAAGTAGGC
Source organism: Stenogyne calaminthoides (assembly GCA_037126765.1). NCBI lineage: Eukaryota > Viridiplantae > Streptophyta > Magnoliopsida > Lamiales > Lamiaceae > Stenogyne > Stenogyne calaminthoides. The sequence goes on along the minus strand of JBBCBC010000006.1, from coordinate 34,171,915 downwards.
GTGATTGACATGCGAAATATCGCCCGAATCTCTCGATATGTCAATCAACCGTAAATTTATCCAATTATCGATCGGCGTGATTTCTACATCATGTCCTTTTGATGCAAATTTCTGATAGGCTTTTGAAATGGAAATTGCATTTGCATCCTTGCTTGGCCTCTATAAATTGGACCAATGTTTTACACAACATCACCCATTCACCATACTTATCTTATCTTTGTAAGAATCATGTATCTTGGTGAACCCTTGTTTCCGTGAGAGACTTCCTAAGCAAACACTTTTACACCCTTTTATATGGTTTCATCTTCTCAAATCAACCCTTTGCATCCCTTATTCTTTGTTTTTCTTCATCATCTTCGATTTCACATACGATTCTTTTTAAAAGCTTCTCTACCACCGTATGGCGGATCTGCTTTATAACCGAGAAGACACTTCTCCCAACCGTATGCACCTTGTGTGTCTATCTCGATGACGAACCCGTAACCATCGGACCTAATCTGGTATAAAATATGCAAACACATGTGCCCATGAGATCCGATGACCAACTCTTTGCACACGCGTGCTCCATTCAATGGTGGAGAGCCCTACTACTCTCCTTTTAGGGCTCCCGGCTTAGTAATCTATCAATGCCGCTCTCACTTCACTTGGAGAGTCCATCACTTTTGCATGGGATTACCTTTCAAACCTCCCCTCACCCCTTAAGTGGGGGAAAATGAGAGCGTCCAGTTTCATAAAATCTCTCTCTCTTCCCCTCATTAACACTTAACTAATGAGTTCGGGTTTGGGTTTGGATGCAGGTTTAGGGTTCTAGGTTTAGGATTTTGGTTAACATTTATGTACTGACCTCCGGGTCTTCTTGTACTTGTAACTCATAATGTAACCTCACCTTCGGGTTTTTATCAATGAAAAGTTCTGTTATTTCATTGTTGTGTAAATTCCTGCTTTCTTATGCGATTGATAGCTTCTTAATCTCTGAACCTTGCTTGTTGAATATCAGCTAAAACGAATCACAAAGAAATACTATAACCAAATTGATTTAATCAGATAATCCTTTAAACTGAGCATTTTCCTTCAATCTGATAAACCTTGAATCTGATCAGTTCCTTTAAACTGATAGACTTTAAATCTGATAAACTAAAATCGATCGATTCCTTTGGATCGAGTAGGTAGCGTGTATGTCTGATCGATTTTTGCTTATCAGTCTCTTGAGATCAGTTAAGATACCAAACTCAACTCGATTTCTCTCGATCCGTTAGTCTCTTAACCAAATTTAGTTCGAGAGCATTCCATCAAACATTTTTATGACATTTCTCCAAGATCTAGAAGTCCTAGCTCATTGCATAAATCTCCGAATCGATCTCAAATAGTGGCTTGGTTAGAATATCACCTACAGATATCAAGATGAATCTTTTCCATTCGATATTCTTCTTTTCAACGTGATCTCTTATGAAGTGGTGTCCGACATCTACATGCTTGCATCTTGTATGTAGAACTGATTCTCGAGTGATTGCAATAAAGACTATTATCGCCACGTAATATAGGTACGCGTTCTAGCTACAATGTTGTAATCCTTCACCGCCGACCGAGCCAGAGCGGTTGGGAACAACAAATTTCTCGACCATATATTCTCGCTTCAGCTTGTTGATGTCGCGAATCGATGTCTCGCTTTTTGAAAACCACGAGATCGGTTTACTTCCTAAGAACCGACATGTTCCCGAGGTTGATTTTCATCGATCTTGCAACCTCCATAATCGTAATCGTAATACCCACTAAGTTTAGATTATCATCTCGATGGGTAAAATAAACCAAGGTTTATTGTTCCTTCAGATACTTAAGAATCCGCTTTAGTCGCTTTAGGTGGTCGATCATTGATTTGCTTCGAAATCGCACATACACCTCTTGAAAGTGATATCCGTCTCTGGCGCGTCAAAGTCTAATAAAGATCCAATGAGAGCCCTATATTCCTTCGATTTGTTTTCCGACCGCCTCATCTCGATCCATCTTGAATCCAAATATCATAGGAATTTTGGCTTCCTTACTATTTTGAATTCCAAACTTAGCCAAAAGATTCCTAGTGTACTTTGCTTGGCAGATGAATATCCCTTCTGAACTTTGTTTAACTTGGAGACCAAGAAAGTAATTCATCTGACCCATCATGGACATCTCGAATTTCCTCAGATCATCGGTTTTTCAATCTTTCACATAGGCTCTTGTTAGGAGATCCGAAGATGATGTCGCCCACGTAAATCAACCATCGTAATATCTTCTCCATCTTCTATTCTCAATAAGGTTCTCGTCCATCGCCCTTTAGTGAACCCACTTTCGATCAAGAACCGAGAGAGTGTATCATACCAAAGCTCATGAAGCTGTTTTCAAAGTATAAAGAGCTTTTCTTAAACGATACACTTGGTTGCCCTTTTCAAAGCCTGGAGGTTGTTCGACATAAACTTCCTCCGCTAGTACCCCGTTTAAGAAAGCACTCTTTACGTCCATCTGATACACAGTGAACCCTCTGTGGGAAGCATAAGCCAGAAACAGCCGAATGGCTTCAAGGCGAGCGACTGGTGCAAAGGTCTCATCGTAATCAATTCCTTCTGATTGTGAATACCCCTTAGCAACAAGTCTTGCCTTATTTATTTCGTGATAACATTTTTCTCATCTCTTGTTCTTGAAGATCCATTTCGTGCCAATTACGTCTTGATGACTCGTCATCTACTAGTTCCCATACTTCATTTCTCTCGAACTGCTCGCTCCTCCGCATGGCTAGAATCCGGTTTGCGTTTGTAATGCTTCCTCGATTGTAGTTGGTTCCTTCATAGACAGATAACAAAGAATATATGGCACTTTCACCAACTGATGTCTAGTTTTAATTTTATCGACGGGTCTCCAATTATCGATCGGTTGGATGATCGGTTATCCGTGTCCTTCGCTCGATTTATTGGTTTTTGAGAACATCGTCCGCTTCGATAAAATCTTATTACTAGTGATTGGGAGTGGTGCAGGTTATGGTCCACTTGATAAGAACAAGTCTCAAATGATGTTGGAATCATCATGTGTTTTGTCTGCTCGTGAGAACTTCGAGTTCCCCGAACCGGATGGTTCGATTCTTACCGCCTCAAATTTGAATCAATCACTTTTTTCATCGACGAGTTGTTCGCACCTTTAGATCCGATTGATCCGTGTGAATCGCCTAGATCCGAAATGTAAATTGATCTGATTTCGATCCTTTTTCCTTGATCGTTAGTCGATCCATTTTCCTAATATCGTGTTACGCAGATCGTACTTTTGTTGTTCTCGAGGCGATTTCTCTTGATCGTAAGATGCTTCATCAAAGGTTACATGGTGTTTCTTCCACAACAAGGGTTCGTTTGTTGTAGACCACGAAGGCTTTGCTAGATGAGGAATACCCTAGAAATATACCCTCATCGACTTAGCCTCAAAAGGTCTTCAAATCGACTTTTCCCATTGTTGTGTATGAAACACTTGCACCCAAAAACATGGAAGTAAGAAACACGAGGTTTTCTACGCTTCCACAGTTCATAGGGTGTTTTGTAGTGAGCCTTAGTCGGAGACATCCGCTTCTAGCGTATGGCATGCAAAGTTGATTATTCCTTGCCGTTAAACGGTTTGGTATCGCATGTTCAAATTAACATTGTTCGAAAGCAAACTTCTTTGAGAGTTCTGTTTCTCCGCTTCAAATTACTCCATTCTTTGGGCGCCCTCGCAAATTGATGTTTCATCTCAGATACCAAACTTAGAGCAAAAATCAAGAATAAAGGAGTTCGAAATTCGTACCTTTATCCGATCCGATTTTTACTCTACCGACACCCTTCTCATTTTGTAATCTTCTTAGCGGCTTTCGGGTATCTTGGTTGTCGCCTCATTCTTCTTATAAGAATATAACCCGTAAACTTGGAGTAGTCATCCACGATTACCAGAGTGTATTTATATGTCCGTTGAGATCCGACCGGTAAATCGGTCCAAACAGATCCATATGAAGCAACCGCAGATCTGGCCGATCTTTGGTCCCGAAATTCCTTTGAATGAAGCTTTGACCTGCTTTTCCTTCCTCGACACGCAAAGATATGTCCGATCCTTTGAGAACACTTCATTCGAAGTCCTTCTACTAGAGACATCCTAGCTATCTTATTAAGAGTTTTAAAGTTCGGGATGGCTCATTCTTTTGTGCCAGAGCCAATCGCTACTTTTGGAACTCTTAACAATCGTGCATGCATTTCTTGGACAACTGCTCCAATCACCGTAGATCGTCCCTTTTCTTGAACCCGCTTAGCAATATCTGCTGAGTGACTCGATTCTTGATAGTGCATTGATCGATTGAGAACTCAACACCTAATCCGTTTGTCGCGGTAATTGTGAAACCGATAATAGGTTGTGCTTCGGACCTTCGACAAACGAGACTCCGCCATTTGTACATCATCATTCTCTAAGTTCAACCCTTTGGTATAACCAAAGTTATCATCACCGAAGAGTACACGCCGGCCTTTCGTTTCTATGTAGGAACCGAGGAGATGTTTGCTTCAAATATGTGCCTTGAGCATCCACTATCGATGTACCAGATAGTTGCTTGCACACCTCCTTTGTTGGCCGACCCACGCGAACCCGCAATCGATCGGGCTTTTAGGTACCCCCTTTCGGATTGGGTCCCGAGGGGTTAGGTTTGGATTTCGGATCCATACAAACAGAAAGCACTTCTATTGTGATCACCGATCGAAGGCCCGATTTGTCTCCCATACTATCAACATAATCATACTTATCCTCATATGCTTTCTCGATTTGTATGATTACTTGTGTGAACCTTGGATGACTTAGAAGACTTATGATTTATCTTTTTCGGTTTGTCTTTTTTTATCCAAAGGTGGTTCAAAAAGCTGTTCTAAAAATTCGACTATAGGGGTAGGTACGATCGCTACCATCAAAAGATTCATATCCTTTTCGTGATAGATGGTTTTCGCAGTTTACCCAAGCATGCTTATTAGGCAAATGACCTTGGATCGGGTCTCGATTAGACTTCCCTTTTGTAGGTTGTCTTTTTCGATTCTCGATCATTGATCGAAGTTGAGGTCTCTTCGTAAGAACCCGGGTTCTTCCGTTGATTCCTCGGTGATGCTTTACCAAATAGGGTCCATTTACGTTCCCTTTCTGGTTAGGCACTTGCCTTACCTGCTCAACTGGTCTCTTACCCCTATTAGATACAAGTTTAGCTTTTGGTGTATCTTTTTCAGAAATTCGTCTGATTACACCTTTCTGAGATGAATCAGTCGGGGCTTTTGAGGATGTGGAGGGTTTCTCATAGCCAAGTCCCTCCTTATCAATCTTTACTCGAAAATAGGCGTTTATGTCTTTAACGGTTTGAGATGATTTTGAAAAAACATCTATTTTCTTACGCAGATTATCCTCGAGGATTTCGACTTTCATGCATTCGAATAGCTCATCGAATTTCGCTTGCAAGATTTTGAAGTCATCGACTTGTTGTCTCGTTAATTTCCATCTGTTCTTTGATTCTTTTCCGATCGTAAAGCTTTAACTTCGAGAATTTTAAATTCCTCAGTTACCTTCTGAGCAGTTTCAGCTGATCTAAGTTCAGAGGCTTTTCTGAGATCATTTTCTTTAGCAAGCTGATTATTTCTAGTCCTCAGCTTATCATTCTCAGCTTCCACAATAGCATAAGTTTCTACTGCATTGGAGAGATCTTCAAGCAATTGCTCTCGAGTAGAGTCAGCAGTCAATCTCCCCAAAGTGTGCTAATGATAGCAGTGTAGAACGAAGGGGGTTTGGAGGTTACCTCGACCGGTCCTCCCCGCCATCGAGCAGAGTTCATTATCGTCGACGAGAATATCGGATCTTCATTTTCATAGAAGTCGGCAACCTTCTTGTCGAGGCGAAGTCTTCTCTGAGAGGAGTATCCGAGTCCCGGAGGGGCGATAGGAATCGTCGATTCTGACGTGTCGGCAACCATAGCTCTTCCTCTATACCGTTGCTCTCTTTTTTGTTCCTCTTTTCTTCCCTCTCTCTCGCCGTCCGGCAAATCTGTGCTATAGTGACCGGCTTCTCACAGATTGAAGCACGCTCCCGGATCCACTGTTCCTTTCCTTCCGGGTGAATCACTCCTTCAGATGACCTATCGGTGATTTCCCTTTTACGATAGTAGTCGAGTTTCTTCTATCGATTGGTTATCTCTTCCTTCCTTCGTCGACTATCTCTTTTCCTTTCATCTCTGTGATCCTCCGATCATCGAGATCTGGTTCTTTTTCGGAGATCTATTGTCGATCTCCTATCTCGCCCTCGGCTATGTTGATAGTCCTTATAGAATCTTCGATACTTACCAAGTTGTATATCCGACTTCTCAAGCTTCCCCGTAAGCAACGCGATCTGCTTCACTGACTTAATATATTTCCAATGGGTTCATTGGCCTTTGTTCTCGCTAATTGGTTGCCTTGAAAGCAATCGATTTTTGAAGTCGAGGTTTCAAAGAGGGGACCTCGCCTTCATCGGCTTGACCTCTTTCAATCGTCGAACTCGTGAGCTTTAAGACTCAAGAACAAGCTACTAGGTTTCATTCTTGAAATGTCCCGCAATCTTTGATTACCGTGGACCTTCATGTCCCACTTCTTGGTGAGAGACCTTAGGATCTTATAGTTGATATCTTTATCGACATCTCTACCAAGTTCTCGCTTGTTTATAGACATTGTAATTCTTCCATCGAGTTCGTTGATGGTTTCGTTGGCAAAGATCTTGGTTTCTCGAACTTCACCAAATTCGCTTGAAGACGGGCCGTTTTTATCTGCTTCATTTCCTCGCAGATCTCAAAATAGAGTATCCCACATTGCTTTCGCAGATTTGAGATACTTAATCTTCTTTTGGTGACCTTATCCATTGTCTTCATGATGATATGTCTTGCAATGGTGTCCAGTATGCGTTTTCTTTCTTCGTGGTCCATCGTACGGGGCTTTTTTCGCAAGACTTCACGTGGGAAAAATCTGGATCTCCTCCGATCGCAGGATTGTCGTAGTAAATGATGATGGGTCCTCTCGATGACTTCCATCATTCTCGCCATCGATCGAGCCTAGATGGTTGGACATATATATAGCCCAATCTGCATACTCATCAATTGAGAACTTCGGCAGATCATGATACATACCCATATGTTATCCATGCTTTGGTGATTTTGGAAAATGAATGAGTTTTTTTTTTTTTTTAAAACGGTTTTTCAAGATCAGTTCAGTTGACCACAATGACACAGAGTCAGTGGTCGGAAGAACCAACCGCTCTGATACCACTTGTAGGTCGAGCAAGTTATGTGAGGGCGTAAGTCTAGAGGAGGGTGAATAGACTTCAAAAACTTTTTCGTGCGGATCGGGTGTGAGAGCAGATGCTTTGATCAGTCTTGAGTGAATCAGTTTGGTCTGATAACCAACTTACTGAACGCCAGAAGGCAGATCAGTTCGGTAACTATCAGATTAACTGATGTGTGCGGAAGCTTTAAGTTTTACCCGTGTGAAAAACCAGTTTGTATAAATCAGATTCCAAGTTTTATCTTTTTAATCGGATAGACGAAATATCGAGTCCGATCGGATCGATGATGCTTGGTGCAATCTGATCTTTACTTAGAATATGTATGCGCTTTAAGATTGTGCGATGTGAGAGCAGTTAATCAAAGCAGTAAAGGCACACAAGATTTATAGTGGTTCGGACAAACCAGTCCTACGTCCACTCTTCCCTTTCACAAGGGGCACCAACTTAACCGACTTAACCGACTGGACTTAGATTAGTGTGTTAGTCCAACACAAGATACCAACAGATGTTTTAAGAGTTCTCACTCAACCGATCCTGAAATCGATTACTAGAAACCTGGATCGAATCTTGCTAAACAACTTATCCTAACTTGGGGGTTTGGGTAAGATTGTTGAGGTTCAACTATGAAATCTTTTTCTTGCGTAAAGCGACTGATAGCTAGATGAAAAGATTTCTTGCTAAAACTTATGAGATGAACACAATATAAAATAAAGCATTTGTTGTGTTCTTCGTATGCGAAATCGACTATAGTTTGAGCTTACGTGATTATGTTGTTTGTCGATTTCCGTGCTTCACTCTGGAAGTGTGATCCCATATTTATAGACCTTGAGATCAAAGAGCCGTTGGAGAGCAATTTGAATCTCGGGCTATTTTAGGTGAACTTGCGGGCTTGATGTGGCGTCTTGAGAACGGCATGGTTGAAAAGCGTGAATGTATATTTTATAGCCGTTTGAGAGAGCAACATCGAATCCATGATGTCGGCTCTGTTCATACGTGTGTGTCTTCCTTATTGGATGGAAGCCTTGCTGCGGTGTTGTTCCTCCAACTAAGGTTGGTATTCATCTTGTTCGGATCGCGAGCGTATGATAAGATGAAACATCGGTTTCATCTTATGGTGATCGTCGGTCTGATGATCGATCCACTGATGGAATCTTCTGGCGCTGTTGACAAGCTTCAACCGGTGACTCACGCCGATGTAGGTCTTACGGTCTTATCTTCTCGAAGTCATCGATCTTCTAGTATAGAGGTTTGAGCTTCATGACTTCGGCTGAGTTATCGACTAGATCGGTTCGTCGATCTTCGATTACGGTTTAGCGTTACGCTCTGCCGGGATGTCGGCTTTCTTCGATTCTTGAATCGACCTTTATATATTGAGTTCCCCTCAATATGTGACCTATCTATTACATCCGATTTTTCTATACAATCATTATCAATTTGGTCTCCTATAGATAATGTAAACATCGATCGGTACCTAATTAAAACGGGTCCTATTACATGTGTTTTTGGAACTTTCATCAAAACTATAAATTTCCCAACACAAACTTATCAATGTAAAAATATCTCGCCAAGAGTATGATCTGATGGATTACTCGAAGAAGGCAGATGGTTCATTTGACAGACTGGCATTTCAGAGATTCTACTTTTGACATCCCGAGCAAAACGATATAAATCGATCCTCGGCCGGACCAATGATGTCAAATGGAAACTATATCGATCTTCAACGTACCTCAAGATCAAAGAGAGATGCCAGAAGGATACAAGCCTAAAGAGTGAAGAATCAGAAGACTTCTCAGGATCAGCTGTTTTTAAATTCAAACTTTTTTGATGTAACATGTAATCAATATATCTAATGAGAAAAGTTTATTTTCTGATCCTAAGACAAAATCTCATTGTCTTCTGATTATGTGCTCTTTACTGTTCTATATTTATCAACTGTGTTTGGTTTCTCGTGTTTTGGTTTTATCAAAAATGGGAAATTGTTGGGAAATTTATAGTTTTGATAAAAGTTCCGAAACACATGTAATAGGACCACCAAACACATTGGTATTTGTCGATGCTTATATTATTTGTTTATAGAATACCGTTTGATAATTACCGTATAGAACAACCGATGTAATATATAGGTCACATATTGAGGGGGAATCTCAATATGTATAAGTCAGATCTGGAAATCCAAAGAAAAGCTGATATCCGACAGGCCAGAATGCTAGAGAAGAACAGAAGATCAGATCGATCTGATCTAGTCAGATATCTCAGCTGAAATCATAAAGCTCAAACTCAGAATGCTTGAAGATCAGATGACTTCCAGAAGATCAGACCAGAAGACCTACATCACCGAAGTCTACTAGTTGAAGCTAAGTCAACCGCACTTTAAGACTCCATCGTAGATCGATCGGGCTTGACCGATCAGTCACCACCAGAAAAATCGATGTTTCACCTAATCATACGCCTATGATCCGAACAAGAAGAATGTCAACCTTAAATGGAAGAACAAACACCGAAAAGTGCGCTGTTAACCAATAAGAACAAGACACGATGATCGGAGCCGACAATTAAGGATTTGATGCCGCTTTCCAACGGCTATAAAATACAAGATCACACTTTTCGCCATGCCGCCTCAAGACGCCACATCAATCCTCGAAACTCATTTAATATAAAATTTCAAATTCAAATTGCTTCCAACTATTTCTTTTGATTTCAAGGTCTATAAATATGGGATCACACTTCAGAGAAACACGGAAACACCTGAATAATCAAGAAGCTCAAGCAATTATCGATTTCGCATCGAAGAACACGATCAAGAAGATTATTTTATTAAGTGTTCAACCCATAAGTTCTTAGCATAGAAATCTTTTCATCTAAATTGACAGTTACCTTAAACACTAGAAAAGATTTCATAGTTGAACCAAAACAATCTTATCCAAACCCAAGTTAGGTTAAGTTGTTTAGAAGATTTCGCATCAGGGTTTCTAGTTCTCGATTTCGACTGGATCGGTTGAGGGGAGAACTCCTTAAATATCTCTGGCTTGTAATCGGTTGAACTAACACATAAAACTAAGTTCGGTTGGTTAAGTTGGTGCCCCTTGTGATAGGGAAGAAAGATCGAGGGATCGATTTGTCCCAACCACTATAAATCTTGGCTTTTTACCGCTTTGATTAACCTGTCTACACAATTGCACACAACCTTTAAAGCGATATATATTCTAAGTTGAGATCGCCTAAAGACCAAGCTTCGATCTCGATCAAGCTCGACACTTCACCAACCGGGTTAAAACACTAACTTTGAATCGGGATTTATAAAAACCCCGGTTTTTCACGGGTAAAACTTAAGCTTCCGCGACACATCGCTTAAACCGATATATCGAACTAATCTGCCTTCAGCGACAGTAAGTTGGTTATCGGCAAACCGATTCACTCGCACTGACAAAGTAATCGCCTCACACCCGACCGCAAGACAAAAGTTTTCGTAAGTCTATTCACCCTCCCCTCTAGACTTACCGCCTCACTAAACCTGCTTCGACCTCACAGATCCATCCATACCAGATCTGTCTATTTTTTGAAATAGACATTCTATATGGAGGTTCCAAATCATTGAATTTTTGTGGCCAATGAAATGACGAAAAGGAAGAAGGAGATGAACAAACGATTCTGAATCGATTAGTAATTGGGGATAGGCCAGCTAATTAGTAATTAGGGTTAGGTAGAGTATATTTTAATATATTACCTTATATATTCAATGAATCTGGATATAGTAGTAAATAAAAGTAATTAACACAATTTTTCAAAAATTTCAATGCATAATTGGTGGGAGTTTGAAATTTGAGTGACCATAATAAACAACTTATTATTCCTTTAATCCATATATCTAATGTAGCTATATAGGCATACTTATTTAATATTTAGAATTAAATTGCTAAGGTGCATTTTATATGAAATATTTGAATATTTTTATGTATCAACAAATGTATCCCCGTGCCCGTGTCCTGAAATTGGATATCGAACACACGGATCCGTACCCGAGTCTCATACCCCTGTCCGAGCAACATAGAATTCAAGAACTGTTGAAAATATTAAATTTAAACTGCATTACCATTACAGAGACATCAGATTTTATTAGTAGTTGAAAATCAGCCTCCAAGAATAGGGCCAACAGGAATGCACAAGCAGTTAAAGAGTTCATACCCAGAGTGAGAGTGAAGTAGGATTCAGTGATTGTAGTGACACACCTAATAAAATAAAACCCAACAGTATCATACAATCAATTCAACCAAAACCTTCTATTGTCACATTATATTTAAAATATTTATTTATCAATTTGTGCATTGATAAATTGAGAATGACTACTATTGACCTTAAACTCTTGTTTCAAAATGATCAGTTAAGAGGTGCATGCAATTGATCTGATTCAAGATCCCAAAACCTCCACCTAACCCAGCTTGAATTCTACCACCAATAGGTTTCATCAGAACATTAAACATAAAACCAAATCAAGAAACAGTGTGGTCCCAAAAAGAATTTCTTAAAACAAAACGTGAAAGGTATGCTAGTCCTTGGGGTTTCACCTCCGAATTATGAGAGCTCCAATTTTATTTAGTGGATTGTTTCTTTACTTCTTTACTTGTTTGTTATGGTTCAAACTGGAGGCTTTCGATTTTACTACATGTGGTTTACTTTATTTTCATTAGCTATTCAGATGGTGTCATCCCTCACCCTTTATCATCATGTGCAATTCACGCTTCTTCTTATTTTATTCCTTTCTACTAACCTTGGAAGTTGGAGTTATAGCATCGTCTTTTTTCCATTAAAAAAAAGATAATGGTGCTGGAAGAATACTAATTAAATCTTCATTTCATGACTCTTCTAGAAAAAAGTTGGAAGTTACAGAAGTAAACTCAACTTGAAAGCTACTAATCTGATCTCATGTTAGCAATGAAACAGAATATGTTAAACCTATCTCAAAATAGAGAGAGTGACTTATAGAAAACATATTACTATCAAAATTACTACTAATATTAACTTATGCTTCGTAAAAATATTAAAATAGTGTCTTAGGATCTTTCTAGTAGATTAGTAAGTTTTATTAATAAATAAACAGTGAGTACCTAACTTGATTAATGATTAGTAAACTTGAGGAATTATGCTTACATGGTAACTAAACAAATAAAAAGAATGGATTTTGGACAGAAAAGGCTTCGGCTAAGCTGGGAAGAATTGGAAATTGGTGCTCATTTGTACTAAAGGAAAATACTTATAAACTTGATGACCTTTTTTCTTAAAAACTGAAAGTATTAGTGCAACATACTCTAATGCCCACGACATTTATTATATTGAAAGGTATAGAAACCATGTTTCATTAGTGCTTGGGCAGAGTACCTATCTAAGTTCACCATCAAAATGAATTTGCTGAAATAAAAGACATAGACTTATAAAATTAATAACAAGAACAATGAAATGTTAAGCCCCATGAAAGGATTTAGACCATTAGAATCTTCTACTAACAAGGATTAATATTAAACATCTAGGTATTATTATAACCTGACAAAACCACTATACCATTGGTAGATGCCCCTTTGAAAAATAACTTTAGAAAATCATGGTTGGATTCTATCTGGAAACCAAATCTCAAAAGCTCAATAATTAGGGACCAAACAATCAAAGGGTTTAGCAAATGAATAGTTTAATTCCGCAACCTAAATCAGCCGATACAAGTAAATAAAGGAACAATTCTCTATGATCAGTACCAAAAGTAGAAGGACGAAACATGATGTTTGTAGAAGACTAATTCATAAAATAAGGGAGAACTCGTTACTGTTTTCGGTATTGTAAACTCTCTGCTTTATGTGTGGTGATTATGTTTGGCAAAAAAAGAAGTGAAGAATGGCCAAATTATTTAACAGTTGGTGTGCATATATAAATCTACATCAAATTACAACTCAATAACATAGCCCCAACAAGACATAAAATCATGAATAGGTGCGACGACATGCGAGAGCAAACATGGAATAACTCAAAATCATAGGGCTGGACAAATTCTGAATAACGAATTACAGATATTGAAGAAACTTAAAAACCCCAGCCCAAAAGAAATAGCCGGAAAAGGCAAACTACAAGAGAATCGCAACAATAAAGTAATACATGTACGGCAGGACAGAAACGGTTGAAATTGCGTATTAAAATCGGCGTCAGATACTGGCGGTGCAATATTATAGAAATTGAATGGAAGGAAATTGAACGGAAAGAGTGGAAGAAATTGAGCGATAGGATAACATTAAGAAAACAAAAAAATGAGAGATAATCACATTACATTTGCTGGACACGTAATGGAGCGCTTACCTGATACCGGCTGGAAACTGGCCAATTTAGTGGCACTCCCTCTTTATAGAAGTAATAGATAGATAGATATATTTTTGTCGCAACAATTTGAATTTTTAAAATTTTTTTAATGGACGAAGCTATCCATAGAGGACCGATAAGCATCAACCCAAACATTACTAAAACTCCCGCGAAAACCAAATATGCTTCGAAAACCTCAATTCCCCGCCCACTTCAACAAATCTATATACGTACATACGCCTCTGCACTCACTCAAACCCTAATTACCAAAACCCATAAAAAATAAAATGAAGATCCGAACGATGAAGCTCCGAGAAGCCCACAAGAACGACGACAACTCTTCACTCTGCTCCGTTTTGTGGGATTCCAATGGCGACCGCATCGTCACAGCCTCATCTTCCGACAATGCTATATGCATTCATGACGCCATTACGCCCTCAAATGCTCCTAAGTTTCTTCGCCACCACCGTGAGGGTGTTACGGCTTTGGCCCTCAGCCCTAATTCCGCTTGCCTCGCCTCTGGATCCATTGACCATTCCGTTAAGCTTTATAAATTTCCTGGTATTTCTTCTTTGTCCTTTTATTTCTGATTGATTCTGTGCAATGGAGTATTTGATTCTGTCCTTTTTTGGTTTTTTTTTTTTACCTTCAAAGCCATTACTGTTTTTTGGGATGGAAATGTTTGATATGGATTTAGGGTTCTTTGGTGGTAGTTAGCACTGTACATGGGAAAATGAAATTGGAACCTGAATTGGTAATGCCCAAACCAATCGATGGTTGTGAGTATGTTTTGCGTTTACTATGCAGGGATTCGAGGATACAAAATCAGGAAAACTAGTGTTAAATCATTGTTGTGAATGTTGAAACATTACAAACTGGTATACGGATTTAGAATTTATAAAAGAACTTCTTTCTCTTGCTCAAGTAATACGAAATGACGACTCTGCATACATGAAAATAAACTTTGTTTGTTTGTTGGATGGCTCCCCCATCTTTGTTACATTGCTAAAAAAATTAGTTTGGACAGGGCTGATAAACGCCCAACCCTCAAAGCAGCTTAATCTACGAGAATAAAGACAATGCACATTGAGTTGTATGTGACATTCACTGTACCTAACATGTTTTTTACATTGTTTGAGTCCCAAAATGCTATCCTTTAAGGATTTCTCTGAATCAGCCTATTTTTTGGGTTGATGTGTGCCTATTGCCCCCCTAGTTTGCTTTGCCAGTAAAAAAAATGTATTCAAATCATTCATTTATGTTCTTAGATCAAATCTGCTTAAAATGGAACAATATTGATGGACAATGTAATTTTATTCTGTAGGTGGAACTTTTGAGAGTAATATTACTCGATTCACATTGCCAATTCGTGCTGTCGCTTTCAATAAGTCTGGATCAATCTTGGCTGCTGCTGGTGATGATGAAGGCATCAAACTTGTCAATACTATTGATGGAACCATTGCTCGAGTTCTTAAAGGGCATAAAGGATCTGTCACTAGCTTAGCTTTTGATCCTAAAAATGAATACTTAGCCTCGCTGGATTCAGTAGGGACTGTTATTTTCTGGGAGCTCCAGTCTGGAAGTACACTTCATGTCCTCAAAGCTCTGGCTCCAAACAATGGTTCTGATGTTTCTGTGATGAACATACTTGCATGGAGTCCAGATGGAGAATTGCTAGCAGTACCAGGTCTGAGAAATGATGTGGTAATGTATGACAGAGACACTGCTGAAAAGCTATTTTCTCTTAGAGGGGATCATGTTCAGCCTATTTGCTTCATATCATGGTCACCTAATGGTAAATATATCGCTTCTTCTGGTTTGGACAAGCAGATTCTTATTTGGGATGTTGATAAGAAACAGGACATTGAGAGGCAAAAATTTAGTGAATGCATATCTTGTATGGCATGGAAGCCTCAGGGAAATGCATTGGCAGTTATTGATGTTGTGGGCAAGTACGGTGTGTGGGAATCAGCTGTACCATCAACAATGAAATTTCCAACAGAAGATATTCCAGATTTATATTCAAAAAACAGGCATGACTTCCTATTGTTTGATGAGGGAGAAGAAGAACCTAGTGCATCAGGTAGCTTGAGTGATCTTAATGAAGATACTCTTGGTGAATTTGAGCCACCCAGCCGAAAAAGACCGCGAAAGCAATCTAATTATGATGATGATGATTGGGACCAAGATTGTAATGATGAGCTGGAATCCATTCCTAAAGTTGAAGTTCGTAAGAAGGCTTCTTATGATAAAAAAGATAATCCTAATGGGAAGAGTGGATCTAGAAATGTGATGGTAGCTGCAGACCGAAAAATGCAAGAAGTTTTTCAGCCTGGGACTACACCTACACAGGCTGGAAAGAGGCACTTCATGTGCTACAATATGCTTGGAAGTATAACCACAATGGAACATGATGGATATTCACATATAGAGGTACCCTGCCTTATCTGAAAAGGATTAAGGATGGAAGACGTTGGTGCAACTTATTTGTACCTTTAGAATATTATTTGAACTTTTTGACAAATTCATTTGTATTATTTAATTGCAGATAGATTTCCATGATACCAGCAGTGGCCCACGTGTTCCTGCAATGACTGACTATTTTGGTTTTACAATGGCTTGTCTTAATGAGAAAGGGAGTGCATTTGCCAATCCTTGCAAAGGAGACATGAACATGAGCACACTCATGTACCGTCCTTTCAGTAGCTGGGCAAATAATAGTGAGGTCACCCCTCGTCATCATTTGTTTGTGTGGATTGATATCTTCTTTAAGTCACCATCACAAATATGGAAGGAATCTACGTATTAATTCCCCTTCATCTGAATATGTAGTTAACTATATAGCTGATGCTGATCTTCTTATGCAATGTAGTGGTCTATGCGGTTTGAAGGGGAAGAAGTTAGAGCAATAGCACTTGGAAGTGGTTGGGTTGCTGCCATCACCAGCCTTAATTTTCTTCGCATCTTCACTGAGGGTGGTTTGCAGGTTCGTAAAATTCTTCTATCAAACTCCAAACACCGATGCAGAATGGATTCTTTCAAAAAACAGTTATTTATGTTGCTCAATATAATCTTTTGGTAGACATGCATTTATCAACAAGCCTTGAGAGCATCATATTTGCCATTCGACGTTTTGCTTTTATTAAAGTTTAACACTCAATTCATCTCAGAGGCACATTCTCTGTCTCGATGGGCCGGTGGTTACTGCAGCTGGCAACAAGGATGAACTGGCAATTGTCACCCATATCTCCTCTTCTCTGCCCACAGATGAGCAGGTATTTTAAACATTGTAATATCATGTGATAGTTTATCACAGTGATCTACCTGAAACTGCTAAAAATTTAATTGCCGAGAATCTGAAGGATACATTGCTACTTCGTCTGGTTGAGGATTTGTTTAATATTTATATAATATATACATCTAAATTTTAGTTTGGAAGATTTTTTCTGTTAGTTTAAATTGTACATCATCTAAAATTGAGCAAAAGTTTAATACAATTCTGGATGTAATGTTGTGTTGATGTAACTATCAGCGAAAAATTTGATACTCTGGATGTTTGCTTTATCCAAATGAGTATATTACTATGAGAATTAGTGCATATTATGTTATGAGGAGCGCAATTATGCCTTGGAAGTAGGCAATGGGTATTGGATTGTGTATTCAATAACACATTTCCTCCTTGCAGATGCTTGAGTTTAGAGTCTTTAACATCCCTCATGGGTCACAAACTCTCAGAGGACGTCTGCCATTGACTCCTGGGTCATGTTTAAGATGGTTTGGTTTCAGTGAAGAAGGCAAACTGAGTTCCTTTGATTCTAAGGTGCATATCTTTGAGCTCGAGTCTGATAGTTTACAAGTATAATTTTTATATATGTTTCTCTGATTTTTTAAAGCATTTTATATAGGGTGTGTTGAGAGTCTTTACAAATCAATTTGGGAGTACATGGCTCCCACTTTTCAGGTACTATAGCTTTTATAAACTCTAGCTCATCTTTTTTTAACACGTTTGATCCAAATTTTCTGAAACTACTGTGTTAGTGCCAGTAAATTAAAGAAGTCTGAGGAGAACATTTGGGTTGCTGGATTGAATGGGAGCAAGTTATTTTGTGTTGTTTGCAAGTCTCCGGAAACCTTTCCACAGGTATAGTAGTGGTGCATTGCTTATGTGTTACCATATAAATTTTTTGGCTTTACGCTGATGACTTCATCTTCAACTCTGACTTTTCTCAGTGCACACCGAAGCCAGTCTTAACCTTGCTGGACCTGTCATTCCCTCTTGCTTCTTCTGACCTAGGTGCAGACAACCTTGAGAATGAATTTATGATGAACAACATGCATCTCTCCTGGGTAAGTTCTTACATCTAAATAGGTTCAGCTATTTGAAAGGCATTCGTTCTTTGCCATCTGGAGCTGCCTGCCAAAGGAACATTTTATTGTTTTTCTCCCTCGTGCCAAAAAAAGTTTAAATTTCTATTGTTGGGCAGCCTAGGGCAGCTTTGGATGGCAAAGTGTGACAAATCGTGTAGTTTACGGGTAAAGTGTAGAAATATGAAAGTAAAAAAAGTTGCTACGGTAAAGTGCAAAAACTGGTGCATAGTTCGAATGGAAATGGAACGGAAAGTGTGGTGGAGGGGACAATGGAATTAAATCCCAGCATGTAGGGAAAATGCCGTATCAGATTAGAAATTACGTTATGCCATTTGCTTTCTGTGAGGAATTATATACCATATAGCACTTTTTTATTTCGTTCTTGCTGAGTTATTAATATATTTCAAATTTCTTATAAAATAAAATAAAATATTTCAGATTCAGAGAAGTATAGAAGAAAGAGCAGCTTCTGGTCATGATACAACCTCACTTGATGATGAGGCTTTCAATTTGGAAACTTCACTGGATAGATGCATCTTGAGGCTCATTGCATCCTGCTGCAATGGTAAGTTTTGTATGAATATCAGTGAATATAAGTAATTTTCTGGTTGTATATCTTGAGTTTAACCTACACTCTCGTGTTTTCTTTTCCAGGTGATAAACTTGTGAGAGCCATTGAACTTGTGAAACTTCTTTCACTAGAAAAATCTGTGAGAGGAGCCATAAAACTCGTAACCGCATTAAAGCTGCCTAATTTAGCTGAGCGCTTCAATGATATACTGGAGGTGAGATTTCAATTCCCAAACTATGCTTCCTTCTCAAATTAACTTAATTTAATTGAGAGTTTATTCCCCAGGGAAGATATGGCCTTTTACCCTTTTTTTGGGTAAACAAAATATGATTCTACCTACTTTCTAACAAACCATTAATACGACCAACTTTTTTTCCTAGAAGTCTGAGATACCTTTGTTTAAAGCATAGTTTTAAAAGGCGCAAGGGGTGTTCCGTTGCCCGAGGCGAGAGGCGCCCGCCTGGGGCGCGCCTCTCCTACATATTCTCCCAAACAACATTTTATGATCTTATATACTTATTTCAAACATATTCTCATATAATAAAACACACAAAGCCACATATAAACATAATGTAAACATGAAATTGATATTAAATGTCTAAATTAGCGAAGATAGACTTTCACACACACAAACCATCAAATATAAAAAAAAAACAGCAATTAAGATGATCATTAGTGATTAGTCAAGTGACTCAATCCTCATCAAAATCAATGCCCTCCTCATCATCAAATTGATCATCATCATCAATGTACTCTTCTTCCTTTTCCTCCTCTTCCTCTCCATCTTCATCAATTTCATCTTCCTCGATATCATGCTAAAAAAATAAAAAACAAAGTAAAAGTTTGGGTGGGTTTAGAAAAATTGCCAAAATAGATGTAGGAAAAAAACGTACAACAAAAAGAGAAAGTTGGGAAACGTGCAAAAAATAAAGATTACCGGATGGAGACGGCGGGAAGGAGGCGGCGCGACACGGGCTGGGGGTGGGCTGGAAGCAAAACATGTATATAAATTAAAAAAAGAAGAAAGACAAAGTAATACAGAAGAAAAAACTAAAAAGAGAAAAAGAAAAACCTTACCATGGCAAACCAGAAATTACCGGTCCCACGGATGGAAGAGGAGCAGAACGGTTTGAAGAGAGGAGGCAGCATAGTTATTAAAAGGCGCGCCCCAGCGCGCTTACATGCATAAGGGCGCTCGCCAACTACCGCCGGCCATAGGTCCAAAGGTTGGGATTTTCTGGGCGCTAGCACAGGCCTTTTCGCGCCTTGATTTGGGCTTAAAGCAAAAAGGTATATAAAGGGTTTGAAAAAAAATAAACATTTTTTTATTTGTCAAATAACAAATAATAAAAATACTATCTCTTAAGTCTTAATATTTAAGTGAAACGCATCTAAAAGATTCACTTTTTATCAAGTATAATCGTGCGTTGAAGCAAAAAGTATGACTCAAATCACATTGATCATATCTCTTTTGGGGATATAGATGAAAGCAATGAGTGGGTGGTTGGTCTAATGGAAGATGAAGATGAGTTGGTTCACCAAGGTGAAAATTTGACTTGGGGTATTGAAGGTTAGGTTTACTAAGAAATTAACGGTTTTTTTCCAGGATGCAAAGAGGCCTAAAGCGCCAGAGTCTTATGGAGGCAGAGTCTTGTTTTGAATTTCAAAACCATAGTTATGTAATATGTATTATTCTAATTTTTATATATTTTATTTTTTTTAAACTCAAAAAGTGTTACTTAGTTGCAAAAAATGACCTAAAAATGTTAGTAATATTATAAAAGAGGGACCAAAACATGTTTGTAGGAGAGGTGCGCCCTTGATCGCCTCATTAAAGGCGAAAAAGGCGACTTCAAGCGCTCGCCTGGCCAACATCGCCTCAAAAAATATAAAAAAGGCGAAGGCCCTATAGCCTCGACTGCCTCTCGCCCTGGGAGCGCCTTTTAAAACTATGGTTTAAAGGCAGAACGACCTTATCAGATCAAATGTAAGGTTGACAATAATTGGTGCCATCCTCATTTTCATGTCAACCTTGCGTTGTCTTAATCTTCATCATAAAGTTGACATAATCCTCACGTGGGGTTGACACAAGAATCTAGTAGGACGTCAGAATGAAAGAGTGGACCTACAATTACTTGGGGTAAAATGATTCTCTTTTTCTTAAGGAAGAGGGACGTCTGTCGATTTTCTTAAGAAGGGTTAGAAAAAATGGCAAACTCTTATTTAAGTCATTATTGCCCTGTAACTGGTCTGCATTTTGTATGTATTTTTTAACTGAATTAGTTGTTTCGCTAAAAGATGTACTATTAGTTTGATAATGTTAATTGTTTCATTAAAAAAAATCAATTATTTTACTTTAAAAAGATAGTTGCAAACCAGTCGTAACTTTCTTACATAACTCTAAACAAATTCCGCCTATTCCTGATCTTCTGGTTTTCCATTTTTGTGATTCTCAATTACATAATGTTGTTATTATACAGGAAAAATTGCTGAGTGAAACAGTGGAGAACAACAAGCCCAAGTGTAATGGTTCCAACAAACCAGAAATGAGCAGGACATCACAAGAGGTTAGAGTGGCATCTCCAATCGACCACCCATTGCCATCAACTTCTTACATGGGAAAACGAAAAGCTGAGGAGCTTACCAAAGATAAAAATGGAAAAAGTGAAGAAAAGGAGAAACCAGTCGAGTTGAAGGCCGCCGTGAAATTGAAAGATCAAAGTGCACAAGTAAACAAGGTTGCAAAGTTTGAACAACCAACCCCTGCTCGCCAACCAACCGAATTCATCGCTCTTTGATTCTCTCAAGAAGATGAACAAGGTTGACAACAAGGGCAAGTTGTGAGGTTTGTTTTTTCCAAGTAAAAAAGTTGTGCTTTTAAGGTAATCTGTCATGGAAATATGACACTATCCATTGTGTTGGTATTTCTGTTTGCTTTAATCAATATCAAAGGAAAACAAATTGCATACTGTTGCCATAGATCAAAATGTAACACTAGTATATATGTATTGCAGAAGGCTTGTACTAATATGAATGCTTCGGTATTGGATTAGTGTTTCTCAATTTAATTCACGCAATCACATAAACATGACTGTAGTTTATCTCATTTAATGTATTTATTTTTCTATAGGGAAATAATATCACTTTTCAAACTAAAAAGTGAACTTTAAATTTAAAGGCATAAAATAATATTTATATTTTAATCGTAAAAAATGTTGTGTGCTATTTTGAAAAGTATTTGGTGTGCTTTCACCAACATTCAAAGATAAAAACTTGTATGCAATATTACATATTAGTGTTATATGTAATTTGACTTTTTTTTTTCATGGGTTTAGAGGATCGGGTTAAGGCAGGATTGAGTTTTCTTCATCTTCGCGCTGTGCAGCACGAGCGCTGTCAAATTTCTTTTTCTTTCTCTTCTCTTTAGATTGCTGGCGGATTTCACGGGTTCTTCTTCCTCGTTCGTGCCCTAATTTCTTGTCCAATTTAATTTTTTTTCAATTCGCTCCGATCATTGGATGAAATCGGGTTGTTCAATTTGAATTTTGGTGTGAATTCTGCGAGAAGAATAGAGAATATGTGTGTGGTGTTTGGATTACATCTCAACACAAAGTGTGTGCTGGAATTCAGATCCTTCTGCAATCTTTTCACGCTATTCTGTAAATCTATAATTTTAGACTGATGATTTTTTTTGCGTTTGTACTGATTTTTGTTTATGTAGTAACACTCTTTTGCTCATAGGGTAACACTATTTTTTTCATGTAGTAACATCTCAAGTTGTTATGTAAATCTGTAATTTTGGACTGAAGATTTCTTTTTGCGCTTGTACTGATTTTGTTCATGTGGTAACATGTTTTTCTTCATAGGGTAACATTTTTTGTTCATGTAGTAACACATATTTTTTTAGTAATATGTAACACTTTTCACATATCGTCGTAATATTATGTGAATACTCATGTGTTACCATATGAACAACAATGTGTTGCCTTGTGAACTATGTTACCTTTTCTTTTAATACGTGTTACGTAAGATATGAAGTTTTTTTCAATATAACAATGTAGTAACACTTATACATAGACGTAGTAATACACAAAAACTTGACAAAAAATAATATTTTTAAAAATTATATGCTCAATAAGGATTGAACCTGCGACCAAATCATTAACAACAGACCTAAACCACTAGACTACAACACATATTCAATAATGATATGCATCTATATATATATAACCGCCCTGCCCGCGCCCAACCCACAACCCTGGACTGATCTGTCTGTCCCATCCCAAGGCCCAACCCGACCACCGCTTCTTTGCTAACCCCACAAATTTCTGAGTTTTTTGCC
The DNA here is from genome assembly GCA_037126765.1 of Stenogyne calaminthoides. NCBI lineage: Eukaryota > Viridiplantae > Streptophyta > Magnoliopsida > Lamiales > Lamiaceae > Stenogyne > Stenogyne calaminthoides. The sequence goes on along the minus strand of JBBCBC010000006.1, from coordinate 34,148,987 downwards.
TTAATTATGGTGTATTGCACATATCAATATGGTGCAATATTTCACACAAGACCTTCTCACATCCAAATTATCTAATAAATTATACCTTGTTAACCCATTGTGTAGTAGAGTAAGCGATTCTAATGTAAAATGTAAATGAAAGATTCAATAGAAGTGAATTTTTAGCTCTCTGATTGCTTTCCCCTGAATTAAATGATTAATTATATTAAACAATATACGAAATTCTCAACTTTACTCGAATCTTGCCCCTAAACTAGTGGTACGACCAAACTAGTTCGAATTATTTCTTAAGTTTAATTAATAAAGAAATAGATTTCTTATTAACATATTCTAAGAATAACCTCAAAACATGTATTCGAGATTCAACTTTTAGAATACATTAACGATTCAAAATAATATGACAAACTAGACTATGAATACGAGACGCTCGTTTCATACAATCTAGACTTCGTTATTCCAAGGTTACCCTATTTGCTACTCCGATTACACAATTATAACAATTATGAATTTATAAAGTATAATCTAGCTAGAAATAATCAAAAGAAATATTTAGATGACCAAACCTAATAATTCAATTAATTAAACATATGCATAGCATAAGATTAAATAACGAAGAAAACGAGTTAAGCAATAAAGACAATATAAATTAATCAAACATCAAAATCATTCAGGGTTGACTTTATTCAAGCTAGAATATGAAATTAGCCACTAAACATGGCTAATGAAATAAAATAAAGATAAAGTAAACAATCTTGAAAACTCCAACAACTAAAATAAGCAACTAAAGTTCTTGTATCTCTCAACTATCTCCAATGTTTATTGATGAGACTTTATATAGTGCTCCAAGGGGCCTTAAATCTTGCAAGAATAAAGACCCTCATTCATGGCCTCCTTGATACTTGCTCACATGGCCAATTCTTTGGCCATTGGTATTGATGATGGCAATGAATTGTAATGAATGGGGCGATATTTGTGCTCGATTTCTCGGTCAATTTGTCCACTGTTTGCACGTTTTTATGGTTCCGGTCTATACATAACTTGCATCCAACTTGCCAATTTTTCTCCAGCTAAAAATGACTCAAAAAACAACCTAATATCCACATAAAACACAAAATCACAGTATCGAGACAAAGATAAAATAAGTCGAGTAAAAATAAAATAATAGTAAATTAATAACTACAAAATGATAACTCATTAAACTCTACTTATCAGTATTTTTACTTTTGCATGAAACAAAATTTGTCCGATGGTTTCACACAAGATTTATTAACAATAAGTATATCACTTAATTTTTCCATTGTCCTTGTCAAAAAAAAAAAAAATCCATTGTCATTGCTTTCGCCGTTGATTTTATTCCATTTCAATGTCACTCATTTCCTTTACTCGTTGTTGTTCACACTTCACCATACTCATCTACCTTTTTTATTTTTTTATATCACCTATTTTGAATTTAATTTTTTCACAAGACCTTTCTATTTCGGGACGGGCGGGCCATGCTTACTACTCCCTCCATCCCGGTATGTTTGTCTCACTTTTCTTTTATGGGTGTCCCGCTATGTTTGTCCCAATCCATAAAAAAAAAAAATAACACTCCACTAACTATTATTTTAATATTTTTTCCTTCACTTTTCATCTCAACTACCCCAAATACCTTCACTTTTTTATCCCAACTACTCCACTATCTATTATTTTAATATTATTTCTTAAATCATTCAACAAAAAGAAATGAGACAAACATAGCGGGACGGAGAGAGTATTTTTTTAGGGCTTTAAATTTTTGGACTCTCTTATTATCGAGTTTTTAATTTTCGGCATTCCATTTTCAGGCCCCCAGTTTTCGGGCCATATTTATCAATTAATTATTTCTTGTTATTTTCGGCCCCCTCACTTTTTGGGGCCTCTTCATGTTTTATTGGGTTTTTCATTTTTCGGGCTTCATCGCGATTTTCAGGCCTTGATTCACATTAATGTTCTTATTTTCAAGCCTAAAAAATGTAATATCCCGAAAATTTCAAAGTCAGTTATAATTTTTTTAAAACTTTCATAAGAGATTTTCAAAATACTTTTAAAAATTCAAATTTATCTTTTAATATTTATAAAAGAGATTTTTTTTAATAAAATTTCAAAATTTCCTCCAACCGCTTGTCATATCTTTACAAGATTTATTTGAAATTTGAAGTTAATATTTATCTACAAGAAATTCTCCCTGATAAGTTCAATACCCATTTTGTATACCAAAAATAAATAAATAAATATGAAGTTCATTGTTTTTGAAATAAAGGCTCAAGCCTTGATTGTGTTTTTTTCTAAGTGAAAGGCACACGTATACTCTTTCTTTCTTTCTTTTTAAACTCAACTGTATATTTTATTAATTAAATAACAGGGTACATACAGCTGAGCCACATTGGTACATGAGCTTCACCCCAAAGTTGGGGTGAGGATACAGTCAAAGAAAAAGCAGCCAAGACATGTGCTATAGTGTTATACTTCCTAGATATATGCGCAATGCCACGATCTTTTGAGCATAGACTTAATTTCAGCAATGATCGTGCCTGCGTGGTCCCGGTAGTCCTGCTTAGCAGTAACTGCTTGCACTGCTAACAGAGAATCTGAATACACATGAACCTTTGTATAACCCATATCACAGACGTACTGCATCGCTTTCTATAAGGCTATTAACTCATCAATGAGTACCAATTGAGACTCTGAAATTTGATGGGCGCCGCAACATTAACCTTCCCTGTGGCTGTAATATGACAAAACCGACCCTAAATTTCCGTTTGGTGGGGCGAAGGTCATGCGGACCTGACGGCAGCTGATGTTGTGATTTTTGTACAGATTTCGTCAGCTGGGCAGTGTATTTCAATTGCTCTTGCGCTTCCCTACACTTTTGCAGTCCACCTTGAAGTACTGCCGCACTAGGTGAGTTTCATTGCTTACGGCCAGAGTGTACAAACGTGCAAACGGCGTTCCAGATTGCCCAAGCATACATGAAAAATTCTTCAAATAAGTCTCGCGAGTAAGACTGTCTTTTTCAAAAGGTAGTTCCATTGTGCTAAGGAGCTCCACATTCCACGTCCGGGCTAGACTGATGAGTTGCGAGACCTGTGTAAGCGGTTGCCCCCGCTGCACTATGCATCCAGATTGAAGACCGGGGATCCATGAGTCCGAGAATGGATTTATGGAGGCACCATCTCCGACAAGCTTCATAAGACGAGGATAATTGTTGTTTTGTTTTTCTTAGACAATCATAATAAGATATGTTTCTTACTTTCTTGGTCGGATGTTATCAACATGAAAGTCTTGTATTTGCTTCGTTTCCACATAGCGTGGCACATAACCTGCACCTAAGGAATCATCAGCTTCTTTATTGCATTTAGGTTTGAGCCTTGATCTCCCTATACTTGTTGGGTAACTATGTTGCATTTAGGTTTTCAATGCCTCGGTTAAAATATATTTATCCTGGAATTCAATCTTTATTTCATGCAATGAGAGCAATTGGAATTATTTTTTTAATTTTTGTGTACTCTTAGCATATCATTGCCCATTCTTTAATGTTGGTTAACTTTTGTGTGTAAGAAATAAACTTTTTTATCCTCACTGAGCTTTTTTTGCTGCAGATTGCTATGACATTTTGGATCCAGCAGGAAATGTTCAAGTATATTCAGAATGATGGCATATTTTGTGAAATACCAGAGTTGCAAGCATATTTTGTGAATAACAGGGTTGCGAGCATATTTTGTAATTGTTGGATATATATTTTGTTCTAGTTTAGTACGAATAGATTGACTCTTTTGACTAGCTAGTATATTTACTTTTATGTTATTTTAGGATTTATGGAACTGGCTTATTTCTTATTAAAAAATTATTTGGTATTGAATGGATTATAGCTATTCTAAAATTTTGTGGACCTACGGAATTCCCTAGGAATATGTTCCTACCTTTTATCCAAATTTGCAACGAAATGGTCTGTAGGCAAACATCTAAAAATGAATTTATTAATAAAAATATCTTTTAAATTTGCCTAGGAAAATTTATGTCGCCAAAGTTGCCTAGGAAAAATTATGTCGCCAAAGTTACCTCGGAGTGAACAACAAAATATTCCGTAGTTGATATTTTTACCTACGGAAATAGAATTATTTTGGTACTCACTTTGCCTACGATAATTTATGGATTTGCAACGGAATATTAGTAGGGGATTACCTATAAAAATACATTCCGTAGGCAATGAATTACCTACGAGCTCATCGTCTACTAATATTTTTCATTGGTATTTCGTAGGCAAACATAAATGCCTACAAAATTGTACAGTTGTACTTATTGCCTACAAAATGTTTCCTAGCCAATTAGTTATTTTCTTGTAGTGATCAAGGGTCCTAACTCTGGTATAGAGCCATGGTTCCAAACAAAACAATGTGGTGGAGTTTCCCAGTGTTAACAGAAGAAAGACGAGCCTTGGTGAAACAACGTGGTCTCTGTGGCTTAGGCGGGATTGATCTAGATAGAGCAGGTCATTTGAGGGGAGGCTCGATGATCGTTATTCGAGTGGAGGTTTGTTGGGGTGTCAAACAATATCCCACATCTAATAAAGATGAGAGGATCATGAAGTTTATAAAGATAATAATATCTCAATTGGTTTGAGCCATTTTGGGGGAAGTTCAAAAATAAATATGTGCTGGCTCGGTCAAAGCGGACAATATCATATTATAATGCGGAGATTTGGTTCATCTAGGGTCCTAACACTTTTGTGTTGAAATTAAGACTCAGTTTGATGTGTTTGTGAAAACTTGAGAAGTGATAATGCTAAGGAATATTTGTCTGAACAATATTAATTGTTGATATTAAATAATACCGCTCAATAATAATATTATATGGAAAAAACTAATACTACTTTCGTCCTGTTTTTGATTGACCATTTCACTTTTGACTCATGTTTTAGCGAGATAATTGTTTATTAGTATATTAAATGATAAAGTTACTTTTAAGAAGATGTAGAATAAATGAGGGGTAGAATTATCATATCTCACTTTAAAAATATATTTATCAATTTAAATATTAATAAACATCTTTGTTGCAAGTCGTTTTTTGTGAAGAGTATTATGTGGCTAAATTGATAACAACTCACAAACAAAATAATTAATCGAACAAGAACACTGCGGGAAGAACCGTAGTTCTTTCCTGAAATGTGGGTGTAGTTATATAAGTGGAATGAGGGAAACATTCCAGAGTTTTTTTTACAATGAAATGTGAGGTCCTTTATATAAAGAGGACCAGCACGACAAATCATTAAGCACGACAAATCTTTAAGCACGACAAATCAATAAGCACGACAAATCACTAAGCACGATAAATCTTTAAGCACGACAAATCACGTGGTCTCGGTGGGACCTGCTGACGTGTGATAATTCGTCCTGCTGACGTGTGATAGCATTCAAGTTATCTGAGCCTTCAGGTTCTCTGATATGTGATAAATCTGGTGATGCTGACGTGTGATTAATCTGAGCACAACAATCTTGCTCACTAAAATACGAGTAAATGAACAATATAAAACAAGATGAAGTGAGTATTATTTAAAAATATACTTGAATTAGATATGGATGACGTATTTAGATGTTTAGAAAACAAGTAAAGGAAAAATAAATAAATGGCCCACACTAATCTTGACCTCCACGTGGCGTAATATTACCACAGCACCAACCCAACGGCTGAAATTCCACTTTCTCATCATTTCTCCATCTCCAAGCCAATTTACACCAACCAAAATCCACTTCACAGAGCGGTGGCACAAGGTGATGATGGCCATCCGACCTACATCCACCGTCCGTCCGCCGGCTTTCCCACCGCCGCCGCCTCTCTCTCCGCCACTCAAGACTATTCTTATTCCCTCTAAACTCAAAACTTCTTCAAAATCCCATGACTCTCCCACTGCTATCTCTCTGTCACTCCCTGCTACTTCTATCTTGCCTCTTTTTGCTCTCTTTGCAGCTCCAATTGAAGCCAGGGCTGAAATTCTCCCCAAACAACAGATTGTATCTTCTCTCACTCAGGTTCGAAATTGTTCCGATTTTCAGTAATTGCTTTTTCGTTGCTTGGTTCGTTTCCATTAGCATCCACTGGTGGCGCATATTACCTGTTTGTTGAATTGTCAGTATAGCATCTCTTTCTGTTTTCTCTATCCTTCTGACCAATTGAGCGACATTTTTAGTTCCAATTTCTTGCAATTGAAGAATTACTTGATAATTTGAAGATGCTGAAAAAATTGGGGGTTTTCAAATGTGTCCATGTTTCATCCTTATCACTATGTATAGTTTAGGAGAAACTTGTGAATTGAGAGCCTTGTTAATCCTAATCCTGCTGGATTACAGGTGGAATCTGTTATTGATCAAATTGGAGAATTCGGATCGAACTTTTTCAGCACCACAGGCCAAGCGGTTGGAGCTGTGACGAATGCTGTAAAGCCGGGGGTAAATGCGGCATTGCCTATCTTAAAGCAAGCTGGAGAGCAGGTTGTGAAGATTGCTTCTCCTGTAGTCTCAGAGGCTTCTAAGAAAGCCCAAGAAGCTATTCAGAGTACCGGAATTGATACCCAGCCGGTGTTGACTGCAGCTAAGGTACACTATTTAATTTGATTAATTGACAGATGATGATTTGCATTTACTTATTAATTACTACTTTCACCATCTAAATTAGCTGAAATGGTATTTTATCCAGCCTTTTCTTTCATAAGTACAATGGTATGTTGTTAATGTCTGGTTTGGAAACCTAGATGGATACATGAATGAACTACTCTCCCTTGATTTAAAAGTTGATAAATGGAAATTATCACACTGGCCCTATCTTGATGGTGCTTATATCTACAAAATGAAGCATTTGTGATGTATTTGTAAAGGAAGAGATGCCTTCATGATTCCCATTGTTAAATTTCACTATCCTAAAAACATTTAAGAATTTCTTAAATGCATTGCTTGAATCCTCATTCTCTCTCCCCTCTAGTAACGATTGTCACTCTCTCTTTTCTTCCTACTCATCGTCCCTCGTCCATCTCACCTTCCTCATTGCTCCGTTTGGAAGGAAAAAGAATAACTAATGCTCAGAAAAGGAAAATAAAATGGAACGAAAGAATCAAGGAAAAATAAAATTGAATTAACTTGTGTGATATCTGGACCAACTCTGGAAGTACGCCTCTTTCTAATAATTCAGTTCTACAACTATAGGGAAAGGTTGAGCCAGATATCTTTGTCATTTATATGCAAGAAAGAGAGGTATTCTACTGTAAAAAAGGGCAGGAAACAATTAAAAACATTAATTCTTTAGTATATTTGAAAATTCTCATCCAACAACTATTGATTTAAAACAGTATATTCCGTGTAAGGTTTTGGATTGTTTATGAGAAATAAGTGAAGAGAAAAGAGTAAAACGAAGGTTTATTGTGGCTCTACTATTTTAAGCCTGCATTCAAGGATAACATGCCTGGAGGGCTCATATAGTTATATTTTTCTATTGCTCCAACCTTTGTAAATAGGAAAAGTACAATAACTAGGAAAATCTCTCCAAAGTCGATTCATATAAATCAACAGTATCTGAATAATTAAATATACAAATTGTCTTTAAAGTATCAACTTTGATTCTGTATGTTCCCCAAGTTCAACTTGAAATAAATTTAAAGACTTTTAAAAGATCTTAGATATACTAAGTGTTAAATAATTCATGTAAATGCATTTTTTAATTAGACTCGAAATTAAGATGTCATATGTGATGACAAATACAGTAGGATTTATAGATTGACATGTGTGTATACACATGAACATGACTTAAAAATTTGACGACATTGCACCGATAGTTGATACATGGCAGCGGATGCACCTGGAGACGGCACATGTATTAAAGATTTTCACTTTTGTAAATTTCTTTTGAGACTGGAATTTGGTAATCGCATTTATGAATCATCAGACAAAGAAATTTAGAATGAATCGAGCTGTTTCTGTTATATTATACAATAAGTTTTGGTAAGTTATCTGCAATTGATTTAATCTATTATACAACCTTCTGGCTTACATCTCTTGCTTTACAGATGCCAAAAAACCATGGGAAATTTGTTAGTAGTATATAGTTATTCAAATTGATTGACTAGTAAATCAGTTAATTTGAACACCAAGCAATGTCTGAAATGTCATCATTGCATGTTAAGGTATTTATAAAGTGATAATGAATTAAAGGTCATTATAATTACAGACAGTTGCAGATGCTGCTCAGCAAACAACAAAGGTAATTAATGAAGCTCAACCCATTGCCACTTCCACTGTTAAGACAATATCAACAGCAGAACCTGTTGTAATTTTGGGGACTGGTGGTGCATTAGTCATTGCATACTTCTTACTTCCTCCCATTGTTTCGGCCATCTCCTTCAACCTTCGGGGTTACCAGGGTAAGTCCCCTCTTTCTCTAATTAACTTGAAATGCAGCAAATGCTCCCGTACGGTGAACTATTGGCATATCTATTTTTTATAAAATTTATTGTTCAATTAGTTGTATATATGTAATTTGGTAAAGAATTTTTGTAAATATATATTGTATGCCTTTGTTTCTAAATTTTCATATTGTAAACTTAACTTGCCACAAATGCTCAAATTTACCACTCCAGACAATGTGTGAACTACAATCATGAAATTATCATGATTGATACACCTGATATGATTATGATAACTTTGAATTATATAAGATGATACAACAATGCTTTATTGTATCTCAGGAAATAAATACCATATAACAGCCACATAAACTGCCAGAAAATCAATTCTATGAATTGATAATTATCCATGATCTATAAAAATATGTAACATGCCAACCACCCTTTGCTATTTTGGGTTTGATTTCGTCTTTTTTGAATCTTCATTTTTTAAAAATGTAGCAGCTATACTAATTGAAGCTCAAAACATGATGGCACCTTTTTTAAACCTCTACCATAAGTTGTCCTTTTCTTCATATTCTTCCTTTTTTTACTCCCTCCGTCCAACAATAATAGGCAAGTTTCATTTTACACATATTAAGGTATGTATAAAATTCATGACCAACTCATTTAATTCATAGTAAATTTCCTATTTTATCCTTATTCACATAAAAATATGTAATTAAATAAGGGCACTTTAGGAAAAAAAAGTAGTTAATACTCATTGGAATATAAAACAATCCTATGTAATGGGACATCCCAAAATGGCAATGTTGCCTATTATTATTGGACGGAGGGAGTATGTTCTTCTTTTGGATTCCTTCATTTCAAACTAAAAAAGAGTAATATTTTGATCTTCTGCCAGAAAATTCCGACGCCATAATGTGTAAATGGTTAATTGAAGAATAATTATCGAGTTTAGATGGCAAAGTGAAGGAACTTAGGTAGTTTGGATGGTTAAGTTGTTGAGAAAAGGATTAGGTGGCAAAGTATAAACAAACCACATATTACAGACGGGAAATGTTATTACTCTTATATTAATTTTTTGTTCAACATTATCTTATACTGTCTGGGTGAACTTATTGCTTGCATTGTTGATTTTATGAATTCGTAAAACAATGATTAATCAATTGTTTTCATTTTGGTTTTGATTGCTATTCTGTAGGTGACCTAACTCCTGCTCAAACCTTGGATCTGATGTCGACCAAGAATTATATTTTGATTGATATAAGGTCGGAAAAGGACAAAGACAAAACTGGTGTTCCCCGCCTTCCCTCAAGTGCTAAAAACAAATTGATAGCAATCCCGTAAGTATGCTCTTCCTTATTGTCAATCTGTATACAATAAAGATCGACCATTATGCTCCTCAATCATAGTTTTAAAGGGCGCTCCCAGGGCGAGCCCAGGGCGAGAGGCGGTCGAGGCTATAGGGCCTTCGCCTTTTTTATATTTTTTGAGGCGATGTTGGCCAGGCGAGCGCCTGAAGTGGCGCCTTTTTCGCCTTTTATGAGGCGATCAAGGCGAACCCGAGGCGCGCCTCTCCTACAAACGTGTTTTGGTCCCTCTTTTATAATATTACTAACACTTTTAGGTCATTTTTTGGAACTAAGTAACACTTTTTGAGTTTAAAAAGAATAAAACATATAAAAATTAGAATAATACATATTACATAACTAGGGTTTTGAAATTCAAAACACTTCCAAGACTCTGCCTCCTCTCTTCAAACCGCTCCTGCTCCTCTCTTCCTACTGCGCCGGACCGCCATCAGCTTGCCGCCGCCGGCCTGCCGTACGGCACTGCCCTGGTAAGGTAAGGCCCGTAAGGGAAAACAAGCGAGGAAGAATGTGAAAGGCTCAGAAAGAAGACTTAGAGATGAAGATGAAGTTGATGAAGATGGAGAGGAAGAGGAGGAAGAGGAAGAAGAGTACGTTGATGATGAGGAGGAGGGCATTGATTTTGTTGAGGATTGAGTCACTTGACTAATCACTAATGAACATCTTAATTGCTTTTTTTTTTTTAATATTTGATGGTTTGTGTGTGTGAAAGTCTATCTTCGCTAATTTAGACATTTAATATCAATTTCATGTTTACATTATGTTTATATGTGGCTTTATGTGTTTTATTATATGAGAATATGTTTGAAATAAGTATATAAGATCATAGAATGTTGTTTGGGAGAATATGTAGGAGAGGCGCGCCCCAGGCGGGCGCCTCTTGCCTTGGGCAACGGAACACCCCTTACGCCTTTTTGCGCCTTTTAAAACTATGTCCTCAATGCTGGTCAAATGTGTTTTTGTGGCAGTTTCTTGTCTGTCGTGGTATGAAAATTTTTTTTTTGTTTGGCCTGTCAAATTTATTAGAGTTTTCTCTTAATATTTGGAAAAGTAGATGGCGTAAATGTTCTTGTTTAAGTATATTTTCTTTTACCTTCTTTTTCCATTTTCCAGCTAATGATCCTTTCTAAGGCAATTATAAGAGAATAAATTGGAATAGTTCTTGTTTTTGGTTCTATATCTAAATGGTCTAGAAAGTAGAAACCATTAGCTTAAACAATTTTGAAGATTCTTTAGAAATGATGATAATTTGATAGGTAATGAGTTAACTGATGGAATCCTTTATTCAAATCCTTATTGAGAAGTTTGTTCCTCCCTCAATTGTTGCAGTTTAGAAGAACTACCCAGTAAAGTCAAAAGTCTTGTGAGAAATGCCAAGAAAGTAGAAGCTGAATTGGTGGCAATTAAGATCTCTTACCTCAGGAAGATCAACAGAGGTTCCAACATTGTGATATTGGACTCGTAAGTTTTCAGTACCCTTTATAACTTAGTGCAAGCACTGACATTTTTCATTAGGCAAATACTTCTTTGCACTACTTACATCTTACAACTCAAGTGCATTTATAAATAGTGTTGATTGTTTTACTAAAAGGTATCAGTTGGCCAAATATTAGTTGTTTTCATTGAATTGTATTAGTTGTTTTCAGTACGGATTATGTTCACGATTCGTTATTACAACCTAATCAGGTACTCAGATTCAGCTAAAACGGTTGCAAGAACCTTGACGAAACTCGGGTTCAAGAATACCTGGGTTGTGGCTGATGGCTTCTCCGGAAGCAAAGGGTGGTTACAGAGCCGCTTAGGGACAGATTCTTATAACGTATCTTTTGCTCAAGTCATATCACCATCGCGAGTTATATCTGCAACCACTGGAAGATTTGGTACATCTACTTCCCCCAAGTTGCTTCCCGGTGGTTCAGATTGACACTTTCTTTACACTTGTAATCTTATTACTGATCTCTTCATAATTCTTTGGTTTTTGTTGTTGTCTTTTAATTTTATTAAATTAAAAAAAAACAAATAAAGCAACAAGTGAATATATACTCAAAGTGATATGTGTTTCGTTCTACTGTCTACATAAGTTACATGGGGACTTTCATGTGAAATATTAGTTCAAATGAGAATGTTTTTTTTTTTAAAATCACTGGGCGTGTCAATGGTGAAGATGAGAATTTGACAAAAAATTGTATAGACTTGGTTCATGCTATGAATTTTATTTTTAATTCATGATATTTGACCCTATCCAGGGTATAATACGGGTCAAGTTTAGTGGTTTAGAAAAATGTGTTAGAAATGAGTGAAATTGGTCAAATAATTCAAGTTCATAGCATAGATCTGATTCATTGGAGATCAACTCTGAGATTTTACAGCATTTGCAATGTTCCACCACGTGCTTCACACCGGTCATACACGTCCAGTCGACAACTAATCAGTGCGCCCACAAACAGGACACAAATTGACCACCATTGCAGTCAATCGCCGCCCCTACCGCGACGTCCTCGAACAACATACGTCATGTATCACCGCACAAAGTTGTCGCGCCGATTTGCAACCTAATTCGACAGATCGAGGAGAAGAGAACAATGTTCTAGAATTATTTGACCGTGCCGCTGTGATAACCCGTGAAGAGGAGAAGGACGGAGGGGTGTTTGTAAGAAATTATAAGTGATTATAGTTATCTAGAATTGTGTGTGTGAACAAATAAATTTCAACACCTGCAAATAAACATGTAGAAAATGAGAAAAAGAAGGTAAACATATATTTATTTAGAATTGTGGGTTACAACTCTCGTTTGTCTCTTGATTCCTCTCTACAAAGATATGATATTGGGGTCTTAGCGACTAGCATCGGGATCTTAGCAACTTATTTCGGATTTTTCCTGGAATTTGGTGGCAGAGAGGTAATGGAGTCGTTTGTGACTTATTCCATCAGATCTAAAATTTAACCTACAAGTAGTAGGGAGACAATGGAGTCGTTAGTGACTGATTCCATTTGACTTTTGGCCTACTGAAACTCTATTTTGACTCTCCTATTTATAAAAGATTCATGACTTAGAGAATAAGAAAAGAAAATTCTCAAATCTATGTAAGGAAAAGATAATCTCAAATCTTGGAGATATTATTATATATTTTTATCTCTAAAATTTAGATTATAATAAATATATGATACTATTAAATTTAATAAAATTTAAGTGTTTACAAATGTCCCCCTGAGACCTGTTGTAGAGACATATGACGACTGCAACTTGGTCTCGAAATTTTGATGTAAAAACTCAAAGGTGATTTGGCATGCCCCATGAAATTCTACGAACATCCTTAAAGAGAGGAGATGAAGAGTAAAAATCTTCCCACTGGCTGTCAATTTGTGAACCGATAAATTTCAACACATGCAAATAAATATGTAGAAGATGAGAAAAAGAAGGTAAACATATATTTATTTAGAATTTGTGGGTTACAACTCTTGTTTATGTCCTCTCTACAAAGATATGATATGGGGTCTTAGCGACTAGTACCGGGATCTTAGCTACTTATTCCAGATTTTTCCTAGAATTTGGTGGTAGGGGGGTAATGGAGTCATTTATGACTTATTCCATTAGATCTAAAATTTAACCTACAAGTTAGTAGTAGGGAGGCAATAGGGTCGTTAGTGACTTATTCCATTTGACTTTTAACCTATTGAAACTCTATTTTGACTCTCATATTTATAAGAGATTCGCGACTTAGAGAAGAAAAAAAGAATATTCTCAAAAGAAAAGAATATTCTCAAATCTAAGTAAAGAAAAGATAATCTCAATTCTTGGAGATATTATTATATATTTTTATCTCCAAAATTAGGATTATAATAAATATATGACACTAATAAATTTAATCAAATCAAATTTAAGTGTCTACATTATGAATAAGTAATTTGGAGTGTTTTTTTATTAGATTAAATAAGCTCTTAAAAATTATAAGTTAAAAGTTGAAGGGGAATGCTTTTAGTAGCTTATAAACATTTTTTTAAAGTATTATTAACATTTTTTTTAAAAATACTATCAACTTTTCTTTAAATTTTTTTACAAACACCATCAACTTCTGTTATTAATCAATTTTCTCATAATCACTAATTTTAATCACTTCTTCAAAAGAATAATATGTTGCAAACACCGCCGAAATCACGTCTGATGCCCTAAACTACAAAGTTGGACTGCTGACAAGGAATAGGCATGTACCACGAGATCAATTTTCTCATAATCACTAATTTTAATCACTCTTCAAAGAATAATATTTTGCAAACACCCCGGAAATCACGTCCCTAAACTACAAAGTTGGGCTGGTGACAAGGAATAGGCATGTACCACGAGATGGGTTTGATTTATTTAGGGTCTTCTAATATTGAAGGTATTCTGTTTGAGTCTTTAATTAATTGGGAAGAATTTGGGCAATATTTCCGTTTGGGTCATTTTGATAAGGGGTAATTGCAACGTACTACAAGAAAACAAACACCACTAGCAATCAACTACAAAACACTTTAAAAAACACTACCAACTACAAAAAAATACCCATAATACCCTCAAATAAGAAAATGGAAATAAAATGGCCAAAACACACCCACACTCTCCCATTTCAGTCACTCTCTCATTTCTCTCCTCACTCTCCCATCTCTCTCTCTCTCTCTCTCTTCCAAATTTCTCTCACAAAAAACCACTGTCATCATCCATTTCTTTCTCTCTCTCTCTCTATCTCTCTCTAAATGGCGGTGGTTGTGTGAGGGAAAACGACGGAGGTGGTGGAGGAGGCGATGTAGGGGCGTCGACGATTTTTATAGATCTGTGGTGGGGGGGGTCGGAATCAGTTGTGGTGGGGATGAGGCGACGGTTGAAGAAGGCTGCGAAGGTGGGGCGGCGTTTGTGGGCGAGGCGACTGTGGGGGGATGTGTGTTTGTAGATCTGATGGGAGGATGTGTTTTTGCGGTGATTTTTGGATGGCGGAGGCGGCAGGGTGTATCTACAATGGAAGACGCCGCAGGGAAATGGCGGTGGCGGAGGTGTGGCGACGACCGTCATAAAAAAGAAGAGGTAAGATGCAGTGGAATTTTGATTTTGGGTTTGATTTTTCGATAGTTTTTGGTGCTGAGTTTGATTTTTTGGTAGTTTTTTGTGAAAGAAGATGCAAGATGCAGTGGAATTGGGGGGTTATTCTGCAGTGAAATTTTTTGGTAGTATTCAATGACGATTAAGGACTCAACAATGGGGTTTCCATTTTGTATGAGCACAGGGACCTTTTCTGTATCAAGTTGTTTGTTTTTCACAATGATTTTTTACTGCAACCCTTTTCCCCAAATTATATTGCTGATTTTTTTTTTTCGTGGGATATAAATTTGGTTTGTTTGAAGAATGAATGAATGATTCTCAATATTTTGGAGTGCAGATATGATTTTTGTGGGAAGAACGATGGGGGATTTTTCTGGGCACATATGCAATTGCATAAGTGTATACATAATATTTTATGCGTATATGCAATGTTTTACATGGGTATACAATGTTTGTTTGTGTATGCAATGTTTTTTAGTATAAGCGATGTTTCTTATGCAAATATTTTTTACACGTATATGCAATATTTTTTTACTGGCGATATATCTGTTTTACATGGGTATACAATGTTTTTTTTTGTGTATGCAATGTTTTTTAGTGTACATAATGTAATTTAAGTATATTCAATGTAATTTTAATATATGCAACTTCTTTTATTTCCTGAACAATGCGTTTTTAATGCGTTTTTATAAGTACACGTATTTTTTATTTTGAAATTATTAAAAAGAAAAAATAATCAAATTCTAATGAAATTATTTTATTAATTTCTAATATGAAGAAACATTTTTTTTTCAATTAAAAATAAAGATGATATATTAAATGAAGCTACACAATGTATTTTTATAGGTATATTCATTTTTAATTGATATTATTAAAAAAGAAGAAATAATTATATTTTCATTTAAAAAACTGTCAAATGTTTTTCGATTTTTTTCTATTTTTTTGTATGAAAATGAGATTAGAAAATATTTATTAATTAATAATTATTTAAATTAAAGAAATAATTATTATTTAATAAAAGAAGCTTTGTATGTGTCAAAAAAATATATATATATATATATATAATAAAGTAGAGAGAAGTTGGATGGGACAACACTTTAGTAAGCTTTCTTGTACAAAAAACATAAATAAAGTTTGATGAGACAGCATTGTCAGCCAAATTAACAAGAAAAACGAGAAACAAAAAAATTAAAGAAAGCAAATAGGGGTATAATAAAACAATCACATGTATCAAAAAGATGTTTTATAGTGGGTTACAATTCTTGATTTTCAATTGTACTAGGATGTTATTGCCCCTTTTGATAACAATGTGCTTGAGGTTTTTTATGTGCAGATCTTTCAAGGATCCGGTTATATACACCCAGTTTTAATTTTTATTTATTTAATATAATGATGAACTGTCTAAAACACCCTTAATTTTTCAAAATGAATTAAATCTGCAAATTAATACACCCACCTCTCATCTCACCATTGCACTCCATCACCACTGTCGCCCTCCACCATCATTTGGGAATTCGAAGTAGAAATCATGAATGGTGAGTTTTCTTTAAAATCTCACGACTTGTAATTTTCGAATCTGATTCGTTGAAAATTGTTCCTGATTTCGGTAAAATTTTGCTGAAATTGAGTATATATTTCGGAAACAATTTTTCGAAATACGTTATATTTTTTGGCAATTTTTTGTTGAATTTTAGTGTCAAATTTTCTTTTCGAAAATTGTTCACAATCGCGGCCAAGTTTTGTCGAAATATGGGTGACATTTCAATAAACCAGTTTAGAAATTATCAAATAAATAAAATAATTGAAATAGACATGATAACACCAGCTTTCAAAAAAAAAAAAAAAGACGTGATAATACCTCATCCCAAAATTATGTCATTGCTGTTGTAAATACATTACTCCTCCCGTCCCGCAATGACTTAAACACTAGAATTGGACCGTACACCAAGAAAAGTGGGTTAAAGTAGGTTTGAGTGGAATAAAATAAGGGTGTTGTGAGTGTATTAATGTTATATTTGTTTTCATTTTGGAAGTGTTCAAGTAATGTTGGGACGTCCAAATAAGACAAGTGTTCAAGTAATATTGTGACGGAGGGAGTATTATTTAGTGATGCTATATTTCTATATTTCTATGCGCTTTAATTTACTGATGCTACTTCATAGTTATAATTCTGCAAGTATGTGTGTACATTTGAAAAATTAACTAGACTCCTCCTTTGATTTGAAATTGGGTACAATTGAATTATGACGCAACGCCCACTATCTACAACTTACATTTCACAAATAGTTTTGAGGTTTATTGCATGAAAATACCATAGTCTGAAAATGTTGTTTGAAATACTTTTGTTTATAATTTCTTTGTAATTTATTCAATAACATTGAACAATTTGAAACAGAGACCCTTATATTAATTTACAAGTGATAATAGTTTTTGGCTGATTCGTGCGTCTCCAGAAAATCAGTTTGTAATTTCTTTTATTTTATTCGGGGATACAGATTTAATACTTGGTGTGAAGTAATCTTCTTATTGGAGGATCTTGATTTCTTTTATTTATTATTATTATTATTTGTACCAAATGGTTTGACGGTAAAGGTGTCAGTTTTTAAGGAGAGACATTCTCCCAAATTAATGTAAAGTTTCCTGTGTCTTTTTATAAATGCTTGTTTTCAAATTATATTTCAATGCGTTATTGTTATATATCATAAATTGAGTATTACTACAAGTTAATCAACATAGGCCTCATACTTGTGCTATTAATTATACTCTATTTGGCGTCATTGTTGGCAGTACATTAGATAACGTGGTATATTTAGATTTGCTAATCGCGTTGTTAGTTCCTGATGCTGCTGCTTAAGCCGATTAATTAAATTTCATGATATCCGTCTTTTTAGTAGCTATTCTATCAAAGTCGCACTTATTTTAATTTTTGGCTAATCCGTCTTTTTGTTGAGTTTTTCTTTTGGATATTGTCATTTGCATCGGTTGGAAATTACCCATTTGAGACAAGTCTAAGGTTGAAAGAATTACACCTATATATGAGACAATGAAGCAGATACTTGAACCGACTAAGTCTTGTATGCACCCGAGTGCACCGTGCACTCATAGTGCGTTTCAGAAGCGTGCACCTTGTTATGCTTAAAAGTGCAACTTATTTACACAGAAAAGTACAACTGTTAATATAGAAACTTAGTTGCATTCTTATATTTAGAATAGTTGCACATTTTTGTTTTGTATAGTTGCACGCTTCTAAAATGCACTATGAGTGCACGGTGCAGGGTGCACATGAGACCCACTCACTTGAACCTCCCATTGAGTTTGCGCTTGGCACGAGTCAAATGTTTCATTAGACGATTAGGAACCCTTACCGTAGGGTTCCGCTCTGGTAAATAAGTTTAATCCCTTTTAAATTTTAGCAATTAGAACTGTTTGTCGCAGTATAGGTTTGAGAATTATTTGCTGTAGAAATTAAGATTTCTGTGAAAATTTCTTATTTGCCTATTATTACTGATTTTTGCGACTGATTGACTCATTGAAAATTATTGAACCTGAACTACATGTGAAAGTTTATATCAAATTTTCTTATGGACAATTGTAGTAAAAAAATTATCTTGTTTACTAAAAGTAAATCTATCAAGCTTGCTATTAACTGTAAGAACTTCTTGACTTGAACTTTTCACGTTGAAATTCAACTTGTTACACCCATTTTGAGTAAAATATAATCCCGTCTTATTAGTTTACCTGAAGAAAATATGAAATAAGCGGTTAAGTCATCCAACACAAAAAATGCTATGTCGGATTTTGACTAATTATATTAGAAGAATGTCTAGTATCCCTTCTATAAATGAATTTATTGGTGAAACTTGTGTAAAGGGAGAATTTATACTGCAACCTTCTCGTACTAAAGTTGGAATTGTATGTTTTATTTTTCGTGAACAAAGTCATGAAAATACTTGTGGACTGATATAATTTGTATGATGCAAATTTATTATCAATATTATTGAACTTAAATGTTTTGATTATCCAATAAATTTATCTGAATGATTAATGTCGATAAAATTCACATCAATGGCATTTAATGATTATTATATGGCATTGAGAATTAAAGTTGAGCATTCAGGCTCTTACGTCTACATTTATAATGGTTTTGCTGAATCACTAATAAACTTTAGCAAATTAATTACTAGACCATTATTGTAGAATTCCAACGTACCTACTTCATGTTAGGGGCATGAAATTTAACATGGTGCTACACTAATTCAAATCCGAACCACTGCATATCATGAATACCCCTTTTATAATTAGTGCATAAGAACTAAACATTTTTCATCTGTAAATATTTGAGTGTGCAATATTTGTTTATATATCACCACCACAGTGTACCCCAATTCACGGCCCAGTTGGCTGATTGCACATTTGACGAAGATCATTTCTCGGCATTAGGGGGATATATGAATTTAGAATTAAATGAATGCCGAGAAATTTCGTGGAATATAAAAGATTTTCAATATGAAAATTTACGCACTAATCAAAATGAACTGGAAGTTCAAATGATATATTAACTTGCAGTATTTAGCAAGTGGCCTGCCAGATTAATTTACTGATGATAAAGAAGTGACTGAAGCACGTATACTTGTTGTAAATGCACCACAAATAGTAAATGTGCCAATTTTAGATAAATATATATGTTAATGCCCCTACACGCCAGAAGCGTAAATGACCCCTTATTATGTAAGACATAAATCCGCGGTAATTAAAGCTAGCAAATATATTCAGTCACTCTTGAAGTCTCTTGAAGAGATTCATCCCGAAGACGAAAATTCTAGTAATGAAGCACGTGCACAAAATAATAAAAATACTAGAATTGCAGAACGACCAGATCAAAATATTATGCGAAATGATGAAGATCTGGTTGATATAAATATAGAAATTGATATGATTTTATAAATACAGGAGAAATGTACTAATGTTGTCGACAACTTATTCACCACCACAATTGCTCTTACTATTAAAAATTTGGATCCAGTAGCCAAGTCAATAGTTGAGCTAGAAGCACTTTGGCTAGGTAAAATAGAAGCAATTGGGGCAGAGCTCGACTCGCTAATATTTCTGGCTTTATCGTACATACACCCAGAAATGTTATCCCTGTTGGATATAAATGTGTATTTATATGAAAAGAAAATGAAAATAATGATTTGATGAGGTACAAAGCAAGATTAGTAGCTCATGGATTTTGCAGAGACCCGATATTAATTTTATCAAATATGTACTCATGTTATGTATGAATAACGTTCCTCCACTTAATATATCTGACAGTAAGTAAAATTAAATTTAGAAATGCAGTTGATAGACGTTGTAACCGCATGTTTATATTGATCAATAGATGTCAATATTTACATGAAGATCCCTGATGGATATGCAATTCCTCAAATGAGGAATGGTGAGAATCGTACTATGTATGATATTAAAATTACAAAGGTCATTATATGACATAAAATATTTGGGTCGAATATTCCACAATCAACTTAATTAATTCCTCCCAAAGGAGGAATAAATAAACATTGAAATATTTCCTTACGTGTTTACAAAGAAATTATTTTGGTGGTGCTTGTATTATCTCAGTTTATGGTAATAATCTAAATATTGTTGGAACAAGTAAGGAAATTAAAGAAAACTAATTTAAATCTTAGAAATGGAATTTGAAATAAAACTCTGTATGAAACCATGCATTGTCTCGACCAGCAGATCGAACATCTCCATAAAGAGAAATGAATCTTTGTATACCAGTCAACTTACTTGGGAAAGGTATTGGAGAAATTTTATATGGATAAATCTCATTTACTTAGTACACTTGTTCGATCCCTTAAAGTGGATAAGGACAAATATAGACCTAAAAGGTACATATGATATGTTAGGACTAGAAGTTCTTTATTTGAGTGTCGTTGGTGCATTAATTTGTTTTTGAAAACTGCACCAAACCTGATATTGCATTTGCAATGATTTTGCTTGCAAGATTTAGTGTTTCTCCTACAATGAGACATTGTGAAACATTAAGCACATGTTCAACATCTACAATGTCCGCAAGATTATAATGTAAACACATTTCTGATTAATGTGATATTAATATAAATGGTATATCTCTTACCATCCTTTATGAGAAAAATACAAATTTTGTTGCACATATGTTTAATAGGTATGCTAAAGAGAACTTGACAAAACTTATATATATATCTCTTAAATTCTTTTATCCGTATGAACTCCAGAAGAGTGGTGAAATTATCATACAAAAGGTGCGCTCCAGTGACAATCTGACAGATTCGTTCACTAAATCCTTTCCTACATCTACTTTGGAAAATGCGTGTTGGGATAACATATGCCAAGATCTATCGGGATGTCCTCATAAACACAAATTTAAATTAACAATTATTACTAGCATGAATTTACCTAAGTGAATTCAAATAATAATTCATCCAACAACAACATGCAAATAATATTTCACGTAAAAGATCCTAGCATGCGGAATTTCTAGGAGTTTACGTAAACATACCCGTTGGAGTAAGGACAACCCAGTTTTATTATCCATACCGGAAAATTAATTTCACTTGCAAGATTTGGTATGATGAAGGTTCCGTGCCCACCAAGGGGACCAATCAAGCAAGACATAGAAAGCACACGATTCTCTGTATTAATTTAGCAACTGTCGTGCAATTAATATTATTGCCCAATTTATAGGGTATCGAAGTCGCAATGATTCTCTTCCCATTTATAAGTCAAAGCAATAACTACTAATCACACACAGTCCTTATTAAGTGACAGAGGTTAAGAAATCAACAACCACTGAGGTCTAACTCTTCATCCCTTAAGTCAGTGCGAATGAGTTTATCCTCTCTGTAGGTCCGCTTCAGCACATTGAATGTACTAGTGTAATCTCTTGGTCAAGACAAGCCAATCTGAGCCTTACACATCAACTTCTACCAATAGATTGTTCGGATCTATCTAAGTTGTGAAACACGCACTCGTTTACAAGGAACTGTTAACGTGATCTTCTGTGATCTGGTATCACCACGTTAACTACAATGTAACGCGTGCAATGAACGGTTTGCAATAAATATATATAACATTCAATCATATTTAAAGCAACAGTAATAAACAATTTATTTCAGTAAATAAGTGTTTAATACATAGGTTATACAAAGTAAAAGCATACTTTCACGTATAACCCCAACAATCTCCCACTTTTACTCAAAGTCAGCTTTTAAGTATACCACAACACGTCTCGTGTAGTTCTACATGACATCTAATGCCACCTACACGAACCTAATAATATCTCTCCCACTTATACTCAAAGCAGATTGGCTATGCACTTGACAACCATTCCTCCCACATGTCTCTTGAATGTTTCCAGAGGCAGGCACTTTGTGAGAGGGTTAACTAGGTTATCCTCCAATGCGATCTTAGCCACCTCTACATCTCATCTCTTAACGATTTCTCGTATAAGATTTCTTTCCTTCAGTGTGTTTGTTTGACTCGTGGACTCTTGGTTCCTTTGAATTTGCAACTGCCCCTAGCACATATTGCTAGACAAATTCGGAACTCCATCCAAGTTCACTAAGAAGATCTAGAGCCAAACTGGTTCCTTCACTACTTCACAAGCAGCTACTTACCCGGCTTCCATGGTTGAGTCAATGATGCATTTCTGCTTCACACTCGTCCATTTCATGGCTACACTTCCCAAATGAAAACATACTAACTGAGGCAGATAGTCTGGAATCTAGGTTTGATTGGAAATCCGAGTCCGTGTATCCCGTGTATCCCACTGGAAATAAACAGTCTGACTGATAAACCAACATTCTATCTCGAGTTCTTTTCAGATACTTCAGAATGTTCTTAACAGCAGTCCAAAGTTGATTTCCAGGATTACTTTGATATCTCGCTACCATGCCTACGGCGTAGCAGATATCCGGTCTCGTACACAACATTGCATACATGAGACTTCCTACTGCCGACGCATAATGAATGCCTCTCATGTCATCTATCTTCCTTTATGTCTTAGGGCACATGTCTTTCGATAGATGGATTCCATGCCTGAAAGGTACAAAACCCTTCTTGGAATCTTGCATATTGAAACCCTTCAAACGATATCTATGTATGAGCTTGCGATAAGCCGATCATTCTTTTCTTTCGATCTCGAGTGATCTTGATCCCAAGAATATGACCGGCTTCCCCTAAGTCCTTCATATCAAACTGTTTTGACAGCCATACCCTTACGTCTGACAAAACCTTTACATTGTTTCCGATGAGCAGAATATCCTTTATGTATAGTACTAGGAATACCAAGGCAGTTCCGTCACACTTTCTATAAACACAACTCTCGAAATCGTTTTGATCAAATCCATAAGATTTTATTACATGATCAAAACATTGGTTCCAAGCCAGATGCTTGCTTAAGTCCATAAATGGACTTCCTCAGCTTGCACACAAGGTGTTCTTGGCCTTTTTCGATGAAACCTTCTGCATTTGCATATAGATTTCCTCGTCAAGACTCCCGTTAAGGAAAGTCATCTTGACATCCATTTGCCGAGATCTCAAAATCTAGATCTTGTGACTATTGCCAAGAGAATACAGATGGACTTAAGCATGGCTACAGGTGAAAAGGTTTCTTCATAATCGATACCCTCTTTCTGAGTGTATCCCTTTGCCACAAGCCTAACCTTAAAGGTTTCCACCTTTCCGTTCGGTCCTCTTTTCCTCTTGTAGACCCACTTGCATCCAATGGGTTTTACCCCATTGGGTGGTTCAACTAGCTCCCACACCTGATTATGATCCATTGAGCCCATCTCGGTTTCTATCGCAGTTTGCCAGGATTCTGAATCCTTATCTTGGACCGCCTCCTTGTAGGACCAGGGGTCTGATTCACTATCCCTGGGGACCAAATCCGAAGATTCTCCTATCCCCATGAATCTCTCAGGTTGTTGAACAACCCTCCCACTACGACGAGGTTCCTATTGTGTCGATGTGACGCTTGGTATATCTACCTGTACAGGTGGTATAGGAGTTTGCCCTCTAATTTCATTTAAGGTAATCTCACTTTTGGGCTTTCGATTGTTCATAAAGTTTTCTTCCAAAAATCTAAAGTGCGTACTTATTACCACCTTTTGATCTTCGGGATCATAGAACATGCACCCTTTCGTTCCCATGGAATATCCTATGAACAACCTTAGTTCCGATCGTGCATCTAACTTTACCGGCTTCCTTGTCTAGCACGTATGCCGGACACCCCCAAATCCTGAGATGTCTCAGACTGGGCTTGCGCCCGGTCCACAACTCTTTAGGGGTTTTGGGAACCAATTTGGATGGTACCAGATTCAGGATGTAAGCCGTTGTTTCCAAGGCATGACCCCAAAACGACTTGGGTAGATCTGAATAACTCATCATGGATCTGACCATTTCTAAGAGTGTTCTGTTTCTTCGTTCTGCAACCCCGTTTTGTTGAGGGGTTCCTGGTGGAGTCAACTAGGAAAAATTCCCTCGTCTGACAGGTAGTTCAAAAAATCATCGCTGAGGTATTCGCCTCTACGATCAAATCGTAGAAACTTGATACTCTTTTCCCTGTGATTCTCCACTTCGGCTTTGAACTCCTTGAATTTATCAAAGGTTTCCGATTTGTGTTTCATGAGGAAAATGTATCCGAACCTTGAGTAATCATCGATGAAAGTCACGAAATACTCATAGCCACCTCTAGCTTTGGTTGACATTGGACCACACACGTCAGTGTGAACGACTTGCAACACTTCTGTGGCACTATTCCCCTTGGCTCCCACTGCCCTCTTGTTCATTTTACCCTCCAAACATGATTCGCAGGTTGGAAGTGGTTCTAACTGTAGGTCCGACAGCGAACCATCTTTCACCAACCTTTGGATCCTATTTAGATTAATATGACCTAATCTTAGATGCCATAGAAGTGTCTCGTTCACGTTTTCTGAATGTTTTCTCTTATTGCATGAAACAATCGATGTGTTATAAGATGCATTTTGTGAGTGGTGTGCACAGTTATAGTATGGAGATTGTTCCGTAAAGTTCCATGACAGATGATCACATCGTTAAAGGGAAACAATAACTTGCTTAGAAAAATGAGCAGAATTTCCATCATTAAATAGTTTTGAAACTGAGATAAGGTTTTTGCGAAAAACTGGAACATAAAGAACATCTCTCAAAACTAAAATCTTGTCTTCAAAAGACAAGTGCACGTCTCTCACTGCTTTAACCACTACTCATGCAATACTGCAAAAACTGCTACTTCACATAGCATTGCAGTAATGCTACTTTTGTGGAATTGCAATACCCGCTACCTTCGTAGCATTGCAATAGTCGTTACTTACGTAACATTGCCCATGTGATGAGGATCTCACTCCCACTAAGTTGTCGGGTCAACTGGGACCCCGTTACGTGAAACATACATGGTCAGCAGATCCCGTATCAACTACCCACGAATGAGAAGTATACGCCGCTAAACAAGTTTCAACAACTAGTGCGTGAGAATTACCTTTCTTTCCACCCCTTTTGGGGTTTGGAACAGGCAAACCTACATTGTCCTCCTTCACCGCAGTTTAAGCACTTTCCATTTGGATTTTCCTTGACACCACCAACATTCCTCATCTTACCATTGCCCTTGGTAACAGTTGAGTTTGATTGCTTATGGCTTTTGGTCCTCTTCTTCTTCTTGCCTTCCCTTGTCCTAGAAGATGAAGACGGACCACTTGCCGCCAAAGCTTGAGTTTGGTGCCCCATCAACGTCTCTGCCGTGACCAAAGCTTGCAACAAATCAGCTAGCGAGGCCAAAATGCTCAAAACTTTTGGGCAGAGAGTAGAGTACCAAATCGATCTGGGTCTCCCGATCATAATCTACACCCAGAACCTCAAGTTTGTTCAGATGGGCCATCTATTTTGAGGACGTAATCCCTTACGGGGTTGCCCTCCACCATTTTCAGCGACAATATCTCTCGCAAGGTGATCTGACGAGTCCCACATTTTTGACTTGTCAGTTGGCTCATCTGATTTTGGTGTGTCAAGAATCCACTTGTGCTTTTGTGCAGTTAGGACAATCATAACTTTTTGTTTCCAATCAACATAGTTTCCTATACAATTCTATTCACTTTAAGTATATTAACAGTGGACTAAAAGGTTGCGACATGCTGAACTGAAATAAACAACAATTGTGCAAACACAAAATTATCACATAATTCGATCACATTGTTCATATCAAAATCTCAAAATAATATGAACATGCATCAGCCGACATCTCAAAACAGTTTAAATAGGTCACGTGGGGTGAACTGTCTATTTAAACACATTCAAGTAGGTTACAAACAAGAACAATTACAAACCTTTAATTCAAAATTAATAGTCGGCTTCCACTTGACCGATATAAAATTGACAGGGACTTCGGGGAAGTATATGCATATCAATTTTATTCCTAAGTAATAACCATGATTAAATACAGAATTATTACTTCGGTTTGAACGACCCTCGTGGGGAGGGTCATCGTCGCCACTAATAATAATTCACAATCATCCTTTTGAGAATTTATTCATGTGAAAACCATCTTTTGGCCGTTCCGTGGGGGAAATTTCTCCAAAAGAATTCACAAATAAATAAATCATGGAGGTCAATTTGAAGTAATTTTATTATCCGGAATAAAATTTGTCAATAAAACATACTTAGTAATTTTCGAAAGTGAGATTTTCTTTTAGACAATTCTAAATCATGCAAACACATTTAACAAATAAAATTGCACAAATTTAAAGCAAGCATCAAGACTAATTAAATCACGTTGGGCACATATATCCAACTGTCATGGTTTAAATTCCAAATCTTGATCTTGAGAAATCGTCCATTCTTTTGATTTCATCGTTCGTCTCGAAAAGCTCCCACTGAATCCGCAATAATTCTTTAAAAATGTCCTCTATCCATTTTGGGTTAGGACGACGTCCGGAAAATGAGTAGCTCACGACCCGGAACCGAGTCGCATGCGCCCCGGCGCACGCCCCGGTCTGGATCGGCCATCCCGCCCCCGTCTGGATCGGCCATCCCGCCCCCATCTCCCACGGCACATTCGCACGGAGCATCGCCCGGACGCGCCCGCGTCCGGGGTCCCGCGCCCTATCGCCCTAAACGGCCAGCGCAGCATCTTCGGTCTCGCGTCATCTGCCGCGTAAGCGTGGGCCATCCGACGCGTCCATCTCGCCCCGTCCGCGATCGCCCGGGTGTTGCACGCGGTCGCTAGGCGTTCCGCGTAGTCCGTGTGCTCCGCCTTGGCTCGCGTACGTCCGGGCACTCGGACGTCCGTCTTTAATTCTTCATCTCCGTCTTCTTTCACGATCTGGTTACAATTTGTTTACGAAAAATAAATAAACCTAGATCTATACTAGTCTATTACATTGATCAAATCAAATAAATCCTAATCTACTCGTGGATTTTCTCACGAGGCAAAACGAATCCGAACGAATCGAATTAAAAACCAACAATTTATTTGCATGTAAATAAGAACATTAAAATACCATGACAATTGGATACCTGCAAAACAGATCTAACAGTTCTACTATCCAATTTCAATTTTAGTGAACAACAATTTAAATTACAGTTTAAAAGATCAGAGCCCGAACCGGGGATCTGATATCAGTTGTTGGGATAACATATGCCAGGATCTATCGGGATGACCTCATAAACACAAATTTAAATTAACAATTATTACTAGCATTAATTTACCTAAGTGAATTCAAATAATAATTCATCCAACAATAACATGCAAATAATATTTCACGTAAAAGATCCTAGCATGCAGAATTTCTAGGAGTTTACGTAAACGTACCCGTTGGAGAGACAATCTGAGACAGATAGGATCAAGTATCTGGATACCAACCAAAAGTCCTTCTCAAGTATTCCCAAGTCCTCGTCCAATAACCCCGGTGGAAGGTTCTCCAATGAACGATTTATAAAACAAGGAAAATAAAATTATTGTTGCACCACCTTTGTGGATTTCTAATATTTCCAACACATGGAACAATTCACTCATAATTGAAATTTTTCGAAAATACACAGTCTGTCGACGTTTCAAAATATTTGATATTTTATCGACGCTGATATTTTTCCGAAAAACCAATTTTCGTATTCAGTTGGGGATGAAAAAAATCATCCCCTATTTATAAGAGAGGGGTGTTCGAAATTTTGGAGTCCAAATAGGGTTGGGAAAGATCTTTTCTTGATCTCCAAGAAATCTTGAATATATCCAATATATTCTTCTTTCCATGTGTATTTTTCCACAAAAATCTCACACCCTATTTAATCCTTATTTTCGAAAAACAAGAAGCAAGATTTCAAGATTGAATCTTTCTTGAATTTATGAGATATTCTTGTATTCCAAGAATACATATCTTTTTCCATAAAATCTTTCCAAGAAAATCAAGAAAATCTTTCTTCCCTTTCTTATACATTATTTTTGAAAATTCCCTATTAAAGAAGCCAAGTGGGAGTTTTCTTGAATTTATGGGATAATCTTATATTCCAAGAATACATTATCTCATTTCCATAAAATCTTTTCAAGAAAAATTTTCTCCCTCTTTTCTTTAATATTTTCGAAAAAAACAAGGAGATATAAGCAACAATAATTTATTTTATTTTAAGCACCTTTTATTTATTGGACTATAATTTGGGCTACTTGAGGGGCCTTTAGGAGAATTAAGATGGACCTTCCAATGGACTTCTGAATTCCAATATTGAGCCACAATATAATTCAGCCCATTAATATTAATTAATACCACTATATAATTAATATTGCACTATCCAATCTTAACCCATATTACGGTAATATGACTCCCCGTTATTATTTCCCGTGTTTAATATTATTTAGTCCATTAATTAACTAAGCCAATGAAAAGCTTTATATTAATTAATATCTTTTATCTTTGGAGTAAGGACAGCCCAGTTTTATTATCCATACCGGAAAATTAATTTCACTTGCAAGATTTGGTATGATGAAGGTTCCGGGCCTACCAAGGGGACCAATCAAGCAAGACATAACAAGCACACGATTTCCTGTATTAATTTAGCAACTGTCGTGCAATTAATATTATTGCCCAATTTATAGGGTATCGAAGTCGCAATGATTCTCTTCCCATTTATAAGTCAATGCAATAACTACTAATCACACACAGTCCTTATTAAGTGACAGAGATTAAGAAATCAACAACCACTGAGGTCTAACTCTTCATCCCTTAAGTCAGTGCGGATGAGTTTATCCTCTCTGTAGGTCCGCTTCAGCACATCGAATGTACTAGTGTAATCTCTTGGTCAAGACAAGCCAATCCGAGCCTTACACATCAACTTCTACCAATAGATTGTTCGGATCTATCTAAGTTGTGAAACACGCACTCGTTTACAAGGAATTGTTAACGTGGTCTTATGTGATCTGGTATCACCACGTTAACTACAATGTAACGCGTGCAATGAACGGTTTGCAATAAATATATATAACTTTCAATCATATTTAAAGCAACAGTGATAAATAATTTATTTCAGTAAATAAGTGTTTAATACATAGGTTATACAAAGTAAAAGCATACTTTCACGTATAACCCCAACAATGCGTTCATGGTATTGGAATGTGTAGGCTCTGAAGACTATTGTCTTCAGGGGGAGCGTCAATTTCAAAATAGTTTTGAAGATTGATTTCCGAAGGACAATGGTTAAAATCTTTTTCTTTACTGTGTTTTTTTTTGGAATTATTTTAGAGATGTTTAAATTTGTCATGAGCATCACGTCGTAATGTACAAGGGGGAGTGTTGTAAATACATTATTATTTAGTGGACATTACTTTGTGCTTTAGGTTGGGCTTCTAGAGCTACGACCGCCTTTGTTTATATATGTGTTATCCCTTGTAACGTCATTCAGAGATAGAAGATAAAGAGAATTATAGTGAAAACCTCCCGGCTTGGTCGCCCCCAGATGTAGTCCTTTTGGACGAACTGGGTAAACAAATTCATGTTCTTGCATTCTTCTTTATTTTTATTCTCATATTTTACAACAATTGCAAGGGTGTGGAAAATCAAGTATAAGAAGGGCTATCATCTTAATGTTGGGAAAATAATATTTTGACATGTCAGGATCTATTCTGGACGTAAATTAAATACGAATTAACATAAATTTAATTCTATAATTTAAACAGTTAAATCATGCAATTTAAGTAATTTGAACCCCCCCCCCCCCGTGCTTTAAAAATTGTGTGAAACCCCCTTGTGATTTTATAAATATGGTGTGAAACCCCCATTTTTGTTGAGATAATGGAAAATGTATTACATTTTCACTTTTTAGTGTTATTTTTTTTCACTTTTTTTGTTGGAAAATGACATAATTACCCTCCATTAACTATATTAAAAGTGATTTTGGTGCCAAGTATTCATATTTTTACTATTAAATAACTATATAAAAATATTAAATTGTAAAAATATGAAAGTTTGACGTAACCCCCCCAAATATAGTTCAATGAAGGGTAATTATGTCATTTTTCAACAAAAAGGGTGGAAAAAAATATTAAAAAGCGAGCGTGTAATACACTTTCCATTATATCAACAAAAATGGGGGTTTCACACCATATTTATAAAACCACAAGGGGGTTTCACACAATTTTTAAAGCACAGGGGGGTTTGACGACGATTTTTCAAACCACAGGGGTGTTTGACACAATTTACCCAATTTATGTGTTACGTTGGGGCTGAAACATTCAGCTCCTTATTTATACATAGGGGAGACGAAAATTCTTATCAAAAGAAGTGGGATTATGGAATATTTTATTCTCAAGTAATCTTATTCTTCCTTCCATAATTTCTTCCAACAAATCTTTTTCCAAATTTTCTTTCTCCCTTATCATGCATAAATTTTGAAATTACTAAGAAAAAAAATTCAAAGATTTTTAGAAGATATTATTCTACAATAATTCTTATCTTTCAAACATAATTTCATTCCAAGAAAATCTTTCTTGTTTCTTTCTCCATAAAAAATCTTTTTTTGAATTATGAGAATATCTTATTCTCCAAGAAATCGTATCTTTCTTTCTTAATTTCCACAAATCTTTCTTTCTTTCTTTTAATTTCAAATTTTCGAAAATAAATAGATAAAATATAAATAAAATTTCCAAAATTATATTTCCAATATTTTCTCTCTCCTTTATTTCTTGCAACAATTCTTTTACTTTGTTGTCACCAAATTTATCACACGTCAGCAGGACGATTTATCACACTTCAGCAGGTCCCACCGAGACCACTTGAACTGTCGTACTTAAAGATTTATCGTGCTTACGCATATGTTTTGTCATGCTTTATGCACACGATTTGTCGTGCTGGTCCCCTTTATATAAAGGACCTCACCTTTCATTGTAAAAGGACTCTGGAATGTTTCCCTCATTCCACTTATATACCTACACCCACATTTCAGGGAAGAACTATGGTTCTTCCCGCAGTGTTCTTGTTCGATTAATTATTTGTTTGGTGGTCAAATTCAACAAGCCACATCAGAATCGTAAAATATTTGACCGCCAACATACTTTAACCACCTTTTGTTAATGGACTTATTTTGGGCTATTTGAGGAGCCTTTTAGAGAATTGAGATTGGATCTTCCAATGGGCCTGAAAATCAATATTGAGCCCCAATATTTTTCCAACCCATTAATATTAATTCATTACACTATAGAATTAATATTGCACTATTCATCCTAACCCATATTACGAAATATGACTCCCGGTTATTATTTATCGTGTTTAAGATTCATTGTCCATTAATTAATTTAAGCTACCGAATGCTTTAATTAATTAATATATATTTCCTTGGAGTAAGGACATCTCAGCCATTATTATCATACAAGAAATTAATCAACTATACAAGTTTGATATGGTAAACCACTACAAAAAAATTGCAATATTAGGAAGAGTATAAAGGCAACGACTTTCTTTTCTTGATAAAGAAATGATGTAGCGCACTAAATAAAAATGGAACTTAC
Source organism: Stenogyne calaminthoides (assembly GCA_037126765.1). NCBI lineage: Eukaryota > Viridiplantae > Streptophyta > Magnoliopsida > Lamiales > Lamiaceae > Stenogyne > Stenogyne calaminthoides. The sequence goes on along the minus strand of JBBCBC010000006.1, from coordinate 34,117,092 downwards.
AAGTGTCGAAAGTTGTTCCTTGCACGAAGCAAGTTTTTTTTTAAAAAAAATTAAAAAAGAATTGTTATAACAAAAAAAATATATATATATATATAGATATTTTATCTTATTGTTAAATAACTTTTTATAATATTATTTGTGTTTTAAATTGAGTTAACATGTTGTGGAGTTACAAAAATAATTATAATTTGTGGATTTAAGTTTTAATAAAATTGTATTTCACTTGTTTAATTTAATTATCTAATAATTTTTAAAATTATAATTCTATTTTTTTACTTTATAAATAAATTAAATTATGTCACTTTTTTGAATTAAAATTATATTTTAATGAATACATATCAAAATAAATCGTTTTTTAGACATTGAATAATATAATAATCTTTAACATTATAATTACATTTACTTTTAATAATCTTTAATATTATAATTATATTAATTGAAACAAGTACTACATTTCTATTTAAACAAGTAATACTTTTCATTGAAACAAGTACTACTTTTTATTAAAACAAGTAATACTTTTTATTTAAACAAGTACTACATTTCTATTTAAACAAGTAATACTTTTAATTTAAACAAGTACTACATTTCTATTTAAACAAGTAATACTTTTCATTTAAACAAGTACTATATTTCAATTTAAACAAGTAATACTTTTCATTTAAACAAGTACTACTTTTCATTTAAACAAGTACTTACTACTTTTCATTTAAACAAGTACTACATTTCATTTAAACAAGTACTACATTTCTATTTAAACAAGTAATACTTTTCATTTAAATAAGTAATACTTTTCATTTAAACAAGTACTACTTTTCATTTAAACAAGTACTACTCTTCATTTAAACAAGTAATATATTTCAATGAAACAAGTACTAATGTTTTCATTGAAACAAGTAATACTTTTTATTTAAACAAGTATTATTTTTCATTTAAAAACAAGTACTACTTTTCTATTTAAACAAGAACTACTTTTCATTTAAACAAGTAATACTTTTCATCGAAACAAGTAGTACTTTTCATTGAAATAAGTAATACTTTTCATTGAAACAAGTAATACTTTTCATTGAAACAAGTAATACTTTTCATTTAAACACGTACTACTTTTCATTTAAACAAGTACTACAATTCTATTTAAACAAGTAATATTTTTTATTTAAACAAGTACTACTTTTCATTTAAACAAGTAATAATTTTCATTTAAACAAGTACTACATTTCTATTTAAACAAGTAATACTTTTCATTTAAATAAGTACTACTTTTCATTTAAACAAGTACTACATTTCTATTTAAACAAGTAATATTTTTTATTTAAACAAGTACTGCTTTTCATTTAAACAAGTACTACTTTTCATTTAAACAAGTACTACATTTCTATTTAAACAAGTAATACTTTTTATTTAAACAAGTACTACTTTTCATGTAAACAAGTACTACTTTCATTTAAACAAGTAATACTTTTCTATTTAAACAAGTAATACTTTTCATTTAAACAAGTAATACTTTTCAATGAAACAAGTACTACTTTTCATTGAAACAAGTAATACTTTTCATTGAAACAAGTACTACATTTCTATTTAAACAAGTAATACTTTTCATTGAAACAAGTACTACATTTCTATTTATACAAGTAATACTTTTCATTGAAACAAGTACTATATTTCTATTTAAACAAGTAATACTTTTCATTTAAACAAGTAATACTTTTCATTTAAACAAGTACTACATTTCTATTTAAACAAGTAATACTTTTCATTCTAACAAGTACTACTTTTTTATTTAAACAAGTAATACTTTTCATTGACATAAGTAATACTTTTCATTGAAACAAGTAATAATTTTCAATGAAACCACTATTACTAACCAAGTAGTACTTAAGCAGTGTAAATGAGTAACACTGTTAGTGAAAACCATTAATACTCACCAAGTAATACTTGTGAAGTGAAAAGTAATACCGTGTACATCGACGTGTACCGTGTACTCTTGTATGCATCGAGGTGTACAGTGTACTCATAGTGCATTTTAGAAATATGAAATTTGTTATATTGAAAGATATAACTTACTTACACTGAATTGTGCAACAATTATATGAAAAATAGTTGCACGATTCAGTGTAACAAATTACATCTTTCAGTATAACAAGTTGCATGTTTTCAAAATGTAGTATGAGTGCACGATGCACTTGGATGCACATGAGACCCACTCATATTAATTAATTTATTATTAAATTATCTTATAAATTTACATACATAAATATAATATGAATATAAATAATTCGTCGTTGTATTCCAGATCCTTCCCAACATGCAAATTTATTTTTTAATAAAACAATGACAAGGGATGTCCCTTGCAAAAACAATGGCTTGTGCTAGAATTTTTTTTTCAAGGGATATCTCTTGCTATATCAATATTAATAAATTTACTAATGACCACCAAATGTATTCAAGTTTCTTCTTGTGCGGGGATTTAATTTTTCTAGAAATAATTGCAAGGGGTGACCCTTGCGAAAATAATGATTTGTACTAGATTTAACTTTAGCAAGGGATACCTCTTGTTATATCAATATTAAGTACATTTAATAATGACCGCCAAATGTTTCAAGTTCCCTCTCACGCGGGTAATTTGATTTTTTTTTCAGGAAACAATTGCAAGGGGTGTCCCTTGCGAAAATAATGGTTTGTACTAGATCTAACTTTAGCAAGGGATACCTCTTGCTATATCAATATTAATACATTTAATAATGACCGCCAAATATTTCAAGTTCCTTCTCACGAGGGTAATTTGATTTTTTCAGGAAACAATATCAAGAGGTGTCCCCTGCTAAAACAATAACATCTAACTTTAGACAAGTATTGCAAGAGCCGACCCTTGCTATAAAATTTCCATATCTTTATACCCCTCAACCCTTCACTTTCTTCTTCGCCTTCCACCAATATTCAGTCTTCCACAACTTCTTCATTTTTCCAACATTTATGCAGCCTTCTTCAACATTTTAGGTAATTTTGCATTTTATTTAGTTTATTTTTTATTTGTGGTTTATATTTGTCTAGCTTGCAATTGATTTTTTAGTTTGTTTTTTTTCCAGAAAATATATATCTATCCTAACACATTTTCATCTTCTTTACTCTAGTTTCAGATCTAGTTTTTGGTTTGGTCTAGGAGCTTCAAAGAGTAAGTGTTTTATACCCTATTTCATATATATACATCTACTCGAATATCTTGTTCTTTATTATTCATATGTTTGGAAAATTTTGAATCTTGATTTCTTCTTTTGAAAAAAATACTTAAAATGCCACAAGCTCTCTTCTCTACATACTCAAATGTTTTATTTCTACATTTCTAACTGATAAATTTTTGTTTGTTAATTTATTACGATTTTTTTTCATTTCAATCTTATATAATTTTGTGTTTTATTATAATCTGTGTTTTTTTCATGTTTTCCTTTTTTGCAGGGATCTAAAAAATTACATGTGGAAGATTCAATTCAATTTTAAATGTATTTTTTACATGTATTTTGACTTTTTTTTTGTATGTTTATGAATATCAATTTTATTATTGATAATTTGTATATCATAATTATATTTGTAAGTGTAATTAAATTTGTATATCATAATAATTTTTAATAAGTATTTTGCATTGTCAATAAATATTTTAATTGCATTATTCTAATTGTATTTACATAATTTGATTTTTTTTTTAAAAGAAATAACTAATAGCAAGCTAGGGTCAATCCTTGTTATAAACAAATTACCAATATTTCATTTTGGCCCTCAGACAGAACATTGGCAAAAGTTAGTCCTTGCTTTATGTATAATAATAGTAAGAGTTCCTCACAATAAAGCGCGTGAGCTTAAATTTAATTACTTGTACAAAATTTAAATGCAAGGGTTGACCCTTTCTAATGTCTAAAGTTTTAGCAAGAAGTTACAATAGCAAGTGTTGTCTCTTGCTATAAATTTAATAACAACAAGGACGGTCAACGTCCCTTGCAAATAAAACACTAACAACGCCACTTATGGCAAGAAGCTAATGACAAGGAGTAGCCCTTGCTGATTTTAATAGCAAGAAGTCAAACCCATATAGCAACAATTTTAGTTCTTTCTATTACTCTCATTTTTTTGTAGTGAGCCTTGTGAGCCCACCAAGGGGACAAAGTCAAACAAGACTCTCCAGCACACGATTCTCTATATTAAATCTTGGTGATATGTCATGTAATTAATAATATTGCTTAAAATACAAAGTATTGAATCTCATTGACTCGCTACCCATAATAAATCAAAGTAATAGTTACTAACTACATACAATCTCATTTAAGTGATAGAGATTAAGAAACCAATAACACTTGAGTCTAATTCTTCTTTCTCAAGTCAGCCTAGAAGAATTTCCTCACTTCAGGTCCAATTCAGCATATCATTATGTACTAGTGTAACCTATTGGTCAAGATAAACCAATCCAAACATTACACATCAACTTTTACCAATGGATTGTTCATTTCCATTTAAGTTGTGAATCATTTGTACTTATATACGAGGAATTGATAATGTGATCTTCTACACTCTACATTATCTACAATGTAAAGTACTGAACGATTATGCAATAAATATGTAACATTCATTATATTTAAACAACAGTGATAAAAAAAATTATTCTCATAAATAAGTGCAAGAATCAATGTGTATATATAAGTAGCATTCAAAGCATACTTGCCAATATAACCTTAACACTTAACTATTGACATAATATTTCAAATCGATAAGTTTTGACGAATCATAACATAATATTGCAAGGATTTTTGGAAAAGGCAAATGAATGTAAAAAAAAAAGGAAGGGGGAACAGTGGTGTTGTTGGGCGGTGGCGTGCCTAAGGAGATACACAGGCTTCGGCTCACGGGGATGACTTCTTCCAGTTGATCGAGCATTTAAAATAAAAAACAAAGGATGAATATCTTGTTTTTTAACTTACTTGAGAAGACGAGAGATGATGACATATGTTGATTTTTAGAGGAAAAAAAAAAAATCGCGCGGCGGTTCGACATGGCGGTAGGTGTGATGGCGGTTAGCGGCAGCAAGAGGCCCAATAGCTATATCAAAACAGAAAAGAGGGGGCCCAACTTTATTTTGGATGAAAAGATGTATTAGGCAAATAGCTAATACTATATGTTGGGATATTTTAGTTTTGATGAATTATGTCAAAACATTATCAACTTGTGTTGTTGAAGCTAATCTACAGATAACAAGTTGAGGGGGAACGAGAGAACCAGTTGAGGGGGAACTCACGAAAATCAGAAGTAGATGATCGAGATCAGACGAGGCTGCAAACAAGACTGATCGAGATCAAATGAGTAAGATGAGTTCCGGAGGTAAATCGGTGAGTCATGCAAAATCGAGAAGAAAAGAAAAGTTAAGCCACCGATCGGAAGATCGGATGACCGATAACCGGAAAGAGGAGGTTGCGATCGAAGAGGAGCAGATGAGACTGATCGAGATCAGACGTGATCGAGATCAGATAAGCTAACCTGATATGCTAACTTGATATGCTAACCTGGTGTACTAATCGATGCGTATAAACCGATATGCCGACTGATGCTATACGATCGATCATGTGAGCCGATCGGATCAAAGCGAAGAAATCGATATCGAAAACCGTAAAAGATACCGATCAAAAGAAGAAATCGTCATCGAAGACAAGTCATCCAAGTCATGTTCATCGAGAATCGAACGCCATCGATGATCGCTTAGCTCGAAAAGCTAGTGACTCGAGGGTCGACCGTCTTTCGAAGAGCCGAACTCGCTTAGCCGAGTGTCAAGATACCCGATCGAGACAAGGTCCGCAAAGAGAAGTCTGCTGAATCAAGAATCCTAAGACTCGAGAGAAACCTCAAGACTCGTAATGATCCCAAGATTATAAATAAGTAGATTCACCGACGCGTGGACCAATGAGAGGAAGACAACAAGCCCAAAGAAGTTTAAGAAATGTTACAGACTGTATGGATTTGAATGTGACTCCATCCAACGGTAACATTCAAATCCACACTATAAATACAAGTTCTCCCTTCATTATTCGGGTGGAGAGTGTGGAAAAAGATGCTACAGAGCCAAGTGCCATATACTCAATCATTCCCACCATAGAACACTGAACAAGAAATACACGCATATATTCAGAGTGTTCTATCCTAGATCTAAGCACAAATGTAATACCCTAAGCTTAGAGAGATTTTCCCATCCTTAGCATTGAGGCTAAACAAATGTAAGAGAAAATCTCAACCTAGTTGGAAACCAAACAAACCTTACCCAAATCAGTTTGGTAGGATAAGTTTGTAGGTTGAGTGAGAACTCGGTAAACATCTAGCAATCCCGAAAGGGAGGGTAGACAATCCCGTGAGGGAGATAAGTCCCGTTTGAGTGTGAACTCGGTAAACATCTGTTGGGTGTTGGACTTACACGTTAAACTAAGTCCAGTTGGTTAAGTTGGTGCCCCTGATGATAGGGAAGAGTGGATGTAGGAGTTGGACTCCGAACCACTATAAAATCGTGTGTTCTTTACTGCTTTATGTTCTTACTTGCCATATACATTTGATTATAAGCAAAACACATCGATCGGTTTCTAAAAGAGAAAAATTGGAATCACTCTGCCCTCACCCCTGTTTTATATGCATTACATGGTATTTTTCGCACTAATGGGTTTTCAAATCGGGACCAACACCATCCATGTTAATCTTGTGCCTGTTGGGGTTATACTGGAAAATATGCTTTTACTTTGTATAACCAAACTGAATTTCTGTCTTATTTACAGAAATAAATTATTTATCACTGTTGCTTTAAATATGATCGAATGTTATATATATTTACTGCATATCTGCTCAATAAATAGTACAAGTTACATTGTAGTTAATGTGGTGATACCAGACACAGAAGATCACATTAACAGTTTCTTGTAAATAAGTACAAATTCACAACCTAGATGGAAATGAACAATCCATCGTGAAAGGTTGAAGTGTAAGGCTCAGATTGACTTATCTTGACCAAGAGATTGTACTAGATCATTATGATGCGCTGAATAGGACCTACAACGAGGATAAATTCTTCAGTACTGAAAGTGGAAGAATTAGACCTCAGTGGTTGATTGTTTCTTAATCTTCGTCCCTTAAATAAGATCGTGTGAAATTAATAATTATTGTTTTGACTTATGTTGGGTAGAGAATCAATGTGATTCAATACTTTGTATCTTGGGCAATATTATTAGTTACATGACGATTGCTAAGATTTAATACGGAGAATTATGTGCAAGTACGTCTTGCGTGATTTGTCCCCTTGGTGGGCTCAGAACTTTTATCATACTAAATCTTGCTTGTGGAATTTGTTTTCGGTATGGATAATAATGCTGAGCTGTTCTTACTCCAATGAAAAATATATTAATTAATATAAAACTTTTTAATGGCTTGAATTAATTAATGGACTGGATAATCTTAAACACGGGAAATAATAACCGGGAGCCATATTACAGTAATATGGGTTAAGATGGATAGTGCAATATTAATTTTATTGTGGAATTAATTAATATTAATGGGCTGAATAATATTGTGGCTCAATATTGATAATTCAGAGTCCATTGGAAGGACCAATCTTAATTCTCCTAAAGGCCCCTCAAGTAGCCCAATATAAAGTCCAATAACTGAAAAAGGTGATTAAAATAAAAGAAATAATTGTTGCCTATTTTTCCTCATTATTTTTGAAAATTAGGAGGAAGAAAGAGGAAAAGTTTTTCTTGGAAAGATTTTATGGAAAAAGATAAGTATTCTTGGAATACAAGATTATCCCATAAATTCAAGAAAAATCCAAATCTTATTCTTTCCTTCTTAGTTTTTTCAAAAATAGCAATAAATGGGGAGGTGTGATTTTGTGGAGATTTATTTTAGGAGAGAGAATATATTAAGATATATTCAAGTTTCTTGTGGGACAAGAAATGACTCATCCCACATCTAAAACTCCTTGTTATTTTTGCCCCCCTCCTTATCTATAAATATTTTTCATCCCCAACAGAGTTCCATGAGTTGGAAAAATTAGAAATCCACAAAGGTGGTGCAACATATTTTTCTTCTTCCCTTTTGTTAATTGTTCGTGAGCATCCTCCCATTGGATTATCGGACAAGGACGTGAGAATACTTGAGAAGAACTTTGGGTTTGTTCTTTGAACAGTACTCATCTTCTCCACGTTGATTCGTCAAAAAGGTATGCCCACGTAAATTCCTAGATATTTCGCATGCGTAGGATTTACATAATTATATTATCTCCATGATTGTTGTTGAAATTATTATTTGAATTAATATATGATTAATTCATGCTAGTAATAATTGTAAGAATTAAATTTTTATTTAAATATCAACCCGAATAGATCCGGGCAATTAATTCCCCAACAACTGGTATCAGAGCCTCGGTTTCGGGCTCTGATTTTTTAATTGTAATTTAATTCATTTATTTTATTAAATTTGAAATTAGATAGTAGAATTGCTAGATATTTTTTGCAGGTATCCAATTGTCATGGTATTTGATGAATGTTTAATTATACATGCATATAATTGTGGTTTTTAATTCGATTCGTTCGAATTTGTTTTGCCTCGTGAGAAAATTCACGAGTAGATTAGGATTTGTTTGATTTGATCAATATAATAGACTAGTCTAGATCTAGGTATATTTATTTTTTATAAATAAATTGTAACCGGATCGGAAATGAAAACGGAGATGAAGAATTAAAGACGGACGACCAAGTGCCCGAACGTACGCGAGCCAAAATAAAGCGCTTGCGAAGCTAGGGTAAAAACTAGCGACCGACGACGTCTTCAAGCGATTCTTGAACGAGTGGTAAGCTAAAGCGCCTGACACACGCTAGCATGGGCGTGGTGGGCGAAGGCCGGCGAACTTGGCATCGGGCGACACGGACACGCCACGGGCGCTGGCAGCTAGGGTACCGGAGACGCTGCGTGGGTCTTGAAGGTCTTAGGGTGCGAAGCGACATCTTGATCCGCAGCGTGACACGCCTGTGGGCGAAGCTGGGCGGCGGGAGATGCGGGATGGCCGGTCCGGAAGCGAGGCGTGCTGTTGTGAAATTTGTAGTTAGTTTTGATGGAAATTCCAAAACAGTTTGTAATAGGACCAGTCAGACCTGTTAGCTGACTGATGACTTAGAATCAGGATAGGATGACCAACTGAGTTGTATAGATAGCTGATGTAAAAGATAGGTCAGGCCAGATCAAACAAGATCAGAAGATCAGACAAGTCAGGTCAGAAGATCAGATAATCAGATGATCAGGAGAAGACATGAAGCCGGAGATTCAGAAGACCTGAAGATCAGATGACTACCAGAAGAACAAGACTAGAAGACCTACATCAGTCGAGTCTGCCAGTTGAGCTAAGACAACTTGCATCAGAAGACTCTGTCGAGTGGTGATCGGTTTTATCGATCGGTCACCGCACCGGTGTCAACTGATGTTGCACTAGATCATACGTTGTCAATCAGACAAGAAGAATGTCAACCTTAGTTGGTAGAACAAACACTGAATAAGTGTACTTGTTAACCAATGAGAACGAGATATGTACGTACGGAGCTGACAATGCGGGATTCGGCGCTGCATAGTTAAACGGCTAGAAAGGACATACATACATGCTTTCGGCCATGCCGTTCCTGAAGCACGTCACATCAACCCTGCAATCCTACCAAATATAGCCTGAATTTCAAATTGCTCTCCAATGGCTATTTGATTTCGAGGTCTATAAATATGGGATCAATCTTCATAGTGAAGACACGAAAATTATCATCAAGCTCAAGCACAAGCAAATTTCCGCACGAAGAACACAAATTTGAAGAATATTTCTAAGTGTTCATCCCATTGTTCTTAGCATAGAAATCTTATCCTTTAGCTTTAAGCTACCCAAATATTAGGATATATTTCCAGTTGGAACACAACAAATCTTATACCCAAACCCACAAAGTTAGGTTAAGTTTGTTTTGCAAGATTTCAGACTAGGGTTTCTAGTTTCTGATTTCTGGGATCGGTTGAGTGAGAACTCCTTAAACATTTGTTGTACTGTGATGGACTAACACATTAAACTAAGTCCGGTTGGTTAGTTGGTACCCCGACTGATAGGGAAGAGTGGACGTAGGACTGGTTGTCCGAACCACTATAAAAATCTTGTGTGCTTAATCTGCTTTACCTGCTTTACACAATAGCACACTACCTGATTTGATATTGCATACATATTCTGAGTCTAGATCAGTTCTGCATCAAGCAACTGATCTGATCAGCTTGACACTTTGTCATCTGATTGAAAACAGACAAGCAGAATCTGATTCTCTAAAACTGTTTTTTCACACAGGTTAAAACTTAGCATCCGCACATCAGTTAAACTGATAGACACCTAACTGATCTGCCTTCAGGCGATCAGTAAGTTGGATATCAGTCCAAACTGATTCACTCGCACTCTGATCAGGCAACTTGCTTTCACACCTGATCTTGCACGAAAAGTTTTCAGAAGTCTATTCACCCATCCCCTCTAGACTTCTGCCCTCACAAAACCCGTTCGGGACCTACAAGTGGTATCAGAGCAGTGGTTTTACGGACCACTGGCTTTGAGTATCATCAGTTCTTGAGGAAGAACCATTGTGGTCACTTGAACAGATCTTGAAAAATCTGTTTTTAAATTCATCTGTTTTCAAAACTCACAATCAGCATGGATAATACCTCTGGTATGTATCATGATCTGCCTAAGTTTTCTATCGATGAGTATGCAGACTGGATCATACTCATGAGCAACCATCTGGGAGCTATAAGCAGCAGAATGATGGAAGTTCTTGGACAAGGACCCATCATTATCTACTACAACAATCCAGCTGAAGGAGGTGATCCAGAATTTCCAGTTGGAGCCAGAATCAGAAAGAGTCCTTCTCTGATGGATGCCGAGGAAAGGAAATTGTCCAATCTGGATACTGTGACCAGACATATTATCATGAAGACGATGTTGGGGAATTAATTGCCCGGATCTATTCGGGATGAATATTTAAATACAAATTTAATTCTGACAATTATTACTAGCATGAATTAACCCATATTAATTCAAATAATAATTCAACAACAAATTATGCATATAAATAATTCATGTAAATCCTACGCATGTGGAATTACTACGAGTTTAAGTGAACTTACCTCTTGGAATGACAATGGTCTCGTATATGAAAACACATCAAAAGTCCTTCTCATGTATTCCCTAGTCCTTGCTCGACAATCCGGTGGAAGGATACTCGCGAACAATTAACAAAAGAAAAAATAAACTTTGTTGCACCACTTTTGTGGATTTACTAATTTTTCCAGCACATGGAATTGCACTTGGCCATGAAAGAATCATCCCCTATTTATAGATGGGGTGGTGGTCGATGTTTAGGGGAAAAAACAATGTGGGAAAATCTTTTCTTGATCTCCAAGAAATCTTGAATATATCTCCTATATTCTTTTCCCCATAATTAAAATATTCCAAAAAAATCCCACCTCATCTTGCTATGGTGATTTTTGAAATATTAGGGTCCAAGATTCCAAGATTTGGATCTTCTTGAATTTATGAGATATACTTGTACTTCAAGAAATACATATCTTCCATAATATCTTTTCAAGAAAATCTTTCTTGCCCTTTATATTTCAAAATTTCGAAACACACTAATATGAATAACCAAGTGGGAGATTTCTTGAATTTAATGAGATAATCTTGTATTCCAAGAATACATATCTTCATTCCATAACTGTTGCGAGTCGTTTTTTATGGAGAATATTATGTGGCTAATTTGATAACAACTCATAAACAAAATAAGTACGTGTACAATATACGGTAAATAACAGGATTTTGTTGACCCAGTTCGTCAAAAAATGACTACTCTGGGGGCATTCCAAGCCAGGGATGTCATATTGCGAGGTTTACATACACAGTACACCATACTTCTCATGGGGAAACCTTCTATGAAAGAAGATGATTTGGAGAGTAAGTGTGTAAGTGCTAGGGATTTTTCTCAACGTATGAGAGTACATGGGAATTTTTTCTGAACCTAACCACTCTGGGAAATTTTTGTGAACCCATCTCTTGTTCTTTTTTTCTTCTATTTATAGTACTTTGACAAGCATGAGCTGGTTTGGCAAGCATGAGCTGGAGACTTCGTGTCTTGTAATAACTCATGTGATGCTGCCACGTTTTCAACTTCGTCTTCCTGGTTGACCTTTGCATTTACTTGTTTATAAGGCACTCTTTTGGTCGTCCTAATCAATCTCTTGCTTGACTGATTGCCCTGTTCGCCCCTTTGACCATATCAATATTATACTGGAACACTGTCCTCATCGAGCATATCTGAGCCTTTAGGTTATCTGAGCCTTCAGGTTATCTGAGCCTTCAGGTTACTCAGGCTTACTGGGTTCAGCTCTTCTGAATTCAGACATCCTGACCCTCAGGTCACTTGACTCAGGCTATCTGATTTCTTCTTGCCTGATCTGATCAGCTCGACTGATCAGATCAACATATCTTCAAGTTCATCTCTAGATAGCATCAGGTCATCATGCCAGATTTGGCGAGCTGCGAGCATATTTGCTTGGTCGTCAAGTGGCGAGCATATTCGCTTGGTCGGCAAGCTAGCGAGTACACTTGTCCATCGAGCATGGTTATTTTAATAGTTGATTAATACACGTGTCCCTCTGACGTGTATAAATTAATCAAGTAATTGTATCGAACACAACAATACCCCCCAGTCGGGCCACTTTGTATTCATCATGGGGGCCCGACTGTTGGATATATTGATTGGGCCTTTGTGAGTGTCGTTTCTCTTTCCTTTTTAATGAATTCTTTTGTCTACAGCTTTTCCTGCGGTCACTGTTGCTGTAAGCACCTCCGAGCATACTGAAATGGCTCGAACTAAGAGACCTCAAGAGCTTGCTCGAATTCAAGTCGAGAGAGATGCCCAGCAAGCAAATAGAGGGGAGGCGAGCAGAGTGAGAAAGGCAACAGGACCAGCCAGCGCCGGGACGGGAGTGAGTCGAGTCGGCGAAGAAGGGACAACTTCGTTCGATTGGCGATCAAGCTCCTCGACAAAGAGATCGGGAGGCACTGACGAGCAAAATCCAATAGGTCAGACGAGCATCGATGTCATTGAGGCGACCCCCACTACTGAAGCGACCAGAATAGCACCTCTGTGGTCGGTCCAATCGCACAAATCGTCGAAATAGGGGTCGGTACATCTTCTCCACCTCCTGCAGGACCCCGAACCTGGACCACGATGAGTTCCCAGCTCCGTTCTCCCAAAGACAAATCATTTTTGGGATGAGACCCTGCTCGGGTGAACAGGTACGTTTGCTCACTTGTTGGAGTATTTCTTTGTTCCACCTAATTTGGTCGCTTAATCACATTTATTTGCTCGGGTGGACATGCAGGTTGAACAGATTGGCGCCTCTGATGCCAGAATTGAAAGATTATTACTGCTCTCCAAGTGTTCGCAATGTTCCTGGCCTTCCCGAGCATGTCCAGAAAGCGTGCTAGACCACCATCCGAGCATGGACTACTGAGCTCGAAGAGGCAACTAAGGGTCCAACACCTTTGAAAATAATGCGACTTGGCCTAGTGCACCATGACCAATCTTTGGTTCTCCTTGAGAAAGCTTACGCTGAGTCCGCCAATCTTCATGCCAACTACGTGGCTCTTATTAAAAGTTTCGAAGAGAAGGTGGTCGAGCTGACCAAAACTCAAGATGAAATGAAGTTGGCTCAGGGACAAGTATCCTCAGCCCAAGCAGATGCTCACAAAGCTCAAGAGGATGCTCGTCAAGCTCATGAAGATGCTCGTCAGGCTAGAGAGGAGCTAGGCCTTGCTCGAGAGGAGCTGCACCGCAATCGGGAAGAGGTGGCCGGGATTAGGAGAGTTCGGATTTAGCCGAATGTTGAGCTCCTAACTCCGAATGGACGCCGAGGCTGCGAGAATCGCGAGAAAACTCTGCTCTCCCAACAACTCCTTACTGCTGAAGAGACCAACACTCGTTTGGGTCTTGAAAATTCAAAATTGCACACTGAGGAGTATGTTGATTCCATGTCGAATTTCTCTTATGTATGCGCCTTTGCCGATGCCATCCGCTTCTGCTAGACAAACACTTACTGCCAACCAGATTGCCCCGCTCGTAGCCCATCTTGAGAAGTACCTGATCGACAACCCCCGGATCGCAACCTTCCAATATCTGATTTGGCTGATCTGTGCGATCTCTCTATTCTTCCTGACGGGATCGAGATTGATGATCCTATTTTGGATGAGGAAGATGATTCAGACGTAAATGTTGTATTGTCGATCAAGCTTGCCAAGCCGAGCACGGGTTTGATCAGATGCAGAGCGAACAAAGTGGTCCTCCCGAAGATGAGCAAAATGTGCTACTGGTTGATGATCTTTGGGAAAGCTCTCTGAAGGCTTTTGTGACGAATGATTTACAAAGTGGTCCTCACCCCCAATAATGAATTTGTTCCTTAATTTTACTTTTTGCTTTTCTAAACAATTTCTTCTGAACTATCGTTTAATTTTTGAAAGCTTTCTTGTTTGAACAATTTTGCTGTTGAATGGTTGAATTTGCTTGTTGAACAATTTCCTCTAACCTAATCATTGAGGATGAATTTTGTTGCTGATGAACGGTTGATGTTTGTATTGCTTCCTAGTTTATGCCATCTTTTCTTCTGAATGAATTCGAACATGATCTGTGTCTATGTTCCACCCTGACTTCTTTGGTTTTTTGATTGTCTTATTGAGATGCAATCAGGTTGATCGTCTTATTTAGCTGCGACCAGATGGGTTAACTTATATGCAACCCCCCCTTTCTTGTTTCGTGATCGTCTTATTTAGGCGCGATCACTATTCTTACTCGGGTCGTCTTATTTAGCTGCGACCCCGTACTCATCACTCACTTTGCTGCGGGTATCTGTAAGTACGAGTCATCTTATTTAGTTGCGACTGCGTACCCATCACTATCGCTTTCTTTGAGGGGTATCTAAGTCTGAATCGCTTTTTGTCGTGAACATAAACTTCGGCTCGTTCGTCTTTGTTCGGGTCGTCCGGCTTAGGTGCGACCTCTGATAGGCTTCAACTAGAAATCTTAACAAACAAAAATGTTTTTGCAACACGTTGTATTCTATTACAACCTTTACATTTGAAGTTTACATTTGAAGAAGAATGTCTATTACACATAACTATAGACATCAGACTATGGTTTTGAATTTAAACCTTGTCTTGAAATAGACATGAGCTGACCTCATCTCGTCCGCGGAATTGATGTTGACAAGCATGAGGCGGATCAGCCTGTCTACTCTTCTTCAAGTAATATGCTCAAGCAGCAGCAGCATAAGCGTTTGTCCCTCCTGGACAAGTTGTGATTATGCGGGCTGCCGCGGACATGAGCATGTGGCGAGCACGCCTGCTCGCCTATATCAGGCGCGGGCAAAAGCCTCTGCTCGCACCTTTTTGTCCCCTTCTGTAGATGCCTGAGCATCAGCATCCGCGTGTCATTTCGAGCGGATACCACGACATCCCACCCCCTCGGAGGAGATTTTGGGGATGCGTAGGGGACTAGTGATTTACTACTGCATAAGTAGTGAGCAACGTGGAGTGGCAACCATGACTCTGCTAAGCATCTTGAGTCCGTAACGAGCGCCAACCTGTGCTCGGTGTGTCTTATGCGGTATAAAGCTCATACTAGAGCAAGCGCCAGGACAGATGATCGATTCAGCAGAATGATAGCTGAATCGAGTGCTGGATACTTCGTCTGGAGGCATACCAAACCAACTTTCTCTCGATAACTAAATTTTCTTCTACTATGTTTGCAGTATTTTTTCTTTTTTCTCTTGTTTTTCTTCCACCTTCTTCAGCTATCAATACACCTATTTATACTACCATCCCAAACAGGTGCTGGCATAGCTAGTTGGTGTTGGCCTTCTTGCTTTAAATCCTAATTTTGACATATGTCCTTGTCTTTGCCAGTTCTTATTCAAGGATTGACACATACCTCTTTTGGTTGCCACCACTTCTCAACTTGTTTCGACACGTATCTTATATCTTTTAATAGTGCTGGCCAGAATTTCTTCTAGAAGATTCATGAATTTATGTCGGACATGGTGTGCTTTTCCTTCATGTTTGTCCTGCTCGTCTTAGTTGAATAGCTGATTATGCTCGGCCAGTTATGCTCGTCGAGCCGAATCCAGTTGTGCTCGCCGAGCCGAATGGCTGATTATGCTCGGCCAGTTGTGCTCGTCGTTACTGATAATTCTTTTTCAGATTTGACGCATTCCACGAGTAGGACAATGGGACTCCATTCAGGTCTTCCAAATCATAAGCCCCGTTTAACAAACGTTCTGTAACTCTGAATGGACCTTCCCATGCTCAACCGAACACACAACTTGGCACCCCCGTTGCTCGTCTTAGAACCAGCTCGCCCACGTTGAACCTACGTGTTCGGACTTTGGAGTTGTAGAACTTTTCTGATGTTTTTTTATACATGGCGTTCTTGAAATCAACCTCCATCCTTCTTTCTTCCAACAGGTCTACACTTAGGGCGAGCGCCTGGTCGTTGATGTGCTCTCCAAAAGTCATTGTCCGATGGCTCGGAATCTTTATTTCTGCGGGTATAACAGCTTCCGCACCAAATGCCAGGGCAAAAAGGGTTTCCGCAGTTGATGTTCTGAAAGTAGTTCGATAGGCCCATAATATTTCGGGCAACTCTTCAGCCCATCCTCCCCCTTGGAATTATCAAGTCTAGCCTTGAGGATATGCTTGATAATTTTATTGACAGCTTCTACTTGTCCGTTTGACTGGGGGTAATACGGAGTAGAGTAATACTTTTTTATGCCCCAGCGAGCACAATTTTGTCGGAATTCACTTCCATCGAACTGTTTGCCATTATCTGTTACCAATGATTGGGGAAGCCCAAAACGACAAATGATATTTTTCCAAATAAAGTTCCACATTCTTTGTTCGGTGGCTTTAACAATAGCTTCAGCTTCCGCCCATTTAGTGTAGTAATCAATGACAACCACAACATATTTTACTCCCGATGTGCCAGTAGGAAATGGGCCGATCAAATCGATTCCTCATTTAGCAAATGGCCACGGGCTGTAAACTGACACTAATTCTTCAGGTGGGCTATGGATAAGTGGGGCATGTACCTGACACTTATAACCTGCGCGGGCATACGCAAGCGAATCTTTCTTGAGGGTCGGCCAGTAGTAACCTTATCTGATGATTTTATATGCCAGGACAAGTCCACCCGTATGGTTTCCACATACCCCCTCATGAATCTGTTCCAGAATTACATGGCCCTCTTCAGGAGTAATACACTTTAATAACGGAAGAGAGAAACTTCTTTTATATAAATGCCCATCTAGGATAGTATATCGGGCAGCTTGTAATCTGAGGCGAGTAGCTTGTGCTTTATTTTCAGGGAGAAGTCCTTTTTGTAGGTAACTTAAAATTGGAGTCATCCAGGTTTCTTGCTCGTCTGTCACATGGGCGACCACAACTCTGGGGATTGATGGCGAACAAGTTGTGACGACCACAATGTCCGTCGTGCTCGTCACTCCTTCTGCTGTTGCCAATGGTGCCAAGGCATTAGCGAATGAATTATCCAATCGTGGTAATTGTTCTATGTAAACTTGTTCGAATTGTTCAAGCAACTCCTTTGTTAGTTGCTAATATTGTGCCATCTGTTCGGCTCGGGCCTCGTACTCGCCTAATACTTGGTATACGATTATTTGAGAATCGCTATAAATCATCAGCCTCTGAATTCCCATTGTCATAGCCATGTGTAACCCAGCGATCAAAGCTTCGTACTCGGCTTCATTATTTGTGGTTGGAAAATCAAAACGGATGGCTGTCGTGAAAGTTTGTCGAGTCGGGCTGATGAGAACCACGCCTACTCCGGCTCTTGAACTTGTTGATGAGCCATCTACATACATGTGCCATGGTTGGTCGACACCCCTTTTGAGTATTTGCGGATATGTCAGTTCAACCATGAAATCGGCCATAGCCTGGCCCTTCATTGCTGTTCGTGGGGCGAACGTAATGCCAAATTGGCCTAACTCCACCGCCCATTTGAGTAATCTGCCCGCAGTGTCTGGTCGGTGGAGAACTTGTCGCAATGGAAATGTGGTCAACACCTCGACTGGTGATCGAAAAAGTATGGTAGCAGTTTTCGGACACTCATAATGAGAGCATATGCGAGTTTTTCTAGTGGAGGGTACCGGAGCTCGGCTTCTTTGAGTACCTGACTTACATAATAAATAGGAAAATGTGTTGCTCCCTCTACCCGAATGAGCACATCGCTGATTGCATGCTCTGATGCAGCAAGATACAGATAAAGTTGTTCGCCTGGAACAGGCTTAGATAATGTTTGAGTATCTGCAAGGTACTGCTTTAATGACTCGAATACATTTTGGCAATGCTCTGTCCACTGGAATTTCCCTTTCTTTAATGCGTCAAAGAAAGGTTTGCATTTGTCTCCAGTTCGTGATATAAACCGGCTTACAGAAGCCAATCGTCCAGTTAATTTTTGGACTTCTTTCACACTCCTGGGGGCCTGCATGTCGAGCATGGCTTGAATCTTTGATGGGTTCGCTTCAATCCCCCGTTGACTGACCATATGTCCTAGGAATTTTCCTGAGTGCACCCCAAAGCTGCATTTCTTCGGATTTAACTTCATGTTGTACTCCCTGAGAATATCAAACGTTTGTGCGAGGTGGGTGATGTGGTCTTCCTTGTGCTCGATTTTTACCACAATGTCATCAATGTACACCTCAACTGTTCGACCTATGTGTTTGTCGAACATTTTGTTCGCCAAACGTTGATACGTTGCTCCAGCATTCTTTAATCCGAATGGCATGCATTGCCAACAATACATATTCTTTTCGCTGCAGGAAGCTGTACTCTTTTGATCGTCCGGATGCATGGGTATTTGGTGATACCCAACAAATGCATCCATGAAGGTCATGAGCTCATGTCCTGCTGTGTTATCGACCAAATAATCGACATGTGGCATTGGGAAATTGTCTTTCGGGCATGCCTTGTTTAAATCAGTGAAATCTATGCATAACCTCCAAGTTTCGTTAGATTTGTGGACGAGCACAGGGTTTGCAAGCCATCTTGGGCATTTTACTTCTCGAATCAATTTATTATCGAGCAATTTTTTGATTTCACTATCCATAGCTGCATACTTCTCCGGACTGAATTTTCTGCGCTTCTGGATTATTGGAATTTGTGTTGGGTCAAGGTTAAGAGTGTGACATGCATGTTTAGGATCAATGCCAACCATGTCCTCGTGTGAACAAGCAAACACATCCAAGTTTGCTCGAAGATACGAGATCATCTCTGTTCGGAATGGTTCCAGTAATTCCGAACTAATAAACACTTCTAATTCCGGTCTGTTCGGGTCGATATTGACAGACTCTAATTGTTCAACAGGCGTTGCTCGCCTCTTTTTTAGCTTCCATAGAGGATCTTCGATCGACCCCCGGTGTTCGTCAACTATCTCCATGGGTTCAAAACCTATACGAGGTTCTAGGTCCGGTAACTCATTTGGCGGATCAATGTTCATTGGATCTAGAATATGAGTTATCATCCCGGGTTCTGTGTTCGCCCGTGGAGATGTGCTCTGTTGGGAAATTTATAGTTTTGATAAAAGTTCCAGAAACACATGTAATAGGACCAGTCAGACCTGTTAGCTGACTGATGTTTATATTACCGTTTATAGAATACCAGTTGATAATTACTGTATAGAACAACTGATGTAATAGATAGGTCACATATTGAGGGGGAACCTCAATATGTATAAGTCAAATCTGAAAATCCAAAGAACAAATTGATATCCCAATGACGAGAATGCTTTAGAAGAACGAAGATCGGATCGATCCGATCTAGTCGATATCTCACCAAAGTCATAAAGCTCAAACTCGAATACTTGAAGATCGGATGACTTCCGGAAGATCGGACGAGAAGACCTACATCGGTAAAATCCGCTAGTTGAAGCTAAGTCAACCGGCACCGAAGACTCCATCGGGTAGATCGATCGATTCGACTAATCGGTCGACTCTCCGTGAAAACCGATGTTTCACCTAATCATACGCCTATGATCCGAACAAGAAGAATGTCAACCTTAGTTGGAAGAACAAACACCTTGAAAAGTCGTCTCATAACCAATAAGAACAAGACACGTATGATCGGAGCCGACAATTAAAGGGATTTGATCTTTGCTCTCTCTAACGGCTATAAAATACAAGTTCACACTTTTCGCCATGCCGCCTCAAGCACGCCACATCAATCCTCAAAAACCTACCTAATATAGCCGAAATTTAAATTGCTCTCCAACGGCTCTTTGATTTCAAGGTCTATAAATATGGGATCACACTTGAGTGAAAAACGGAAACACCGAACAATCAAGAAGCTCAAGCAATTATCGATTTCCGCATCGAAGAACACGATCAAGAAGATTATTTTATTAAGTGTTCATCCCATAAGTTCTTAGCATAGAAATCTTTTCATCTAGCTGATAGGCTACCTTAAACACTAGAAAAGATTTCATAGTTGGAACCAAAACAATCTTATCCAAACCCAAGTTAGGTTAAGTTGTTTAGCAAGATTTCGCATCAGGGTTTCTAGTTACGATTTACGGGATCGGTTGAGTGAGAACTCCTTAAATATCTGTCGGTTATCTTGTGTTGAACTAACACATAAAACTAAGTTCGATTGGTTAAGTTGGTGCCCTTGTGATAGGGAAGAGTGGGCGTAGGGGTGGTTTGTCCAACCACTATAAATCTTGTGTGCCTTTACCACTTTGATTAACCGTCTACACAATTACACACAACCTTTAAAGCGCATACATATTCTAAGTTGAGATCAGCTAGCACCAAGCTTCTGATCTGATCAAGCTTGACACTTCAGTCAACTGGTTAAAACACTAACTTTGGAATCTGATTTATAAAAACTGGTTTTTCACGGGTAAAACTTAAGCTTCCGCACACATCAGTTAAACTGATAGTTACCGAACTAATCTGCCTTCAGGCGATTAGTAAGTTGGTTATCAGCCCAAACTGATTCACTCGCACTCTGATCGGGGCTAATCGCCTCACACTTTGATCTGCACAAAAAGTTTTCAGAAGTCTATTCACCCCTCCCCTCTAGACTTCTGCCCTCACTAAACCCGTTCGGGACCTACAAGTGGTATCAGAGCGGTTGGTTCTACAGACCACTGACTTTGTGTATCATCGATTCTTGAGGAAGAATCTTTGTGGTCGACTGAACTGATCTTGAAAAACCTTCTTAAAACTCATTCATTTTCCAAAAACACTCAGCATGGATAACACCTCAGGTATGTATCATGATCTGCCGAAGTTCTCAATCGATGAGTATGCAGATTGGGCCATATATATGTCCAACCATCTAGGTTCGATCGATTGGCGCGAATGATGGAAGTCATCGAAAGAGGACCCATCATCATATATTACGACAACCCTGCAGTTGGAGGAGATCCAGACTTTTCCCCGGGAAGTCTTGTACGAAAAAGCCCAGCCTTGATGGATGCAGAGGAAAGGAAACTGCATACTCTAGATACTATCGCAAGGCATATTATCATGAAAACAATGGATAAGGTCACCAAGGAAAAGATTAAGTATCTCAAATCTGCGAAAGCAATGTGGGATACTCATTGAAATATCGAGGAAATGACCAGATAAAAGACACCGTCTGCGCAGCCGAATCGGTAAAGTTCAAAAATTGAAGATGCTGCTTAACTAAACCATCAACGAACTTGATGGAAGGATTACTATGTCAATAAACAAGCTTCTAGAACTTGGTAGAGATGTCCGATAAAGATATCAACTACAAAATTTTAAGGTCTCTCACCAAGAAATGGGACATGAAGGTCCGCGGTAATCAAGGATTGCCAAGACATTTCAAAAATGAAGCCAAGTAGCTTGTTCTTGAGCCTTAAAGCTCACGAGTTTGATTTAATTGAGAGAGACAAGCGGATGAAGATGAGGTGCCCATTTGAAGCCTCAACTTCCAAATCGCTTGCTTTTAAGGCAACCAAAGAAGAGATTGAAGACCAATGAGCCCATTGAAACATCATAAGTCGGTGCGTAACGCTCGCTCTACTTACGAAACTAGAGAAATCAAATACTCAACCGGGTAAGTATCAAGATTCTATAAAGATTATCAACATAAATTAGGAAGAGATAGGAGATCGGACAACAGATCTCGAAAGAACCAGATCGATGATCGGAGAGATCACGAGATGAAAGGAAAAGAGATAATCTAAATGATGAGAGAAGAGATAACCAATCGCATGAAGAAGCTCGGACTACTATCGAAAAGGAAAATCACCGATAGATCATACAGACGGAGTGATTCACCGAAGAAAAAAAAATTCCGTGGATCAAGGAGCGTGCTTCAATTGTGAGAAGCGAGTCACTACAAATACAGAATTGCCTGCACGACTCCAAGAGAAAGGGAAGAAAAGAGGAACATAAGAGAGCAACGATACAGGACGAGAAGAGCCATGGTTCTTGACACGTCGAGAATTGACGATTCAGATCGCCCTCCGAGGACTCGGATACTCCTCTGAGAAGATTTACCGACAATCGGCAGGTCTTTGTTGACTTCGATGGAAATGAAGATCCGATATTCTCTTGATGATGATGATGAGATCTCGCTGATGGCCAAGGAGGACCAATCTGAGGTAACCTCCAAACTCTTTGTTCGCTTCTACACCGCTATCATTAAGACACCTGGCCGGGAGATTGACTGCAGTTCTACTCGATCAATTGCTTGAGGATCTCTCCAATGCGATGACACTTATGCTATAGTGGAAGTTTGAAAATGATAAGTGAGGACCATAAATAATCGACTTGCTAAAAGAGAATGATCTCAAAGAAAAGCCTCGAACTTAAATCGTCTGAAACGCCGAAGGCAAGCAATCGAGGAATTTAAAATTCGAAAGTTAAAGCTTCGATCAGACAAGCGATCAAAAAGATCACCGACAATTAACAAAACAACAAAGTGATGACTTCAAAATCCTAAGCAAGCAAAATTCGATGAGCCGTTCGAAGCATGAAAGTCTAAAATCATCGAGGATAATCTGCGTAAGAAAATAGAGGTTTTTTACAAAATCATCTAAAACCGCTTCAAGACATGAACACCTATTTTCGAACAACGATTAACAAGAAGGGACTTGGGTATGAGAACCCTTCCACATCCTCAAAAAGCCCCCGTCGATTCATCTCAAAAAGGTGTAATCGACGAGTTTCGACAAAGATACACCAAAAGCCAAACATGTATCTAATAAGGAAAAAAAGACCATTGAAAGCGGTAAAGGCGGTGCCTAACGTAAGGGGAATGAAATGGACCCCAACCGGTAAAGCATCGATCGAGGAATCAACAGAAGAACCCGGTTCTTACGAAGAGACCTCAACCCGATCAACAAATCGAAATCGGAAAAAGACAACTTGTAAAAGGGAAGTCCAATCGAGACCCAATCAAGGTCACCGCCTAATAAGCATGCTTCGTAAACCGCAAAAACCACCTATGCCAAAAAAGATATGAATCTTTTGATGGTAGCGATCGTACCTACCCTATAATCGTAAATCTAGGGTCACGCACTTTGTAACCACACCTTCGATGAAAAGAAGACAAAATGTAAAAGATAAATCCCAAGTCTTCTAAGTCACCCAAGGTTCACACTAATAATCATACTAATCGAAAAAGATATAAAGAGACGTATGATTATGTTGATAGGTATGGGAGACAAATCAGGCCTTCGATCTAACCGATCACAATAGAAGTGCTCGCTTGTATGGATCCCCAAAACTAAACCTAACCCCTCGGGACCCAATCCAAAAGGGGTACCTAAAGCCCGATTTGGGTCTGCAGGATCGCGTGGTCCGGCCAACAAAGGAGGTGTGCAAGCAACTATCCGGTACATCGATAGTGGATGCTCAAGGCACATGATTTGAAGCAAACATCTCCTCGGCTCTTACATAGAAATGTAAAGGCCAGCGTGTACTCTTTCGGTGATGATAACTTTGGTTATACCAAAGGATACGGAACCTTAGAGAATGATGATGTACAAGTAACCGAGTCTCATATGTCAAGGTCCGAAGCACAACCTATTATCGGTTTCACAATTCTGCGATAACGGATTCAAGTGTTGAGTTCTCGATCGACCAATGCACTATCAAGAATCGAGCCACTCAAATGATTTTGCTAATCGGTTCAAGGAAAGGGACGATCTAAACAAATGATTGGAATAGTTGCCCAAGAAATGCATGCACGATTGTCAAGAGTTCCAAAAGTAGCGATTGGCTCGCACAAAAGAATGAGCCATCCGAACTTTAAAACTCTTAATAAGATAAAGAAGGATGTCTCTAGTGGAAGGACTTCCTAATGAAGTATTTTCAAAGGATCGGACATGTCTTTGCATGTTAGAAGGGAAAATAGGTCAAAGCTTCATTCAAGGAATTCCGGACCGATCCAAAGCAGATCTTTATCAAGAATCGCCATATGGATCTATTTGGACCCGATTACACCGGTCGGTCTCAACGGACGAAATATACTCGTAATCGTGGATGACTATTCCAAGTTTACAGGTTATATTCTTACATAAGAAGAATGAGACGACAAACGAAGATACCCGAGTTGCTAAAAAGATTACAAAATGAGAAGGGTGTCGATGTAGTAAAAATCGGATCGGATAAAAGGTACGCAATTTACGAACTCTTTTATTAATGATTTTTGCTCTAAGTTTGGTATACAAAGACCTGAAACATCACCGCAAGGACGCCACAACAAAATGGAGTAGCGAATCGGAGGAACAGAACTCTCAAAGAAGGCTCGCGCGCACGATGTTAATCGAACATGCAATACCAAGCCGTTTACGGGCGTAAGCAATCAACACCGCATGCCATACTCGTAACAGATGTCTTCGACTAAGGCTCACTACAAAACACCCTATGAACTGTGGAAGGACGTAAAAACCTCGTGTCTCTTACTTCCATGTTTTTTGGTGTAAGTGTTTCATACACAACAATGGGAAGAGTCGGGTGAAAACTTTTGAGGCCAAGTTAGATGAGGGTATATTCTTAGGATATTCCCCATCTAGCAAAAGGCTTTCGGGGTTTACAATGACCTAACCCTACTTGTGGAAGAAACACCCCATGTAGTCTTTGATGAAGCATCTTACGAACAAGAGAAATCGCCTCGAAATAAGATGTACGATCAACTAGAACCGATGCTCGAAAAAATGGATCGGTAATGATCAAGGAAAAAGAATCGAAACCGTAATAAAGATATACATTCGGATCTAGTTGATTCACCGGATCATTCAGATCCTAAGGTACGAAAAAAATCGTTTGGTGAAAAAGTTCGATCTGGTGAGATAAGATCAACTGAACCATCCGGTTCAGGGGGAACACCTGAAGTTCCCACGAACAGACATCAGCACATGATGAGTCCAACATCAGCTGAGACATGTTCTTATCAAGTGGATCATAATTCCGCACCACTCCCAGTCACTAGTAATGAACCTTTATCAGAAATGGATGATGTTCTCCAAACCGACGCAAATCAGAACAGAAGGACCTGGATAACCAGTCATCCAACTGATCTGATCATCGGAGACCCATCTGATAAAGTTAAAACTAGACATCGGATTGGTGAAAGTGCCATGTATTGTTGTTATTTGTCTATGAAGGAACCAACAACAATAGAGGAAGCTCTACAAGACGCAAGCTGGATTCTAGCCATGCAGGAAGAGCTTGAACAGTTCGACAGAAATCAAGTTTGGGAACTGGTAGACAGACCAAATCATCAAGACGTAATTGGCACGAAGTGGGTTTTCAAGAACAAGAGAGATGAGAAAAATGTCATCACCAGAAATAAGGCAAGACTTGTTGCTAAGGGGTATTCACAATCAGAAGGAATTGATTATGACGAGACCTTTGCACCAGTCGCTCGCCTAGAAGCCATTCGGCTGTTTCTGGCATATGCTTCCCACAGAGGGTTCACTGTGTATCAGATGGACGTAAAGAGTGCATTTTTAAACGGGGTACTAGCAGAGGAAGTTTATGTCGAACAACCTCCAGGCTTCGAAAAGAACAACCAAGTGTACCATTTACGAAAAGCTCTTTATGGCCTGAAACAAGCTCCTCGAGCTTGGTATGATACACTCTCTCAGTTCTTGATCGACAGTGGGTTCACTAAAGGAACAGTGGACATAACCTTATTCAGAATAGAAGATGGAGAAGATATTCTGATGGTTCAGATCTACGTGGACGACATCATCTTCGGATCTCCTAACAAGAGTCTATGTGAAAGATTCAAAAACCGATGCAAGGAAGTTCGAGATGTCCATGATGGGACGATGAATTACTTTCTCCTCGGTGAAGCAAAGTGCGTAAGAATATTCATCTCGCTAAGCGAAGTACACTAGGAATTTATTGGCTAAGTTTGGAGTTCAAAATTGCAAGGAAGCCAAAATTCCTATGATGACCGGATTCAAGATGGATCCGGATGAGGATGGTCGAAAAACAAATCGAAAAGAATATAGGGCTCTCATTGGATCTCTCATCAGCACTGATCGCAAAGCGGACCGGATATCACCTTTGCTGATGTAGGTGTATGTGCTGATTTCGTGCAAATCCAATGCAAAACCACCTAGAAGCAGCTAAGCGGATTCTTAAGTATCTGAAGGGGACAGTAAACCTTGGTTTATTTTACCCATCAGATGATAATCTAGAGCTTAGTGGGTATTCTGATTCTGATTATGGAGGTTGCAAGATTGACAGGAAGTCAACCTCAGGAACATGTCGATTTTTAGGAAGTAAACCGATCTCGTGGTTTTCAAAGAAGCGACATCGATTCAAGACATCAACTACTGAAGCAGAATATATGGCTGCAGGAAGCTGTTGCTCCCAACTGCTCTGGTTTAGTCAGC
Source organism: Stenogyne calaminthoides (assembly GCA_037126765.1). Classification (NCBI taxonomy): domain Eukaryota; kingdom Viridiplantae; phylum Streptophyta; class Magnoliopsida; order Lamiales; family Lamiaceae; genus Stenogyne; species Stenogyne calaminthoides. Next base: position 34,090,069 of record JBBCBC010000006.1, on the reverse strand, counting down.
AGGTGAGGGATTATAACATCGTAGCTAAGAATGTACCAATATTCCGTGACAGTAATAGTGCTATTGCAATCACTCAGAATCCTGTTCTACATACAAGATGCAAGCATGTGGATGTCAGACACCATTTTATAAGAGATCATGTTGAAAAGAAGAATATCAGAATGGAAAAGATTCACACTGATTTACAGAAAGCTGATATTCTAACCAAGCCACTAGCTGAGATTAGATTCAGAGAATTGTGTAATGAGCTAGGGCTTCTGGATCTTGGAGAAAAAACACCTAAAATGATTGATGGATTGTTCTCGAGAACCACCGGTTAAGAGACTAACCAGGCTGAAAGGAATCAGTTGAGTTTGGTATCTCAACTGATCAGAAGATCAGTCAAGGAACTGATGTGAGAAATCGATCAGATTTAAGGTTTATCAGATTAAAGGAAACGCACAATTTAAAAGGAATATCTGATTAAATCAGTTGGGTTATTTTACATCTTTGTAAGTCGATTTAGCTGATATTCAACAAGCAAGATTCACAGATTAAAGCCTACAATCGCATAAGAAAGCAGAGAATTTACACAACAATGGAATAATAGAACTTTTCATTGATAAAGACCCGAAGGTCAGATTACATTACAAGTTACAAGTACAAAGGACCCGGAGGTTAGTACATAAGTCATAACCGAAAACCCTAAACCTATAACCCTAAACCCTCATCCTAACCCAAGAAGAGCAGGGGAGAGAGAGAGATTTTAAATCTGATGCTCTCATTTTCCCCCACTTAACAAGGGTGAGAAAGGCTTTAAAATAATCCTAAAGCCGCTAGCTGAATCTAAAACCAGTGGAGCGAGAGCGGCGTTGATAGGATTTCTAAGCCAGGAGCCCTTAGACCTGAAGTCAATGGACTCTCCAGCTGTTAAATGGAGCACATGTGCCAAGAAATTGGTTCAAAGACCTTATGGGCACATGTGTTACATGAAAAAATTGAGTTGATATACGAAGATCAGCTGTTGTCTGATCAAGACCGTATATCAGACTCATGTTTTATATTAGACTGAGTCTGTTGATGCTGGTTACGTCATAACGATAGACACACAAGGTGCATACGGTTAGGAGAAGTGTCTTCTCAGTTGCGACAGCAGATCCGCCACCGTGGTGGTAAAGGAGCTTGGCAACAATTGTATGTGAAATCTTTGATGACGATGAAAACAGTGATAAGGGACACACGGGGTTGATTTGAGAAGCTGAAATCATTGAAAAATGGGTAAATGTGTTTGTCGGAAGTTTCACCGGAAATAAGGGTTCACCAGAATGCATGTTTTTACAAAGAAAGATAAGTATGGTGAATGGGTTATGTTGTGTAAAACATTGGTCCAATTTATAGAGGCCAAGCAAGGGTGCAAATGCAAATTTGATTTCAAAAAGCCTTTTAGAGAAATTTTCATCACAAGGACAGCGTGTAGAAATCACGCGACTGATAATTGGATAAATTTACGGCGGATTGACATATCAAGATATACAGACGATAATTACGCATGTCAAATCGCGCCAACTTAGGGAATAGAGACTACTATTCTAGACTAAGTTTTGGCGGTAACACTTATCCCAAGAATTGGCTTGATCTGAGAATAATCAGATTAGGTCAACCAAAATTCTATTACATACGAAACTGATCAGATAAGGAAGATCAGTTGAACTTGAAACCTCAACAAATCAGATATATCAGTCTATGAGAAAACAGAAATATCAGTTGAAGGGGGAACTTCAACTGATTGAGGAGGATCAGAAGGGAAATCAGACACAAAATGAAACAGATCAGTTGAGAAGAACAGTTGGGAAATTATAAGGTTTAGGCAGAAAACTAAGATCAACAAGTGGAATCAACTTCAAGTGGTATTGATTTGATTACTATATCGACCAATCAAATCGCCTTTCTTTTCCTTTGTTATTTGCTTATTCATCGGATTTTATCTGCTTTATTTACCTTCATCAGACGCATTACGTGTGGACGTATCTCCCCGCAAATCATTTAATGCGGGGCGTGGGGTACATGTATTAATTGCTACAAAAATGGGCTTTTAAATCCAAAAGGTTTTCGTACGTGCTTTTCCCAACCATTCGATCAAAACCGCTTAATCTGGATCGTCTAATCTTTTCAAACCGTTGATCTTCCAAATCTTGTCTTTTTCCCTCCTCATCTTTATAAGGTTCATCAAAAACCCTACCAGAGTTTTCCAAATCACAAACTTGCGTTTTATTTTCTGAAAACTCTCCAGATTACTTCTTTGCGATTCAAAGTGTTTTTCTTAAAGTCTCAAATCCGAAAAACAGAATCTGGTAATTTCTGATAATTTGATGAATCATTCTTTTAAAACCATTGATCTTAAATATTTTGTCAATCGCTGATATCCTGTATTGTGTTCTATTGTCTCTTGATTTCCGCTTATGTGATATTCTTAATATTTATGCACAATTTTAACCGAATCTATCTTATCTGTAGATGATCACTCACGGTATGGGTAAAATAATGTGCAACTATACTGAACTGACATTAAGGATTGTCGAGGACAAGTTTGTACAATTTGGGGTGACAAAGGATCCGAAATCAATGGAAGTAGAGGAAATTCTGAAGAAAGCAGAACTTGAGAAATATTGTCTTTCTTTCATTGCAATCCAAAGATGCAAGATGAAGCCCTCAATTCTTAAGGAATTTAAGGGTGGATACTGAGATGCTCGGAGAAGAACTACTTTCGGCGAATCACGGAGAAGAGATCGGTGACGAATGAGGATATAACTCGTCTCGTTCACCCTACGAAAAGGACGAATCTCGCTGCTCACTCTGAGGAGAATCAAGATGAGCCGATCGAAACGAAGCTCATCAAAGAGGCCGACAAACATCATACGTCGATTTGTCGGGCCAATGCTCAAGAGGAAATACCGATTGTTGTTTGATATTTTGTCAAAAACAATTATGGGTATTTCATTCAAATGAATGCTCTTACATCAACAAATCAGACAAAGATGGTCAAGAATAATTGATGAAGCCAAGAACATCAATTGGCATGGGTTCCTAAAGGCCATTCTACTCCAAGAACATGATAAATTTGGAGTTGATGAGTGGAGGCGTCTATCGAAGAAGAGGATCGACAATCTCAACAAGGTTGCAGGTTATCCTACAAGACAAAATGCCAAATGCCGGATGGGAACAGAATGGATTTGAAGCCCTACAAGGCATTCTTCTCCACCACTTTAGCCATATTTGGGCCACCAGACGATGATATCGCCAACTCCCCCAAAGACTAAGAAAGGAAAAAAGCAATGAAGCAACTTAAATCACACCGTAAGCCCCCAAGAAAAAAAAAACTGGTGAAGGTCCGGGAAAAAAAAAAAAAAGAAGGCGAAGCAAGCCTCCATGACTCGATCTTTAGAAGATGAGTCGATGAAGAAGAAAGAGCGCCCGATCGATCTGTTGCACCACAAAATCGTGAAAAAATCGACAGCGAGGCTTCTCAAGCCGAGAGCTCGCCAGATTCATTCTCGAGGAAGAAGCACTAGGCAAACGATCTCCTTCTCCTCCATTTCGGTGATTCACCACTCGGACTAATGGTCACTGAGCATGTCTCTCCTCTTCTTCCACCCGCCCGAACCTAAAACTACATCGGTCTGCGAAACTCGAACTACATCAGTCGCGAACACAACCGCAACATTCGCGAACCCGAACCTTTACTGTTGTGGAACCAGCGCAAGAATCGCCTCCACAAAGAACCTCTCAGAGGTCGAGCCTATCGGACAACTTCCACCTACTCAAGCACCACCACGGAACCCTCCACATCTCATCAACCTAATCGACCCCGGATAATTCCTAAGTCTAGATCATCAAAGACCATCACAGGGAAAATAGTCAGAATGCAAATCGAACGAGAAATTGATGAGATGTATCCAGAACTGGTCGCCCATCCTGCTATTAGAGAACAAGTTATGGAGATCCTCACCGGAGAGATCTCGTTAAAAAGCTTCTCGATTTTATAATGATTATTGAACAAATGGGCGGTGCTGATGAGTTTGCAGATTTTGATTTCGATATGAGGAAATCTGCTAACGTAGGATCACCAGCTGAGCTGATAACTACTGAATCTATCAAAGCTATGATCCACAGGAAGCTGGGATTGACTGAACAAGATGAACCGAGATCGCTCAAGAAGCTCCCGGGATGCTACAATGAAGGATCTGAGAGTCGCCGATGATAGTGGAACCGGTGTCTTTGCTTCATGACCAACCACCGGAGGCACAAACAACTCGAAATCCGATCAAGTGACGCAAAACATTCCAACATCACATATAACCACAGATCAACTTCAGGAGATCAGATCATGTTTCAAAGATCTCCTGAAAGAAGAAATTGAGGGAGTGATAGTTGATCAGAGGCAGATTGGCCTCAAAGAAATAACAGATCAAAGGAATTGGCTATTTCCCGTTGCGGCGATCAAAGATCGGTTCTCCCAAACTGTGACCACCGTATCTGCCGATCTTATAAAATCCGTGGATGACAAGCTGATTCAGGTGGATCAACAACAAGTTTCTTTTCTGATGCTCACTGAAAAGCTCGATTTGACAGAAGACAAACTTGACAAACTGATCTTTACATTTTCTTCTGCCATCGAATCTGTCAAGATCGAAATGATCTCGAAGGTTCAACTTAACTCCAGTTCGAGGCTTATCTCATTGCAGATCTCAACGAAGCAATATCAATCGATTTTGGTTCCCTAACTTCCCACCTCCACGCTTTTTGATCAAACCAAAAAGGGGAAGGACGGATCGAAAACCAACCGACATGAGCGTAACAATGTAAGATCTAATTCGATCATTGAAGCCTATGGACAAAGACTAGACCATCTGGATCTCTTTGCTAATGAAGTCTCTGAAAAGATTGAAAAATCAAAGGCAAGAAAGGTAGCTGCTGCTGGTGCTGGGACATTACAAAAGGTAGCTCTGCTCAAGGTCTTTGACACATCAACTGTATCAATACTCGGATTAAAATAGTCACAAGAAGACAATTAGCCAAATCTGAGCCGATAAAGAATCGCCGAGAAATCGGCCCAAAGAGCTTTGAAGGTCAAGAGGCCCGAAAAAAGTGAAGAAGAAAGAAGGGCGTAAAAATTGACAGAGGCGTAAAATCAAGAAAAAATTCAGACGAGAGCGAAGAAAGGAAAGGCCGAAAATCGTATGCGGAACCTCAACCAAAGAAGAGTTGATGAGATCATTCCAAAAACTACCGCATACATCTAAGAGGTTTGAGGAATGGAACAAGATCGAAGTGAATGGCTTCGGATGCTTTTGTCCTTAATCTTGTTCCACGAGAAGAATCTCCGGATGATGAATTCCTCAACCGGTTAGAAAATAAATATCCGTTTTTTCAAGTATCTGGAAAATGAGGCCAAACTTATCAATGTAAAAATATCTCGCCAAAAGTATGATCTGTTGGATTACTCGAAGAAGGTAGATGGTTCATTTGACAGACTGGCATTTCAGAGATTCTACTTTGACATCCTGAGCAAAACGCATATAACTGATCCTTAGCAGACCAATGATGTCAAATGGAAACTATATCAGATCTTCAACGTTCCTCAAGATCAAAGAGATGCGAGAAGGATACAAGCCTAAAGAGTGAAGAATCAGAAGACTTCTCAGGATCAGCTGTTTTTAAATTCAAACTTTTCTGATGTAACATGTAATCGACATATCTAATGAGAAAAGTTTATTTTCTGATCCTAAGACAAAATCTCATTGTCTTCTGATTATGTGCTCTTTATTTTCTATATTTATCAATCGTGTTTGGTTTTCTCGTGTTTTGGTTTTTATCAAAAATTGTTGGGAAATTTATAGTTTTGATAAAAGTTCCGTAAACACATGTAATAGGACCATCGGACACATTAATAATGATGTTTATATTACCGTTTATAGAATACCGCTTGATAATTATTGTATAGAACAACCGATGTAATAGATAGGTCACATATTGAGGGGAACCTCAATATGTATAAGTCGATCTCGAAAATCCAAAGAATAAATGATATCCCATGTGCCGAATGCTAGAGAAGAACAGAAGATCGACGATCCGATCTAGTCGATATCTCAAATTGAAGTCATAAAGCTCAAACTCGAATACTTGAAGATCGATGACTTCCGGAAGATCGGACCAAAGACCTATATCGGTAAGTCCGCTAGTTGAAGCTAAGTCAACCGGCACCGCGAAGACTCCATCGTAGATCGATCGATTCCGATCGATCAAAGTCGACTTCTCCGTGAAAAATCGATGTTTCACCTAATCATACGCCTATGATCCGAACAAGAAGAATGTCAACCTTAATTGGAAGAACAAACACCTAAAAGTCGCGCTCATTAACCAATAAGAACAAGACACGTATGATCGGAGCCGACAATTAAGGGATTTGATGTCGCTCTCTCTAACGGCTATAAAATACAAGTTCACACTTTCGCCCATGCCGCTTCTCAAGACGCCACATCAATCCTCGCAAACCTACCTAATATAGCCCGAAATTCAAATTGCTCTCCAACGGCTCTTTGATTTCAAGGTCTATAAATATGGGATCACACTTCAGAGTGAAAAATGGAAACACCGAACAATCAAGAAGCTCAAGCAATTATCGATTTCCATCGAAGAACACGATCAAGAAGATTATTTTATTAAGTGTTCATCCCATAAGTTCTTAGCATAGAAATCTTTTTCATCTAGGCGATAGGCTACCTTAAACACTAGAAAAGATTTCATAGTTGGAACCAAAACAATCTTATCCAAACCCAAGTTAGGTTAAGTTGTTTAGCAAGATTTCGCACTAGGTTTTCTAGTTCCGATTTTAAGGATCGGTTGAGTGAGAACTCCTTAAATATCTGTCGATGTCTTTCAGGTTGAACTAACACATAAAACTAAGTTCGGGTTGGTTAAGTTGGTGCCCTTGTGATAGGGAAGAGTGGACGTAGGACCGGGTTTGTCCAACCACTATAAATCTTGTGTGCCTTTACCGCTTTGATTAACTGTCTACACAATTGCACACAACCTTTAAAGCGCATACATATTCTAAGTTGAGATCAGCTAGCACCAAGCTTCTGATCTGATCAAGCTTGACACTTCAGTCAACTGGTTAAAACACTAACTTTGGAATCTGATTTATAAAAACTGGTTTTTCACGGGTAAAACTTAAGCTTCCGCACACATCAGTTAAACTGATAGTTACCGAACTAATCTGCCTTCAGGCGATTAGTAAGTTGGTTATCAGCCCAAACTGATTCACTCACACTGATCAAAGCTAATCGCCCTCACACCTGATCTGCACAAAAAGTTTTCAGAAGTCTATTCACCCCTCCCCTCTAGACTTCTGCCCTCACTAAACCCGTTCGGGACCTACATGCTCGTTAGAGGAGGTATAAGCGTCCTCGACAATATGTTCGCCTGTTGGCTTAATTCTCCGGTCTCCCATGTTTGCTCCATCATGTTAATGATATTTTACTTTTCTGGCGCACATGACAGCAAACAATCTCGAGCTTTTTTTTCTTTGCCTTTTACGCTTTACCCGCTCCTCTTGAGTTGGAAATTTAACACAAGAGTAATAAGTTGAACAGTGACTTTAAATTCACTAAATAAACAGGCGACCTAGAAACCCGTTATAAGTAGAGCGAACATCGACGATTACAAAGTCTAGCATTCTAGTTCGGTCGGATCTCCTGATTTAAAGTTGACTCTAGCTCGACTCCTAACCTGATCATACCATAGGGTCGGGTTACAGATTCCCCGAAACCCATGATGGTGTGATCACATGGTTCTATATAACTACTTAGGTCCCCAACTTGCTTCTCCATTTGGTGCAGAGTGTTGACGAACAGAATGTTCGCATATGCTCCGGTATCGACCAGGAGGCGATGCACCTTCAAACCGAGAAGACGAGCGCTGATGGTTAGAGAGTCATTGTGGGGGGTGATTATGCCATCGAGATCGTCTTCCGAGAACATGATTTGGTGAGAGGGTGGCGTGCTAGCTGATGTGCTCGCCACCTTCACCTGATGGATGCTTTGCATGACACGCATCTCCATCTTCTTTCGCATGTTCGATAATGTCGGTGCCTGATAGCATCCACCTACTGGACCATAATCAGGACGAATCATGTGGATTTCTTGACTCTCCCGACCTCTACTCATGGTAGGTGCCCCTCTTTTGGGTAATTTCGACCTCTTACGGGATTCCTTGGGATCACTGTCAGATGCTTATTCGGCCTTACGCTTACCCCTACGATCACCTATTTTTTTTTACGTTAAAAGAGTCTCTGCGTCACGGCTTTTTGAGGAATCTGCGTAAAGACGATTCTCTTCATATAACTTCCAAAGTTGACGAAGTAAATCGCGACATTCTTCGGTATTATGTCCGATGTACTCATGATAACTGTAAAACTTGGAAGCATTAAGCCGATTTTTATCCATTATGATTCTTCATGGCTTATCCAACATCTCCCGATCTTTAATTTGATTAAATATTGTTTCACTAAACGCCTGTAAGGCTTCGTGGGGCATGTGCTTCGCTCCCTCTTCAAATGGTTTAAAAGATCCCGGGGTTTATACCCCCTCATTCATTACTTTTTACCAAAAACTCTTTTTTTGTTGCTTCTTCCGACCTAATCGTGATTGGGCGAAAGCGAGATCTGCATGGCTATAATCTTGGTCGCCGCTCTCGAATTCGCATATGTGTTCGCCAATCGATGCATGGCTTTCCACATATCCGTATTCGTGGTCGCCTCCAACCACCATGAGGATCTTGGCATCCTCTTCAACCGGGGCTCCATCGCACAAACATTTGTCAAATCTTTTGATGTATGCTCGATCGACTCACCCTTTAGCCGGGAGAGAAATGTGCCAACCTTTTGTTTGGTCTTTGGGCAGCACACATGGATGAGAAATGGGACAGTATTTTGTCCCAAACCGGGCGAAAGACGTGATGGACGCAGCGGGTAGAGTAGAAAACCATCTGTGGGCACGGTCGCCCAACGTCATGGGGAATGATCGGCACTGCGTCGCGTCGGTGGCGCCCATGGCGATCATAAAATCTGAATATTTGCTGAGGTGAACATGTGGGTCGAGTCGATGTCGAACATAGGGATTGGTGGTCGGATCTTTGCCCTTTGTCTCTTGTATTTAATTTGCCATGATCGCCGGTGTTAGTGGCGAGCAGGGCATTGTGCTCGCCCGAGGGAGTCCTTTCGTTACGGCCAGGTCGGCCTGTAAACCTTCGATTGCTTTTTGCATTTCTACAAATTTCGTGGGCCCGCAGACTTGGATCGAGGTCGTGTCCCATCATGAGGACCGGGGTCATGCTCATGATAGGGCGATCCCTTTCCATGTTCGCCCTTTTACTACTCAATCGATGATGGATAGACAATTTAGTTCCACCAATTTTTGTTAGGGATCGCGAGGCGATCATGAGGATCTGAGGAGTGACATGTTAAATCATTTGTTCCCTCCCGGGATCTTGTCGCCTATGATTGCCGATTCGGTCTTTAACGGAGAGCCTCAAACGTCCAAACGCTGATGGTCTGGACCCTTGAGGCTGCTCGTCATCCGACATATAATCAGCCTTTTTGTTGGCCCGCTTCCGTGCAGCTTTCAACTTAACTTGCTCGCTATCAGGTGTATACGAGCGTCGATCATCATCATCTTGAACTTTCAACTTGGCCAACTCCTTTTCGGCCCTCTCTTTCTGTGCTCACAACAAGAAAGTGATGGCCATTGTTGTGGCCGCCGGATCGTTGGCGATATCTTCAAGATTGATGGTTTTTGCGGTCTGATTTTTGTGAGGCCGATGCTGAGACTCTTTCTGAGCGTGAGGTCGGCTCTGTCCCGACCTCTCCGTCTGAGTATTCCTAGATTGAGGCATTATATTTTTTTTCTGCCTCGGCTATCTACGGGATTGTGTATGGGTTGGTTTTTTCCCACTCTCCTTCTAGCGCCAATTGTTGCGAGTCGTTTTTTATGGAGAATATTATGTGGCTAATTTGATAACAACTCACAAACAAAATAAGTACGTGTACAATATACGGTAAATAACAGGAATTTGTTGACCCAGTTCGTCAAAAAATGACTACTCTGGGGGCATTCCAAGCCAGGGATGTCATATTGCGAGGTTTACATACACAGTACACCATACTTCTCATGGGGAAAACTTCTATGAAAGAAGATGATTTGGAGAGTAAGTGTGTGAGTGCTAGGGATTTTTCTCAACGTATGAGAGTACTTGTGAATTTTTTCTGAACCTAACCACTCTGGGAAATTTTTGTGAACCCATCTCTTGTTCTTTTTTTCTTCTATTTATAGTACTTTGACAAGCATGAGCTGGTTTGGCAAGCATGGGCTGGAGACTTCGTGTCTTGTAAGAACTCATGTGATGCTGCCACGTTTTCAACTTCGTCATCCTGGTTGACCTTTACATTTACTTGTTTATAAGGCACTCTTTTGGTCGTCCAAATCAATCTTTTGCTCGACTGATTGCCCTGTTCGCCCCTTTGACCATATCAATATTATACCGGAACACTGTCCTCATCGAGCATATCTGAGCCTTCAGGTTACTCAGGCTTACTAGGTTCATCTCTTCTGAATTCAGACATCCTGACCCTCAGGTCACTTGACTCGAAAGCATCGATTTCTTCTTGCTGATCGATCGACAAATTGATCGATCGATCAACATATCTTCAGGATCATCTCTAGATAGCATCAGGTCATCATGCCAGATTTGGTGAGCTGCGAGCATTCATGATTGGTAGTCAAGTGGCGAGCATATTCGCATGGTCGGCAAGCTGGCGAACAAACTTGTTTGGTCGGCAAGCTGGCGAGTACACTTGTCCATCGAGCATGGTTATTTTAATAGTTTATTAATACATGTGTCCCTCTGATGTGTATAAATTAATCGAGTAATTGTTTCGAACACAACAATAACAAAATTCAAAGAAAATCTTTCTCCCCTTTTATCCATATTTTTTGAAAAACAAGGATTAAATTAACTGAAATAAATTGTTTATTACTGATGCTTTAAATATCATCGAATGTTACATATATTTACTGCATAATTGTTCAATAAATAGTAAGTGTTACATTGTAGTTAATTTAGTGATACCAGATCACAGAAGATTAAATTAACAGTCCTTTGTAACCAAAAGTACACCATTCACGACCTAGATGGAAATGAACAATCCATCGTGAAAGGTTGAAATGTAAGGCTCAGATTGGCTTGTCTTGACCAATAGATTACACTAGTGCATGTTTAGTGCACTGAATAGGACCTACAGGAGGACAAATTCTTCAGAACTTAACTAGGGAGAATTAGACCTCAGTGGTTCGTTATTTCTTAATATTCGTCCCTTAAATAAGATCACGTGGGATTGGTAACTATTGCTTTGACTTATTACGGGTAGAAAATCAACGAGATTCAATACTTTATATCTTGGGCAATATTATTGGTCACATGCAATTGCTAAGATTTAATACGGAGAATCGTGTGCAAGTACGCTTGTTCGATTTGCCCCCTTGGGAGGTTCATAAGTTTTATCATACCAAATCTTGCAAGTGGAACTAGTTTCCGATATGGATAATAATGTTGAACCGTTCCTTTACCAAGGATAAAATATATTAATTAATGAAAAGTTATTTCAGTGGCTTGAATTAATTAATGGGCTAGATAATCTTAAACACGGGAAATAATAATCGGGAGCCATATTGACTGTAATATGGGTTAAGATGGATAGTGCAATATTAATTATGTAGTGGGATTAATTAATATTTATGGGCTTGAATAATATTGTGGCTCAATATTGATAATTCAAGATCCATTGGAAGGTCCAATCTTAATTCTCCTAAAGGCACCTCAAGTAGCCCAACATAAAGTCCAATAACTGAAAAAAAATGTTTAAAAATAAAATAAATTTTGTTGCTATTTTTCTTCATTATTTTCGAAAAATATAAATAAAAGGGGAGAAAGATTTTCTTTGAATTTTGTCATGGAATGAAGATATGTATTCTTGAAATACAAGATTATCTCATTAAATTCAAGAAATCTCCCACTTGGTTATTTATATGTTATTTTCGAAAATTTTGAAAGAATAAGGGAAAGAAAGATTTTCTTGATTTTCTTGAAAAGATATTATGGAAGATATGTATTCTTGCAATACAGGTATATCTCATAAATTCAAAAAGATCCAAATCTTGGAATCTTTATCCTTATTTTTTCGAAAATAACCATAACAATAGAAGGTGGGATTTTATGGAATATTTTAATTATGGAGAAAATAATATAGGATATATATTCAAGATTTCTTGGAGATCAAGAAAAGATTTTTTCCTCCCTATTCCATGACAAAAAATCGGCCACCACCTATCTATAAATAGGGGATGATTTCTTCATCCCCAAGTACAATTCCATGTGCTGGAAAAATTAGTATATCCACAAAGGTGGTGCAACAAATTTTATTTTGCCTTTTGTTAATTGTTCGCGAGCTTCCTTCCACCGGATTGACGAGCAAGGACTAGGGAATACTTGGGAAGGCTTTTTGGTGTGTTTTTATCGACGAGACCATTGCCACTCCAAGAGGTTAGTTCACGTAAACCCGTAGCAATTCCGCATGCGTAGGATTTATGTGAACTGTTTATATGCATGATTTGTTGTTGAATTATTATTTGAATTAATATAGCATTAATTCATGCTAGTAATAATTGTTAGAATTAAATTTGTATTTAAATATTCATCCCGAATAGATCCGTGCAATTAATTACCCAACAACTGGTATACGAGCCTCGATTTCGGGCTTTGAATTTTAAATTGTAATTTAGTTTGTTTTCATTAAATTTGAAATTGGATAGTAGAATTGCTAGATCTTTTTTGCAGGTATCCAATTGTCATGGAATTTAATGTGTTTATTTGTGCATGCATATAAATTGTGGTTTTTTAATTCGATTCGTTTGAATTCGTTTTGCCTCGTGAGAAAATCCACGAGTAGATTAGAATTTGTTTGATTTGATCAATGTAATAGACTAGTCTAGATCTAAGTTTATTTATTTTTTTAAATAAATTATAACCAGATCGAAAACGGAGGCGGAGACGAAGAATTAAAAGATGGGATCCAAAACCGGGCGTAGGCAGCGTGCATCGCGCAAAAACGCGTGGAGGCAAAGGCGACGCTGATGCTGGGTGGGCGCTTGACAAAGGGCTGGGCGGGCGAGGCCGTCGAGCCGAAGCGCTACAGGATCACCGAGGCGGGCGATCAGCCGAGGCGCGAGGGCGGGGGCGATGCCGACGCGAAGCGACGCTGGCGACAAGGGGCGAGGGCAAAGGCGGGCGCTCTGGATGGGCGCAAATCAGATCATATGCCGCCACGACCCCGCCGAGATCTATCGAGCAGCGCCGAGCACCGCTGGGCAACGTGCGCCGGGCGCTTAGGAATACGCGCACGGGCGCCGATCGATACGGCCGGGGGAGTGCAAGACGTGCACTCTGACCCGATGACGTCACTAGACGTAGCGAACCTTTCGAGATGAACGATGAAGGCAAAGAAGACGATTTCTCGAGATCAAGACATGACAAAAATTAACCGTGACAATTGGATATGTGTGCCCAATATGTTTAATTTTTTTGTCTTGATGTTTATGCATTATTTTATGCTTATTTAAATTGTGTTTAAATTTGCGATGTATGAGAAAACGTTTTGAAAAATCTCACTTTTGAAAATTACTAAGTATGCTTAAACAATTAATTGACAATTTTATGGATAATAAAATTGAATTAATTTTGACCTCCATGATTTATTTATTTGTGAATTCTTTTGGAGAAATTCCCCCCACGGGACGGTCAAAAGATAGCTTTCACATGAATAAATTCCAAATGGATGATTGTGGATTATTACTAGTGGCGATGATGACCCTCCCCACGAGGAACGTTCAAAGCGAAATAATAATTCTGTATTTAATCATGGTTATTACTTAGGTATAAAATTGATATGCATATACTTCCCCGAAGTCCCTGTCAATTTTATATTGGTCAAGTGGGAGCCAACTATTAATCTAGTTATTAAAGGTTTGTGCTTCGTTCTTGTTTGTAACACGTTGAATGTGTTTAAATAATGACCCACCCCACGTGGCTTATTTAAACTGTTTTGAGATGTTGGCTGATGCATGTTCATATTTTTTTTTTGAGATTTTAATATGAAACATGTGATCGAATTTTGTGATATATTTGTGCTTATGCATATTATTATTTATTTCAGTTCATCATGTCGCAACCTTTTAATCCACTGTTCAATATACTTAAAGACAATTTGCTTACTGGTGAAAACTTCGTTGATTGGAGTCGTAAACTTACTATTGTCCTCACTGCACAAAGCCATAACTGGGTTCTCACTACACCTAAACCAGAAAAGCCAAATGATGAGTCAACTAAATCGGTTAAGAAAGAGTATGCTGACTGGGAGCGTTCGAACGAAATGGCAAAGTGTACCATCTTGGCTTCAATGTCAGATGTGTTGCAACACCAACACCAGAACATTGAGACCGCTGCAGACATCATGACTAGTCTTAAAGCGATGTTTCAACATCAGAACCGTGTGGCTCGTCAGATCACCATGAGGGACTTGCTCTCTATGAAAATGGTGGAGGGAACGCCCGTAAGGGAGCACGTTCTCCAGATGATGGCTCACCTTAACAAACTTGAGGTACTTGGCGCTGAATACGACATCGAGACCCAAATAGATTTCGTGCTCCACTCTCTGCCGAAAAGTTTTGAATAGTTCAGGCTGAATTACCAGATGAACAATCAGAAGTTCTCGACGCCTGATCTATTGCAAGCTTTGGTCTCGGCAGAGGCGATATTGGGGCAAAACAGCCAAGCCTTGGTGGCAAATGGACCTTCTTCTTCTTCTAGGCCAAGGGTTGGTAAGAACAAGAAAAAGGACAAAAGCCACAAGCAAGTGAACTCAAGTGTTGCCAAAGGCAAAGAAAAGGTGAAGGGAGGTGGAGGAGTGAGCAAGCCAGCTAAGGGGAGGTGCTTCAAATGAGGTGAAAAAGGACATTGGAGGTCAGCCTGTTCCAAACCCAAAAGGGATGGAAAGAAAGGTAATTCTCACGCACTAGTTGTTGAAACTTGCTTAGCGGCGTATGCCTCCCATTTATGGGTGGTGGATACGGTATCCACTGATCATGTTTGTTTCACTTTACAGGGGTTCAAGCGGACCCGGCAACTTAGTGGGAGTGAGATCCTCATCACACTGGGCGATGCTACGAGAGTGGCAGCTGAAGCAGTGGGAGAAGTGCACCTGTCTTTTGAAGATAGAGTTTTAATTTTAAGAGATGTTCTTTACGTTCTGAATTTTAGAAAGAATTTAATTTCGGTTTCTAAACTTTACCTTGATGGATATTCGGTTACTTTTGATAAAGTTATTACCATTTCTCTTTATGATAAATTTATCTGTCATGGAATGTTGTCGAATAGTCTCTATACAATTAACTGTGCACACCACTCACGAAATGCATCCTATAACACATCAACTGTTTCCGATAAAAGAAAACGTTCATCAGACGTGAACGAGACACTTCTATGGCATCTAAGATTGGGATGTATTAATCCAAAGAGGATCCAAAAGTTGGTGAAAGACGGTTCACTGGAGTTTCTCCAAGTTGAACTAATTCCAACCTGCGAATCATGTTTGGAGGGTAAACTTGTTGGGGAATAAGTTGCACGGATCTATTCGGGATAAATATTTAAATACAAATTTAATTCCAATAATTATTACTAGCATGAATTAATCCTATATTAATTCAAATAATAATTTAACAACAAATTATGCATATAAACACTTCACGTAAATCCTACGCATGCGGAATTACTACGAGTTAACGTGAGCGTACCTCTTGGAATGACAATGGCCTCGTTGATTAGACACACCAAAGAAACCTTCCCAAGTATTCCCTTAATCATTGCTCGACAATCCGGTGGTAGGATGCTCGCGAACAATTAACAAAAGGAAAATAAACTTTGTTGCACCACCTTTGTGGATTTACTAATTTTTCCAGCACATGGAATTGTGCTTGAGAATGAAACACTCATCCCCTATTTATAGAGGTGTGGTGGTCGAAAATTTGGGATAAAATAATATGGGAAAATCGTTTTCTTGATCTCCAAGAAATCTTGAATATATCTCATATATGCTTTTCTCCATAATTAAAATATTCCACAAAAATCCCAACTCCTCTTCGTTATGGAATTTTCGAAATATAGGGATCAAGATTCCAAGATTTGGATATTCTTGAATTATGAGCTATTCTTGTATTTCAAGAAATACATATCTTTCATAATATCTTTTCAAGAAAATCAAGAAAATCTTTCTTGCCCTTTATATTTCAAAATTTTCAAAAAATACTGTATGGATAACCAAGTGGGAGATTTCTTGAATTTAATGAGATAATCTTGTATTCCAAGAATACATATCTTCATTCCATAATAAAATTCAAAGAAAATTTTTATCCCCTTTTAATCCATAATTTTCGAAAAAAATATGAAAAATATGCAACAAGATTTATTTTATTTTTAAACACTTTTTTCAGTTATTGGACTTTATGTTGGGTTACTTAGGGGGCCTTTAGGAGAATTAAGATTGGACCTTCCAATGGATCTTGAATTATCAATATTGAGCCACAATATTATTCAAGCCCATAAATATTAATTAATCCCACTACATAATTAATATTGCACTATCCATCTTAACCCATATTACAGTCAATATGGCTCCCGATTATTATTTCCCGTGTTTAAGATTATCTAGCCCATTAATTAATTCAAGCCACTGAAATAGCTTTCCATTAATTAATATCTTTTGTCCTTGGTTAAGGAACGGTTCAACATTTTTATCCATACCGGAAACTAGTTCCACTTGCAAGATTTGGTATGATAAAGCTTATGAACCTCCCCCAGGGGGCGTCGAACAAGCGTTTTACACGCGATTCTCCGTATTAAATCTTAGCAATCACATGTGACCAATAATATTGCCCAAGATAAAAAGTATTGAATCTCGTTGATTCTCTACCCATGATAAGTCAAAGCAATAGTTACCAACCACACGTGATCCTATCTAAGGGACGAAAATTAAGAAATAACGAACCACTGAGGTCTAATTCTTCCTTGTTCGGGTTCAAGAATTTGTCCTCCTCAGAGGTCCTATTCAATTACATCACCATGCACTAGTGTAATCTCTTGGTCAAGACAAGCCAATCTGAGCCTTACACTTCAACCTTTCACGATGGATTGTTCATTTCCATCTAGGTCGTGAATGGTGTACTTTTGGTTACAAGGGACTGTTAATTTAATCTTCTGTGATCTAGTATCACTAAATTAACTACAATGTAACACGTACTATTTATTGAACAGTTATGCAGTAAATATATATAACATTCAATGATATTTAAAGCATCAATGATAAACAATTTATTTCAGTAAATAAGTCCAAAATTCAGTTTTGATTATACAAAGTAAAAGCATACTTTCCAGTATAATCCCAACAAAAATGACCAAGAGGGCATTCGGAGCCAAGGGGAATAGAGCCAAAGAAGTGTTAAAAATCGTTCACACAGACGTATGTGGTCCAATGTCAACCAAAGCAAGAGGAGGTTATGAGTATTTCGTCACTTTTATTGATGACTACTCAAGGTACGATTATAGTTTCCTTATGAAGCATAAATCTGAGACCTTTGAGAAATTCAAAAAATTTAAGGCTCAAGCAGAGAATCATAGGGAAAAACGTATCAAGTCTCTACGATCCGATCGTGGAGGAAAGTACCTCAAATGATGAGTTTTGAACTACTTGTCGATGATGAAGGATTGTATCCCAAATAAGCGCGCACCCGACCCCTCAACAAAATGGGGTTGCAGAGCGAAGAAACAAAACTCTTTTGGAAATGGTTAGATCAATGATGAGTTATCTTGGATCTTCCCAAGTCGCTTACGGGGTCATGCCTTGAAACAATCGCTACATTCTGAACTTGGTGCCATCCAAATCGGTTCCCAAAACTCCCAAAGAATTGTGGATCGGGCGCAAGCCCAGTTTGAGACACATGAGAATTTGGGGGTGTACGGCCTAAGTGTTGGACAAGGAAGCCGGAAAATTGGATCCTCGATCAGAATTAAGGTTGTTTGTAGGATACCCCGAGGGAACAAAAGGGTGTATGTTCTATGGTCCCGAAGATCAAAAGGTGGTAATAAGCACCCATTTTAGATTTTTTGAAGAAGATTATATGAACGAAAGAAGACCCAGAATTGGGATTACCTTAAATGAGCTAAGGGGGCTAACCTCATTGCCAACTGTACAAGATGACATACCAAACACACTTTCACAACCAGAACCTCGTCGTAGTGGGAGGGTTGTGAGACAGCCCGAGAGATTCATGGGGATAGGAGAGTCCTCGGACTTGATTCCCGGACAAGACGAATCAGACTCATGGACATATGATGAGGCAATCCAAGACAAGGATGCGGTTTCTTGGCAAAATCTGAGCCAATGAAAGCCGAAATGGGTTCTATGGATCATAACAGAGTGTGGGAGCTAGTCAAACCACTTAATGGGGTCAAACCCATTGGTTGCAAGTGGGTATACAAGAGAAAAAGAGAACCGGACGGGAAGGTGGAAACCTTCAAGGCAAGGCTTGTGGCGAAAGGTTATACTCAGAAAGAAGGGATCGACTATGAGGAAACTTTTTCACCTGTAGCAATGCTCAAGTCCATCCGAATTCTCTTGTCGATTGCTGCGCATCTCGATTTTGAAATCTGGCAAATGGATGTTAAGACAGCTTTCCTTAACGGAAGTCTTGATGAAGAAATCTATATGTAACAACCCCAAGGCTTCATTTAAAAGGGCCAAGAACACCTAGTTTGTAAGCTCATGAAGTCCATTTACGGACTCAAACAAGCATCCAGAGCTTGGAACCAATGTTTTGATCATGTTATAAAGTCTTATGGGTTTGATTAAAATAAGTTCGAAAGTTGTGTGTACAAAAAGCATGTCGGAACTGCATTGGTATTCTTAGTACTATACGTAGACGACATTCTACTCATCGGGAACGATGTAAATTTGTTATCAGATGTAAGGGCATGGCTTTCAAAACAGTTTGATATAAAGGACTTAGGGGAAGCCGGGCACATCCTTGGGATCAAGATCACTCGAGATCGCAAGAATAGGATGATAGGCTTATCGCAAGCTTCATACATAGACACTGCCTTGAAACGATTTAGCATGCAGGATTCCAAGAAAGGCTTCGTACCTTTCAGGCATGGAATCCATCTATCCAATGAAATGTGCCCTAAGACACAAAAGGAGATAGATGACATGAAAGACATTCCTTAGGCTTTGGCTGTCGGAAGCCTTATGTATGCAATGTTTTGCACGAGACTAGATATCTGCTTTGCCGTTGACATGGTGGCAAGAAATCAAAGTAACCCGGGAAAGAATATTGAACGGCAGTTAAAAAATTCTGAAGTATCTGAAAAGAACTCGAGATAGAATGTTAGTTTATCAGTCAGATAGTCTAATCCCCATCGGCTACAAGGACTCGAATTTCCAATCAGACTTAGATTCCAGAAAATCTACCTCCTGGTAGTATGTTTTGCATGGGGGGAGGAGTCATGACATGGAGAAGCGTTAAGCAGAAATGCATCGCAGATTCTACCATGGAAGCCGAATATGTAGTCGCTATGAGGCGAAGAAAAGCGGTTTGGCTCAAGCACTTCCTAGTGGACTTGGATGTAGTTCCGAATTTGCCCAAAGACAATCATTTGTTTATTGTGACAATGCCGAGAGCGATTGCAAATTCAAGGGAACCAAGAGCCCACAAGGCCAGCAAACACATTGAAAGGAAATACCATCTTATACGAGAAATCGTTAAGAGAGGAGATATAGAGGTGGCAAAGATCGCGTCAGGAGACAACCTAGCAAATCCATTCACAAAGGGTCTGCCTCAGAATACATTCGAGAGACATGTGGAAGGAATGGGTGTCAAGACCGTTGCCAATCTGCTTTTAGTATAAGTGGGAGACATTATTAGGTTCGTGTAGGTGACATTATATGTCACGATTAGAAACTACGAGACATCTTTGTAGTATACTTACAGCAGACTTTGAGTATAAGTGGGAGATTATTGGGATTATACTGGAAAGTATGCTTTTACTTTGTATAATCAAATTGAATTTCGGTCTTATTTACTGAAATAAATTGTCTATCACTGATGCTTTAAATATCATCGAATGTTACATATATTTACTGCATAATTGTTCAATAAATAGTACGTGTTACATTGTAGTTAATTTAGTGATACCGCATCACGTAAGATTAAATTAATGATCCTTGTAACCAAAAAAGTACACCGTTCACGACCTAGATGGAAATGAACAATCCATCGTGAAAGGTTGAAGTGTAAGGCTCAGATTGACTTGTCTTGACCAAGAGATTACACTAGTGCATATTTAGTGCCTTTGAATAGGACCCTCTGAGGAGGACAAATTCTTGAGAATCCAACTAGGAAGAATTAGACCTCGGTGGTTTTGTTATTTCTTAATCTTCGTTCCTTAAATAGGATCGCGTGTGGTTAGTAATTATTGCTTTGACTTATTACGGGTAGAGAATCAACGAGATTCAATACTTTATATCTTGGGCAATATTATTGGTCACATGCGATTGCTAAGATTTAATACGGAGAATCGTGTGCAAGTACGCTTGTTCGATTTGCCCCCTTGGGAGGTTCATAAGTTTTATCATACCAAATCTTGCAAGTGGAACTAGTTTCCGGTATGGATAATAATGTTGAACCGTTCCTTTACCAAGGATAAAAGATATTAATTAATGGAAAGCTATTTCAGTGGCTTGAATTAATTAATGGGCTAGATAATCTTAAACACGGGAAATAATAATCGGGAGCCATATTGACTGTAATATGAGTTAAGATGGATAGTGCAATATTAATTATGTAGTGGGATTAATTAATATTTATGGGCTTGAATAATATTGTGACTCAATATTGATAATTCAAGATTCATTGGAAGATCCAATCTTAATTCTCCTAAAGGCCCTCAAGTAGCCCAACATAAAGTCCAATAACTGAAAAAGGTATTTAAAAATAAAATAAAATATGTTGCTATTTTTCCTCATTAATTTCAAAAAATATAAATAAAAGGGGAGAAAGATTTTCTTTGAATTTTGTTATGGAATGAAGATATGTATTCTTGAAATACAAGATTATCTCATTAAATTTAAGAAATCTCCCACTTGGTTATTTATATGTTATTTTCGAAAATTTTGAAAGAATAAGGGAAATAAAGATTTTCTTAATTTTCTTGAAAAGATATTATGGAAGATATGTATTCTTGCAATACAGGTATATCTCATAAATTCAAGAAGATCCAAAATCTTGGAATCTTTATCCTTATTTTTTCGAAAATAACCATAACAATAGAAGGTGGGATTTTATGGAATGTTTTAATTATGGAGAAAAGAATATAGGATATATATTCAAGATTTCTTAGAGATCAAGAAAAGATTTTTTCCTCCCTATTCCATGACAAAAAATCGCCACCACCTATCTATAAATAGGGGATGATTTCTTCATCCCCAAGTACAATTTCATGTGCTGAAAAAATTAGTAAATCCACAAAGGTGGTGCAACAAATTTTATTTTTCCTTTTGTTAATTGTTCGCGAGCTTCCTTCCACCGGATTGACGAGCAAGGACTAGGGAATACTTGGGAAGGCTTTTTGGTGTGTTTTTATCGACGAGACCATTGCCACTCCAAGAGGTTAGTTCACGTAAACCCGTAGCAATTCCGCATGCGTAGGATTTATGTGAACTGTTTATATGCATGATTTGTTGTTGAATTATTATTTGAATTAATATAGGATTAATTCATGCTAGTAATAATTGTTAGAATTAAATTTGTATTTAAATATTCATCCCGAATAGATCCGTGCAATTAATTCCCCAACAATGGGAAGAGTCAGTTGAAAACCTTTGAAGCCAAGTCAGATGAGGTTATATTCTTGGGATATTCCTCAACCAGCAAGGCTTTTAGGGTGTTCAACAGACGAACCCTAGTTGTGGAAGAAACACCTCATGTGGTCTTTGATGAGACATCTTCTGAACAAGATAAATCTGCCTCAGAACAAGCAGTACCAGATCAACCGGTACCTGATGCACAGAAAATAGATCAGTTAAGTATCAAAGATAAGGGATCAGATCACATAACAGTGTATGTTCCAAAACTTGATCTTACTGATTCACCAGGTCAATTAGACCCAAAGGTACGTTCAACTGTCAATGAAGAAGCTGGTACAGCTGAGACAGTATCAACCGAACCATCTGGTTCAGGGGGAACACCTGATGTTCCCATGGACAGACATCAGCATATGATGATTCCAACATCAGCTGAGACTTGTCCATGCCAAGTGGATCATATTACAGCACCACTCCCAACCACTAGTGACTCAATATCAGATGAGGATGATAATATCCAAACTGATATACATCAGAAAAGAAGGACTTGGTTGAGTGACCATCCGATTGATCTGATAATTGGCAATCCGAATGCCCGAGTCCAAACTAGACGTTAGGTTGGTGAAAGTGTCATTTATTGTTGTTATATGTCTTTGAAGGAACCAACCACCATAAAAGAAGCTCTACAAGATGCCAGCTGGATTCTAGCCATGCAAGAAGAATTAGAGCAGTTTGAAAGGAATCAGGCTTGGAAACTGGTGGACAGACCAACTCATCAAGATGTGATAGACACCAAGTGGGTATTCAAGAACAAGAGAGATGAGAATAATATCATAACCAGAAATAAGGCAAGACTTGTTGCTAAGGGGTATTCACAATCAGAAGGAATTGATTATGATGAGACCTTTGCACCAGTCGCTCGCCTGGAAGTCATTCGACTGTTTCTGGCATATGCTGCCCACAGAGGGTTTATTGTGTATCAGATGGATGTTAAACGGGGTACTAGCTGAGGAATTTTATGTTGAACAACCTCCTGGCTTTGAAAAGGGCAACCAGGTGTACCATTTAAGAAAAGCTCTTTATGGCCTGAAACAAGCTCCTCGAGCTTGGTATGATACACCCTCTCAGTTCTTGATAAACAGTGGATCCACTAAAGGAGTAGTACATAGAACCTTATTCAGAATAGAAGATGGAGAAGATATTCTGATGGTTCAGATCTATGTGGACGACATCATCTTCGGATCTCCCAACAAGAGCCTATGTGAAAGATTCAGCAAACTGATGCAAGGGAAATTCGAAATGTCCATGATGGGTCAGATGAATTACTTTCTGGGTCTACAAGTTAAGCAAAGTACAGAAGGGATATTCATCTGTCAGGTAAAGTACACTAGGAATTTGTTGGCTAAGTTTGGAATTCAAAACAGTAAGGAAGCCAAAATTCCTATGATGACTGGATTCAAGATGGATCCAGATGAGAATGGTCAGAAAACTAATCAAAAAGAATATAGGGCTCTCATTGGATCTCTACTATGCTTGACTGCCAGTAGACCAGATATAACATTTGCAGTAGGTGTATGTGCTAGATTTCAGGAGAATCCAATGCAAAGCCACCTGGAAGCAGCTAAGCGGATTCTTAAGTATCTGAAGGGGACAATAAACCTTGGTTTATTCTACCCATCAGATGATAATCTAGAGCTTAGTGGGTATTCTGATTCTGATTATGGGGGTTGCAGAATAGAGAGAAAATCAACCTCAGGTACATGTCAGTTCTTAGGAAGCAAACTGATCTCTTGGTTCTCAAAGAAGCAGACATCTGTTGCCACATCTACCACTGAAGCAGAATATATGGCCGCAGGAAGCTGTTGTTCCCAACTGCTCTTGCTTAGTCAGCAGCTGAGGGATTATAACATTGTAGCTACGAATGTGCCCATATTCTGTGACAGTAATAATGTTATTGCAATCACTCAGAATCCAGTTTTACATACAAGATGCAAGCATGTGGATGTCAGACATCATTTTATAAGAGATCACGTGGAAAAGAAGAACATCATAATGGAAAAGATCCATACTGATAAGCAGAGAGCTGATATCTTAACCAAGCCACTAGCTGAAGTCAGATTCAGAGAACTATGTAATGAGCTAGGACTTCTAGACTTAGGAGAAAGTGCACCAAAAATGTTTGGTGGATTGGTCTCCAGGACCAGTTGGTTAAGAGATTAACCAGATAAGAAAGATCAGTTGAGTAAGGTACCCCAACTGATCAAAAAGATCAGTAAAGGACTGATCAGAAAACAGATATCAGATGAAGGGGGAACTGATCAGATTGGATCAGAAGAAATCTGATCAGATAAGTGGGACATTTTTGGGAAATACTAAGGACTAGGCTATCATTAGTAAAGTCAACATTAATCAGGCAACCAGATCAGAACAAGTAGTAACTGACTGATTACAATATCAGTCAGTCAGATACGTTTTATGATTTCTATTTATGCCTATTCTATGTTAGCTATTACTGTTCCCATTACTTTATGACGTCATAACTATAAGCATTTAATGCGGACGTGGGGAATATGTATTTAATAACATTTATTGCGATTTTTCGAGTCCAAAATACGAGCGGGCTACTTTTCACAACCACACGATTAAAATACTTTACGGCCGCTTAGTCTCAACCCTCGATTTCAAAACCTGGATACTTGAGTATTTATGGGGAATCGTACTAAAAGTTTTCCCTCACATTATATAACTCTAACTCAATTTCCGAAAAACCCTTTCCACTTCTAATACTTACCAAAATTCTTGAGATCAAACCTTCTTCTTCTACAAATTTTCTACTCTCAATCAATTGATTCAACTTTCACGCTTTTCACTTCCACAAATCAACACTTGGTAAATTTTATGAAATGTCCTTGCTAAATAGAATCATGGTTTCTCTTAGATTTACGAATTGTGTTTCCATGTGTCTGAAAATTCGTATCTGTTATGATATTAATATGTTCTTTATGCATACATGCTTAATCCGAATTAGAGTTGTTGGTTTGTTTGTGTTTATTGAAATATTCTACTCAAACTTATCTCTATATTTGTATATGTTACAGAAAAAATGGCACAATTCGTTGCACGAAAGGGACAAGGCAAAAAGATCTGCAATTTCGCATCAATGAAGAAGGATATCATTGATGAGAAATTTGTAGTGTTTTCAGTTACAACAGATCCTGAGTCCTTATAAATTCTAGATTGCCTGCAAGCATGTGGCTTAGATCAGTACTGCTATCGGCATCAAAACGCCGTACACACATATGAAGCCCTAGAATTTCTGTACAACCTAAGGAAAGACGAGGAGGATGATGAGAAGCTGATATCTTCCGTCGGAGGTATGGAGGTCATGGTCACAGACAATGATTTACGGAGAATCTTTGGTCTCCGTCAAGGAAGTATTGCTCCAGAATCCTTCACATCTGATGTAGGAGAGAAAGACTTTCTTCAGCTCGAGCTGCTGAGACCTACCAATAAAGATCAGTCGGTGAATGTCAAAGCCCCATATCTGAAGAGGAAATATCGCTTTCTCTTCGAGATTGTATCGAAGGTGATCTTGTGCCTAACATATAGTCTGGATGCTGTCACGTCTCACAAGATCGGTGTCATGACTGCAATTATCAAGAAGACACCTGATGGTGATTGGCTGGGAATGTTCAAGACCAGACTGCTGAAAGAGACTGCAAAGTTTGATCTGAATGAGAGGAATGAGGTGTATTTATCCTCCAAGTGCTCTTTCATTCATAAAGTCTATATCATCCTTTCAGACAGGCTGCATGACAATTATGAGTGGAATGAGGATGGCGCGAAGCTGTATCAGGCAAAGTTCAAGGCCATCTTGGGCAAAAACGAGTCCCTGGAGGGCCAATCTGATGATGATCCGGCCCCTATGTGCCTAGACAGTGCAGGGAAGGTAAAGGAAAGGACTCAAAGGCAACTGCGTCTTCTGCTCACCAAAAAAACGCATCTAAAAAGGCCGCCCTCAAAGAGGGCTGAAAAGGAAGGATGTGCCAAAGAAGTCAGAGGAACCAGAAAAGCGTCAGAAGAAGATTTCTACTTTTTTGGAGAAGGTCTCTAAATCGGTGGAGAGGACAGAGGAACTGATTCATCTGGAATCAGTTGATGATTTCATTGTGAGTCCTGAACGGATTGTAAGTTTAGAACGAGTGGATTCAGCCGAGTTAATGGAATTCGGAGAAGGAGAAGGAGAGGGGAAGGGGAAGGCAGCTGGAGAGAAATCACCACCTGATACAATACCCCTCAGCTCCGTCTTCAGAAAAGATAGATCACCAACCCCCACCTCTAAATCGCCTTCACCATCTCCTAAAGCCTTATCGCCTTCACCTCATGAATCAACACCATCCCCAGTAATCTCTCCAGTTGTACCAGCTGCACAACCCTTGTAGGCCCCGAACGGGTTTTGTGAGGGCAGAAGTCTAGAGGGGAGGGGTGAATAGACTTCTGAAAACTTTTTCGTGCAGATCAGGTGTGATTGCAGTTTGCCTGATCAGAGTGCAAGTGAATCAGTTTGGACTGATATCCAACTTACTGATCGCCTGAGGGCAGATCAGTTCGGTATCTATCAGTTTAACTGATTGTGCGGAAGCTAGTTTATACCCATGTGAAAAACCAGTTTATAACAAATCAGATTCCGAAGCTGTTTTCAATCAGATGACTATGGAGTCAATCAGATCAGATCAGTAGCTTAGTGCTAGCTGATCCTAACTCAGAATATGTATGTAGATTTAATCAAGTTGTGTGCAATAGTGTAAAGCAATTAATCAAACAGGTAAATGCACACAAGATTTATAGTGGTTCGGACAACCAGTCCTACGTCCACTCTTCCCTATCACAAGGGGCACCAACTTAACCAACTTAACCAACTGGACTTAGATTATTGTGTTAGTCCAACACATTACACCAACAGATATTTATAGAGCTCTCACTCAACCGATCCCAGAAATCAGAACTAGAAACCCTAGTCTGAAATCTTGCTAAACAAACTTAACCTAACTTTGGGTTTTGGGTAAGATTTGTTGTTTGTTCCTACTTTGAAATCTTTCCTAGTATTTAAGTAGCCTAACAGCTAGAGGATAAGATTTCTATGCTAAGAACTATGGGATGAACACTTAGAAAAATAATCTTCAAGGTTGTGTTCTTCGTGCGGAAATTTGGCTATAGTATGAGCTTCTTGATAATTTCCGTGTCTTCACTCTGAAGAGTAATCCCATATTTATAGACCTCGAAATCAAAGAGCCGTTGGAGAGCAATTTGAATTTCCAGCTATATTTGGTAGATATGTAGGATTTGATGTGACGTGCTTCTAGGTACGGCATGGACAAAAGCGTGTATGTCATTTTTATAGTCGTTTGACCAAGCAGCACCAAATCCCGTATTGTCAGCTCCGTTCATACGTGACTTGTTCTTATTGGTTAACAAAAACACTTTTCAGTGTTTGATCTACCAACTAAAGTTGACATTCTTCTTGTTCAGATCAACAACGTATGATTTGGTGAAACATCAGTTACCACCTGGTGTGAGCTGACCTGATCAGTTACAACTGATCAGTCTACCTGATAGAGTCTTCTGGTGCCAGTTGTCTTAGCTCAATTAGCAGACTCGGCTGTTGTAGGTCTTCTGGTCTGATCTTCTGGTAGTCATCTGATCTTCAGGTCTTCTGAATTTGTGTTTCATGACTTCACCTGATTATCTGACTTTATAAGATCTTCTGATCTTCTGTTCTTCCCTTGCCTTCTGGACTGTCGGACTTCAGCTGGTCTTTTGTTCTTCTGATCTTTAGATCTGACCTATACATATTGAGGTTCCCCCTCAATATGTGACCTATCTTATACATCAGTTGTTCTATATAATAATTATCATCTGGTCATCTTATAACTGGTATTAAAAATATCAGTCAGCTAACAGGTCTGACTGGTCCAATTACATGTGTTTTAGAACTTTCATCAAAACTCTAAATTTCCCAACAACCCTTGATTGAATCAGAGAGGATTATGGAGTAGACTGCTGAAGAACCCGCCCTTGCAGATGATGCCTATGTCTCCATTTCTCACAACCCCTTCAATACCAAGACTCTTCTGGAATCCCCAGAATTAGAGAGTCCTGTGTTATTCATTCTGAAGCAGCAAGTGAAGGAGTTTCTGCTTGAATTGTGCCCTGATTTGATCAATCATCCTGGCATCCAACACAAGCTTGAGGAGATAGTATTCTGGAGGGATGTTAGGTTGAAAAGCATCGAGAAATTTCTGATCCTTATGGAAGCTCTTGGATCTGACTACTTTGTGGACTTAGAAATGAGATGCTTGGAGAGTGCTGGGATTGATAGTGCTGCTAAATTGGCATCTGATGACGATATCAGATGGTTAGTTCATGAACGGTTTGGGATTGCAAGGGAGGTTGAAGAGGCCGATGAACCTCAATTTGATGAAGTTTTTGAGGTAGCTGCCGATGAACCAAGAGTGGGTGATGCAGATGAGACCCAACTTGGCAAGGCATCAACATCTGGCCAGACTGCTATGTTAAGTGCTGATACCCTAGATCTCATGACATCGAAGATTCAAGATGGGGTAAAAGCTTCCATTGATGCACAATTCACAACTCTTTCAGCAAATCTGATGAAGCGGTTTGAGGAAGAACATAGGAATCTGATAGAGAGAGAGAGAGGAAGCTAACGGTTGAGAAGATCACTCACATGCATGACTCTATCCTCGGCTCTGTGATGCAGCGGGTTGATCCTCTTGCTCGAGAAGCTAAAGCTCCAGACTGATATGCTTGGAGAGACGCAGATTCTCTTGGAAAGTGTCTGGGGATCTTTAGAAAGAACTGAATCATGCTTGGATCTGGGTTGGAAGAGATTTGAAGGATCTGTCGAGAAGACTAGGAGGGCCATTGAATCAGGTTTAAATAGGCTCCTGGGTCCCACACCTTCTTCTGTAACTGTTCAGATCACTCCTCTCGCTGTAGAAGAACTTAAGGAGGAGATGACGAGTCAATTTCGGGCTCTTAATCTCAGGCTGTCACACCTTTTTGATGCAACCAAAAAGGGGGAAGGACAAGATCAAGAAAAATAGATGCAGATGGTAACTATTCCAAACTTACTAGAGGCCACCGCATCTGACATGCCTGAAGTCACTCCGTCTGATGATCTAAAACGAACTGTGGAGCAACACAGCAAGGAGATCGATGCTCAGGGAAAGGAGATCACTGAACAAAAGTCAGCTTTGTCGGATATTATTTCCAGGGTTGACAAAATCGAAGACTTCTCTTCATCTGTGCAGAAAAGAATGGAAACTGATGATCAGGCAAAAAACCTTGAGCTTGCTAAGAAACTATTCGCAGAAGAGGAAGAGCGAGCTGAATCAGAATAATCATTGAAGAGGAAGAAAGGCAAGGGCAAGCTGGTAAAATCAACTACAGAAGCTCAGGGACAGGGTCAGTTAACTACTACCAGATCCAGAAGCCAGATGACCCCCGGACAGATTCAAGAACAGAAGGTCAGACAGAGGGTAATGGATGCAGCTATTAAGAAGCAGAAAATGGCAGAGGCAGATACATTCGGAAGCAAAGAAAGAAGGAAGCTGACGCAGAGGATATTGTGTGGGAAGAAAGAGCCTTTCCGACTAATATTAAAGATATTCTCTATGCTCGGGAAGATCTACTTCCTGAGTGGGACCAGATCAGGGGTGAGTGGCTGTGTGATGTGTACATCTTGGAGAAGATTCCAATTCATCAAGACCAAGTTGCTAATGATGATGAATTCCGAAACTGGTTAGAAACAAAGTACCCTGATTTCTACCAGATTGTTATGAAGGAAGGGAAGAATATGTCCTTAATTCCTGAAGCACCTCCCTTCGAACAACTTCTTCCACCTCTGCGTCCTGACAATAAGCTTGATCCTATATGATTTAAGAAGGCTTACTACGAATTTGCAAAGAAAGGAGGGATCATCGGGAGAGACAGATTGGAACAGCTGATGCAGTGGATGTACAGACTGTTGGGATATTTTAGTTTTGATAATTTATGCCAAAACATTATTAACTTGTGTTATTCAAGCTAATTTACAGATAACAAGTTAAGGGGGAACTCACGAAATCAGAAGAAGATGATCGAGATCAGACGAGGCTGCAAACAAGACTGATCGAGATCATATGAGTCAAATGAGTTCCGGAATCAACTAATGAGCTGTGCAAATCAGATGTGAAGAAAAAGCTAAAGCCAACAAATCAGAAGAGAAGGTTGCAGATCAAAAGATGAGCAGATGAGACTGATCGAGATCAGACGTGATCAAGATCAGATATGATAATCTGATATGCCAACCTGATGCTATCCTGAGATACTGAACTGAATAAGTGTTGATCTGATCAGTCGAGCTGATCAGATCAGGCAAAGAAGAAATCGATAGCTGAAATAATGTGACTGAGGGTCGAAAGTCCGAACTCGCAGAATCAACTCGAAAGAAGTCCGAGATCGATGCTCGACGCATAAGGTCCACTCAAGAGAAGTCTCGGAAATCAAGAACTCCGAGACTCGAGAAGTTATCAAGAACTCAAGGCTCGGATAAATCAAGGCTCGTAGATAAATCAAGGCTCGAACTCAAGGCTAATAACTCAAGGCTCGAGATAACTCAAGGCTCGAGATAGAATCAAGATCCCGAGACTCGTAAGATCCTGAATAATATAGCCATTAGAGACTCAGAAGAAACTGAAGAATATAGACGTTAGATTCAGCTGATGTGGACCAATGAGAAGAAGACGACAAGCCTGAAAAGCTGTAAAAAGCTACAGAGTAGTATGGATTTGAATGTGATTCTCTCCAACGGTAACATTCAAATCCACACTATAAATACAAGTTCTTCCTTCATTATCAAGGGTGAATGAATGTGGAAGAGTATGGAGAATGTAGCAAACGATGCTACAGAGCTAAGAAGATATGGGTTTCATGGTTCCTCCCAAGGTCGTGGTGCCGATGATCACGAGTCCCAATATGGCCCTTCGACAGAAGACGGCTAAGACATTCAATAGGAATTGTGCTCCCAATCCTATATACTCAAGCATTCCCACCATAGAACACAGAGCTAGAAATACACGCATATATTCAAGAATGTTCTACCTTGATCTAACCACAAATGCTATATCCTAAGCTTAGAGAGATTTTCCCATCCTTAGCATTGAGGCTAAACAAATGTAAGGGAAAATCTCAAACTAGTTGAAAACCAAACAAACCTTACCCAAATCAGTTTGATAGGATAAGTTTGTAGGTGAGTGTGAACTCGGTAAACATCTATCGGCAATCCCGTGAGAGTGATAAGTCCCTCTTGAGTGTGAACTCGGTAAACATCTATCAGCAATCCCGTGAGGGTGATAAGTCCTGCTTGAGTGCGAACTCGGTAAACATCTCGGCCATCCCGTGAGGGATATAAGTCCCGCAGGTTAAGTTCGGTTAAGGTTCCCCTGTGTTAAGGGAAGAGTGGACGTAAGACGGGTTTCGTCTGAACCACTATAAAATCTTGTGTGTTCTTCACTGCTTTATGTTTATACTTGTCATATGCATTCGATTATAAGCAAAACAACACACATCGTTCTTAAAAGCAAAAAAATAGTATTGACCATTCCCTCACCCCTATTTTTATATGCATCACGTGACATGTTTCACTTCCGCACGTGTAAAATCGGTTTTAATCGGGACCTCACACAGACTATTTGGCATTCCGGAAGAACTTCAAAAATTCAAGCACGTGTGATGAAGACATCTTAGTATCAGATGATTGGTATTTTATGTAATCTGTAATCACACATATACTTTAATAAAATATCCTATCATTTTCTGATTCTAAGACAACGTCTCATTGTCTTCTGATCTGTGCACTTTATTTATTATTTGTCTTTCATTCATGTTATCTATTTTGGTTACATCAAAAAGGGGGAAATTGTTGGGAAATTTATAGTTAGTTTTGATGGAAGTTCCAAAACAGTTTGTAATAGGACCAGACAGACCTGTTAGCTGACTGATGACTTAGAATCAGGATAGGATGACCAGCTAAGTTGTATAGACAACTGATGTAAAAGATAGGTCAGGTCAGATCAGAAGATCAGACAAGTCAGGTCAGAAGATCAGATAATCAGATGATCAGGAAAAGACATGAAGCCGGAGATTCAGAAGACCTGAAGATCAGATGACTACCAGAAGAACAAGACCAGAAGACCAGAAGACTTACATCAGTCGAGTCTGCCAGTTGAGCTAAGACAACTTGCATCAGAAGACTCTGTCGTAGATCGATCCGCTTTTATCCGATCAAAGTCACCAAGACCGTGTCAACTGATGTTGCACCAGATCATACGTTGTCAATCAGACAAGAAGAATGTCAACCTTAGTTGGTAGAACAAACACTGAATAAGTGTACTTGTTAACAAATGAGAACGAGACACGTACGTACGGAGCTGACAATGCGGGATTCGGCGCTGCATAGTCAAACGGCTAGAAAGGACATACATACATGCTTTCGGCCATGCCGTTCCTGAAGCACGTCACAACAAACCTGCAATCCTACCAAATATAGCCTGAATTTCAAATTTCTCTCCAACGGCTATTTGATTTTGAGATCTATAAATATGGGATCAATCTTCATAGTGAAGACACGGAAATTATCATCAAGCTCAAGCACAAGCAAATTTCCGCACGAAGAACACAAATTTGAAGAATATTTCTAACTGTTCATCCCATTGTTCTTAGCATAGAAATCTTATCCTTTAGCTTTAGGCTACCCAAATATTAGGATAGATTTTCACTTGGAACACAACAAATCTTATACCCAAACCCACAAAGTTAGGTTAAGTTTGTTTTGCAAGATTTCAGACTAGGGTTTCTAGTTTCTGATTTCTGGGATCGGTTGAGTGAGAACTCCTTAAACATCTATTGTACTGTGTTGGACTAACACATTAAACTAAGTCCAGTTGGTTAGTTGGTGCCCTTGCTGATAGGGAAGAGTGGACGTAGGACTGGTTGTCCGAACCAGTATAAAAATCTTGTGTGCTTAATCTGCTTTACCTGCTTTACACAATAACACACTACTTGATTTGATATTGCATACATATTCTGAGTCAAGATCAGTTCTGCATCAAGCAACTGATCTGATCAGCTTGACACTTTGTCATCTGATTGAAAACAGACAAGCAGAATCTGATTCTCTAAAACTGGTTTTTCACACGGGTTAAAACTTAGCTTCCGCACATCAGTTAAACTGATAGACACCGAACTGATCTGTCTTCAGGCGATCAGTAAGTTGGATATCAGTCCAAACTGATTCACCCGCACTCTGATCAGGCAACTTGCTTTCACACCTGATCTTGCACGAAAAGTTTTCAGAAGTCTATTCACTCCTCCCCTCTAGACTTCTGCCCTCACAAAACCCGTTCGGGACCTACACGTGCGCTTAGGCGCATGCGGACACGCATTCCGGGTCATGAGCTACTCAGCGCCAGACGTCGTCTCGAACCTTGACGGAGGATGTTTTAAAGAATTTGTTGCGATCGAGTGAAGACGATTTCTCAAGATCAAGACATGACAAAAATTAACCGTGACAATTGGATATATGTGCCCAATATGTTTTTTTTTTTTTTTTGATGATTGCTTTATTTTCATGCCTATTTAATTTGTTTGAATATGCGATGCATGAGAAATTGTTTGGAAAAATCCCACTTTCGAAAATTGCTAAGTATTTTAAAATAATTAATTGACAATTTTATTCCGAAAAATAAAATTGAATTAATTTTGACCTCCATGATTTATTTATTTGTAAATTCTTTTGGAAAAATTTCCCCCACGGAAACGACCAAAAGATAGTTTTCACATGAATGAATTCCTAAAGGTAGATTTGTTGGGATTATACTAGAAAGTATGCTTTTTACTTTGTATAATCGAAACTGAATTTTCAGACTTATTTACTGAAATAAATTGTTTATCACTGATGCTTTAAATATTATCGAATGTTACATATATTTACTGCATAACTGTTCAATAAGTCGTATGTGTTACATTGTAGTTAATTTAGTGATACCAGCTCACAGAAGATTAAATTAACAGTCCCTTGTAACTAAAAGTACGCCATTCACGACCTAGATGAAAATGAACAACCCATCGTGAAAGGTTGAAGTGTAAGGCTCAGATTGGGTTGTCTTGACCAAGAGATTGCACTAGTGCATGACTGATGCACTGAATAGGACCTACATGAGGATAAGTTCTTCAGAACTGAACTGGAAAGAATTAGACCTCAGTGGTTCGTTATTTCTTAATCTTCGTCCCTTAAATAGGATCACGTGGGATTGGTAACTATTGCTTTGACTTATCATGGGTAGCGAATAAACGAGATTCAATACTTTTTATCTTGGGCAATATTATTAGTCACATGTGATTGCTAAGATTTAATACGAAGAATCGTGTGCAAGTACGCTTGTTCGATTTGCCCCCTTGGGAGGTTCATAAGCTTTATCATACCAAATCTTGCAAGTGGAATTAGTTTCCGGTATGGATAATAATGTTGAACCGTTCCTTGACCAAGGATAAAAGATATTAATTAATGGAAAGCTATTTCAGTGGCTTGAATTAATTAATGGGCTAGATAATCTTAAACACTGGAAATAATGACCGGGAGCCATATTGACTGTAATATGGGTTAAAATGGATAGTGCAATATTAATTATGTAGTGGGATTAATTAATATTTATGGGCTTGAATAATATTGTGGCTCAATATTAGATATTCAAGGTCCATTAGAAGGTCCAATCTTAATTCTCCTAAAGGCCCCCTGAGTAGCCCAACATATAGTCCAATAACTGAAAAGGTGATTAAAATAAAATAAATATTGTTGCTTAATTTTTCTAAGAATTTCAAAAATTGTAGATAAGATGGGAGAAAGATTTTCTTAGAATTTTGTTATGGAATGAAGATATGTATTCTTGGAATACAAGATTATCTCATTAAATTCAAGAAATCTCCCACTTAGTTATCTATAGTGATATTTTCGAAAATTTGAAAATATAGTGGGCAAGAAAGATTTTCTTGATTTTCTTGAAAAGATATTATGGAAGATATGTATTTCTTGAAATACAAGAATATCTCATAAATTCAAGAAGATCCAAATCTTGGATTCTTGACCCCATATTTTCGAAAATTCCATAATGTAGATAAGGTGGGATTTTTGTGGAATATTATAATTATGGAAAAAAGAATATAAGAGATATATTCAAGATTTCTTGGAGATCAAGAAAAGATTTTCCCACATTGTTTTATCACTAAAAATTCGACCACCTTGTGATCTATAAATAGGGGATGATTCTTTCATTCTCAGGACAATTCCATGTGCTGGAAAAATTAGTAAATCCACAAAGGTGGTGCAACATAATTTATTTTCCTTTTGTTAAATCGTTCACAAGAGTCCTTCCACCGGATAGTCGAAGGAGGGCTAAGGGAATACTTGGGAAGTTCTTTTGGTTAGTCTAAATCACTGTCATCCCAAGAGGTACGTTCACGTAAACTCGTAGAATTCCGCATGCGTAGGTTTTACGTGAATTATTATATGCATGATATGTTGTTGGATTATTATTTGAATTAATATAGGATTAATTCACGCTATTAATAATTATAAGAATTAAATTTGTATTTAAATATTCACCCCGAATAGATCTGTGCAACTTATTCCCCAACAACTGGTATCAGAGCCACGGTTTCGGGCTCTGAATTTTAAATTGTAATTTAATTCGTTGACATTAAATTTTAAATTGGATAGTAGAATTGCTAGATCTATTTTGCAGGTATCCAATTGTCATGGAATTTAATGTGTTTATTTATGCATGCATATAAATTGTGGTTTTTTAATTCGATTTGTTCGGATTCGTTTTGCCTCGTGAAAAAATCCACGAGTAGATTAGAATTTGTTTGATTTGATCAATGTAATAGACTAGTCTAGATCTAGGTTTATTTATTTTTTGTAAATAAATTGTAACCGGATCGAGAAACGAGGACGGAGACGAAGAATTAAAGGATGAAATCCAATCTGGCGTGGCGGCGGCATCGTCCGAAACATGCCAACGGAGGGCACCGCAGACGCAGACGACGCCGCAGCACGCACGACGCCGGTGAGGCCGAGTGGCCGAAAGGCTTCGAGATCTGGCCGCGCCAAGACGGGCGCAAGCGCCTGCGACGCTGCACCGCAGGCGCTGGGCACCGGAGTGCCAGCGGACGGCGCGGAGCGTCGTGGAGGCGTCGAAAAGCTAGAATCGCGGGCGAGGCACATTGGCGAAAGATAAGACGCTGATGCGCTACGGCTGTATGTACGCCGCCGCTGAGAGCCGCCGAACTCTAACTCGCCGAGGTTGCCGAGGCGGGCGGGCGACACACTGCCGGACGCTGCCGAGGTCGCCGAGGTCAAACTCAACAAGTGGCGGGCCGGATCTTGAGCGTATCCCGGCGCGCGAAATGGCGTAAAGCATTTCGAGACGGAGTATTTTTTCGGAGACGATCGAGTGGGAGAAATTCAAGACGGTGTTTCTTCAAGATCAAGCCAAGAAAAATCAAACCATGACAATTGGATAATTTGTGCCCAATTGTTTATTTTTCTGTTTTGCTTGATTTATTTTGTGCTATCTTATGTTTTATTTAATTTATTTAAATGTGTTTGCATGAGAATTGCCCAAATGAAAAATCTCACCTTCAAAATTACTAAGTATGTTTAAATAATTAATTGACAATTTTATTCCGGATAATAAAATTGAATTAATTTTGACCTCCATGATTTATTTATTTGTGAATTCTTTTGGAGAAATTCCTCCACTTGATGGTCAAAAGATAGCTTTCACATGAATGAATTCCAAACGGATGATTGTGGGTTATTACTAGTGGCGGCGATGACCCTCCCCACGAGGCTCGCTCAAAATGAAATAATAATCAGATTTAATCATGGTTATTACTTAGGTATAAAATTGATATGCATATACTTCCCCGAAGTCCCTGTCAATTTTATATTGGTCAAGTGGGAGCCAATTATTAATCTGGATATTAAAGATTTGTAATTGTTCTTGTTTGTAACCTGCTTGAATGTGTTTAAATAATGACCCACCCCACGTGGCTTATTTAAACTGTTTTGAGATGTTGGCTGATGCATGTTCATATTTTTTTTTTGAGATTTTAAATATGATGCATGTGATCGAATCTTGTGATATACTTGTGCCTATGCATATAGTTATTAATTTCAGTTCAGCATGTCGTTACCTTTTAATCCACTGTTATTATACTTGAAGTCAATACAATACGGAAACTATATTGATTGGAAAATTATAATTGTCCTAACTGCACAAAAGCACAAGTGGATTTTTGACACACCAAAATCAGATGAGCCAACTGACGAGTCAAAACATTCGGGACTCGTCAGATCACCTTGCGAGAGATGTCGTCGCTGTAAATGGTGGAGGGCAAACCCGTAAGGGATTACGTCCTCAAAATAGATGGCCCATCTGAACAAACATGAGATTCTGAGTGCAAATTATGATCTGGAGACTCAGATGAATTTGGTACTTCACTCTCTGCCCAAAAAGTTTTTGAGCATTTTGGCCTCGCTAGCTAATTTGTTGCAAGCTTTTGGTCTCGGTAGAAATGTAGATAAGGCACCAAACTCAAGCTTTGACGGCAAGTGGTCCGTCTTCATCTTTTAGGCCAAGGGTAGGCAAGAAAAGGAAGAAAAGCCATAAGCAATAAAACTCAACTGTTACCAAGGGCAATGGTAAGATGAAGAATGCTTGTTGTGTCAAGGAAAATCCAAAGAGGAAGTGCTTGAGTCATGTGAGAGAGGAGGACAATAGAGGTTTTGCCTGTTCCAACCCCAAAAGGGACAGAAAGAAAGGTAATTCTCACGCACTAGTTGTTGAAACTTGTTTAGCGGCGTATACTTCTCATTCGTGGGTGGTTGATACGAGATCCACTAATCATGTTGGCTTCACAGATTAAAAACTGATCCGGCAACTTAGTGGGAGTGAGATCCTCATCACACTGGGCGACGTTACGAAAGTAGCAATTATTGCAATGCTACGTAAGTGGCAGATATTGCAATGCTACGATAGTAACGATTATTGCAATACTACGCAAGTAGCAGACATTGCAATGCTACATGAGTAGTGGTTAAAGCAGTGGGAGAAGTGCACCTATCTTTTGAAGATAAAGTTTTTTTGAGATTATCTTTATGTTCCCAGTTTTAGAAAGAATTCACTTTCAGTTTCTAAAATTTGATTAAAGGACACTAAGTTTTTTCTAATAAGAATGACATCATTTCTTGAAATGATGAGTGTATCTGTTACGGGACATTGATGGAAAATCTCTATACAATTAACTGTGCACACCACTCACGAAATGTATCCTATAACACATCAACTATTTCCGACAAAAGAAAACATGAACGAGACACTTCTTTGGCATCTAAGATTGGGTCATGTAAATCCAAAAAGGATCTAAAGGTTGGTGAAAGACGATTCACTGGAGTTTCTCCAAGTTGAACCAATTCCAACCTGCGAATCATGTTTGGAGGGTAGCATGACCAAGAGGGCAATTGGAGCCAAGGGGAATAGAGCCAAAGAAGTGTTAGAGATCGTTCACACAGATGTATGTGGTCCAATGTCAACTAAAGCAAGAGGAGGTTATGAGTATTTTGTCACTTTTATTGATGATTACTCAAGGTACGGTTACATTTTCCTTATGAAGCATAAATCTGAGACATTTGAGAAATTCAAAGAATTTAAGGCTCAAACAGAGAATCATAGGGAAAAACGTATCAAGTCTCTACGATCTGATCGTGGAGGCGAATACCTCAGCAATGAGTTTTTGAACTACTTATCTGATGAAGGGATTGCATCCCAGCTCACTGCACCCGGAACCCCTCAACAAAACGGGGTTGCAGAGCGAAGCAACAGAACTCTTTTGGAAATGGTTAGATCTATGATGAGTTATGAGGATCTTCCCAAGTCGTTCTGGGGTTATGCCTTGGAAACAGCAGCTTACATTCTGAACTTGGTGCCATCCAAATCGGTTCCCAAAACTCCCAAAGAATTGTGGACCGGGCGCAAGCCTAGTATGAGACACATGAGAATTTAGGGGTGTCCGGCCTACGTGTTGGACAAGGAAGCCGGTAAATTGGATCCTCGATCAAGAATTAAGGTTGTTTGTAGGATACCCCGAGAGAACAAAAGGGTGTATGTTCTATGGTCCCAAAGATCAAAAGGTGGTCATCAGCACCCACTTTAGATTTTTGGAAGAAGACTATATGAACTAAAGAAAACCCAGAAGTGAGATTACCTTAAATGAGCTTAGAGGGCAAACCTCAGTGCCAACTGTACTAGATGATATACCAAACGATACGCTTTCACAATCGGAGCCTCGTCGTAGTGGGAGGGTTGTTAGACAGCCCGAGAGATTCATGGGAATAGGAGAGTCCTCGGACTTGATTCCCGGACAAGACGAATCAGACCCATGAACATATGACGAGGCATTCCAAGACAAGGATGCAGATTCTTGGCAAACAGCAATGAAAGCCGAAATGGGTTCTATGTTTCATAATAGAGTGTGGGAGCTAGTCGAACCACTTAATGGGGTCAAATCCATTGGATGCAAGTGGGTAAATAAGAGGAAAAGAGGACCGGACGGGAAGGTTGAAACCTTCAAAGCAAGACTAGTGGCGAAAGGTTATACTCAGAAAGAAGGGATCGATTATGAGGAAACTTTTTCAGTAGTCATGCTTAAGTCCATCTGTATTCTCTTATCGATTGCTGTGCATTTCGATTTTGAAATCTGGTAAATGGATGTCAAGACAGCTTTCCTTAACGGAAGTCTTGATGAAGAAATCTATATGCAACAAACCCAAGGCTTCATTGAAACAGGCCAAGAACACCTAGTTTGTAAGCTCAAGAAGTCCATTTACGGACTCAAACAGGCATCCAGAGCTTGGAACCAATGTTTTGATCATGTTATAAAGTCTTATGGGTTCGATCAAAACGAGTTTGAAAGTTGTGTGTATAAAAAGCGTGTCGGAACTGCATTGGTATTCTTAGTACTATACGTAGATGACATTCTGATCATCGGGAACGATGTAAAGGTGTTATCAGACGTAAGGGCATGGCTTTCAAAACAGTTTGATATGAAAGACTTAGGGGAAGCCGGACACATCTTTGGGATCAAGATCACTCGAGATCGCAAGAAAAGGATGATCGGCTTATCGCAAGCTTCATACATAGACACTGTCTTGAAACAATTCAGCATGCAAGATTCCAAGAAAGGTTTCATACCTTTCAGGCATGGAATCCATCTATCCAAGAAAATGTTCCCTAAGACGCAAAAGGAGATAGATGACCTGAAAGGCATTCCTTGTGCTTTGGACTGTCGGAAGCCTTATGTATGCAATGCTGTGTACGAGACCAAATATCTGCTTTGCCATAGGCATGGTAGCAAGATATCAAAGTAACCCAGGGAAAGAGCATTGGACGATAGTTAAAAACATTCTGAAGTATCTGAAAAGAACTCGGGATAGAATGTTGATTTATCAGTCAGATTCTCCAATCCTATCGGCTACACGGACTCGGATTTCCAATCAGACTTAGATTCCAGAAACTATCTGCCTCAGTTAGTGTGTTTCCATTTGGGAAGTGTAGCCATCAAATGGACGAGTGTGAAGCAGAAATGCATCACTGACTCAACCATGGAAGTCGGGTAAGTAGCTGCTTGTGAAGCAGTGAAAGAACCGATTTGGCTCTAGACCTTCTTAGTGGACTTGAATAGAGTTCCGAATTTGTCTAGCAAATATTTGCTAGGGGCAGTTGCAAATTCAAGGGAACCAAGAGTCCACGAGTCAAACAAGCACACTGAAGGAAAGATATCTTATACGAGATATCGTTAAGAGAGGAGATATAGGTGTGGCAAAGATAGCGTCTGAGGACAACCTAGCAGATCCATTCACAAAGTGTCTGCCTCTGAATACATTCGAGAGACATGTGGAAGGAATGGGTGTCAAGACCGTTGCCAATCTGCTTTGAGTATAAGTGGGAGAAATTATTAGGTTCGTGTAGGTGACATTAGATGTCACAGACTACACGAGACATGTTGTAGTATACTTAAAAGCAGACTTTGAGTATAAGTGGGAGATTGTTGGGATTATACTAGAAAGTATGCTTTTTACTTTGTATAATCGAAACTGAATTTTCAGACTTATTTACTGAAATAAATTATTTATCACTGATGCTTTAAATATTATTGAATGTTACATATATTTACTGCATAATTGTTCAATAAGTCGTACGTGTTACATTGTAGTTAATTTAGTGATACCAGATCACAGAGATTAAATTAACAGTCCCTTGTAACTAAAAGTACGCCATTCACGACCTAGATGTAAATGAACAACCCATCGTGAAAGGTTGAAGTGTAAGGCTCAGATTGGCTTTTCTTGACCAAGAGATTGCACTAGTGCATGACTGATGCACTGAATAGGACCTACAGGAGCATAAATTCTTCAGAACTGAACTGGGAAGAATTAGACCTCAGTGGTTCGTTATTTCTTAATCTTCGTCCCTTAAATAGGATCACGTGGGATTGGTAACTATTGCTTTGACTTATCATGGGTAGCGAATCAACGAGATTCAATACTTTTTATCTTGGGCAATATTATTAGTCACATGTGATTGCTAAGATTTAATACGAAGAATCGTGTGCAAGTACGCTTGTTCGATTTGCCCCCTTGGGAGGTTCATAAGCTTTATCATACCAAATCTTGCAAGTGGAATTAGTTTTCGGTATGGATAATAATGTTGAACCGTTCCTTGACCAAGGATAAAATATATTAATTAATGGAAAGCTATTTCAGTGGCTTGAATTAATTAATGGGCTAGATAATCTTAAACACGGGAAATAATAACCGGGAACCATATTGACTGTAATATGGGTTAAGATGGATAGTTCAATATTAATTATGTAGTGGGATTAATTAATATTTATGGGCTTGAATAATATTGCGGCTCAATATTAGATATTCAAAGTCCATTGGAAGGTCCAATCTTAATTCTCCTAAAGGCCCCCTGAGTAGCCCAACATATAGTCCAATAACTGAAAAGGTGATTAAAATAAAATAAATATTGTTGCTTAATTTTTCTAAGAATTTCGAAAATTGTAGATAAGATGGGAGAAAGATTTTCTTTGAATTTTGTTATGGAATGAAGATATGTATTCTTGGAATACAAGATTATCTCATTAAATTCAAGAAATCTCCCACTTGGTTATCTATAGTGATATTTTCGAAAATTTGAAAATATAGTGGGCAAGAAAGATTTTCTTGATTTTCTTGAAAAGATATTATGGAAGATATGTATTTCTTGAAATACAAGAATATCTCATAAATTCAAGAAGATCCAAATCTTGGATTCTTGACCCCATATTTTCGAAAATTCCATAATGTAGATAAGCTGGGATTTTTGTGGAATATTATAATTATGGGAAAAAGAATATAAGAGATATATTCAAGATTTCTTGGAGATCAAGAAAAGATTTTCCCACATTGTTTTATCACTAAAAATTCGACCACCTTGTGATCTATAAATAGGGGATGATTATTTCATTCTCAGGACAATTCCATGTGCTGGAAAAATTAGTAAATCCACAAAGGTGGTGCAACATAATTTATTTTCCTTTTGTTAAATCATTCACAAGAGTCCTTCCACAAGATAGTCGAACGAGGGCTAAGGGAATACTTGGGAAGTTCTTTTGGTTAGTCTAAATCACTGTCATCCAAAGAGGTACGTTCACGTAAACTCGTAGAATTCCGCATGCGTAGGTTTTACGTGAATTATTATATGCATGATATGTTGTTGGATTATTATTTGAATTCATATAGGATTAATTCATGCTAGTAATAATTATAAGAATTAAATTTGTATTTAAATATTCACCCCGAATAGATCTGTGCAACTTATTCCCCAACAAGATTGTGAATTATTATTAGTGGCAACGATGACCCTCCCCACGAGGCTCGTTCAAACCGAAATAATAATTCTGTATTTAATCATGGTTATTAATTAGGTATAAAATTGATATGCATATACTTCCCCAAAGTCCCTGTCAATTTTATATTGGTCAAGTGGGAGCTAACTATTAATTTGAAAATTAAAGGTTTGTAACTATGTTTGTTTGTAACCTACTTAAATGTGTTTAAATAATGACCCACCCCACGTGGCTTATTTAATTTTTTTTGAGATGTTGGCTGATGCATGTTCATATTTTTTTGAGATTTTAATATGATTCATGTGATCAAATTATGTAATTTTTTTTGTGTTAATCTGGATATTGACACAAGATGTATGTTTATTTTTAGTCTCAACATGTCGCAACCTTTTAATCTACTGTTCAATATACTTAAAAATAATTTTCTTACTGGTGAAAACTTCGTTGATTGGAATCGTAAAATATCAATTGTCCTAACTGCACAACATCACAACTGGGTTCTTGCCATGCCTAAACCTGAAAAACCTGCTGAGAATGCCAGTGATACAGATAAGATGGCGTATAATGAATGGGAGCATTCCAACGAAGTGGTGAAGAGTATAATCTTGGCATCCTTATCAGATTTGTTGAAACATCTTCACCAAGGTTTCGGGACTGCTGCAGAAATTATGCAAAGTCTTAAAGAGATGTTCTCATATCCGATCCAAATGGCTAAGCAGAACACCAAGCGTGACATGGTCAAGCTAAGAATGTGAAGGGAACGCCCGTAAGGGAGCACGTTCTCAGAATAATGGTTTACTTTGATAAACTTGAGATTCTTAGTGAAAAATGTGATCTCGATACCAAAATTTAGTTTATCCTCCATTCTTTGCCAAAGAGCTTTGATCAGTTTTATCTAGACTATCTGATGAGTGATCAGAAGTACACCTTAGATGATCTAATACAAGCTCTAGAATTGGTTGAGATAAAGATGAGGCACCAAAATCAAGACTTGGTAGCAAATGATCCTTCTATTCATTTTAGACCAAGGGAGGTAAGAATGAGAAAGAGGCAAAAAGGCAATACCAAGTCAATTCAGTGTTTGTCAAAAGAGATGGTAAGAGGAAGTGTTTCAAGTGCGGTGAGAAAGGACATTGGAGGACAGCCTGTTCCAAACCTCAGAGGGATGGAAAGAAAGGTAATTCTCATGTACTAGTTGTTGAAACTTGTTTAGAGGCGTATGCTTCCCATTCGTGGGTGGTGGATACGGGAGCCACTGATCATGTTTGTTTCACATTACAGGGGTTCAAGCGGACCCGACAACTTAGTGGGGATGAGATCCTCATCACACTGGGCGATGCTATGAGAGTGGCAGTTGAAGCAATGGGAGAAGTGCAACTATCTTTTGAAAATAGAGTTTTAATTTTAAGAGATGTTCTTTACGTTCCTAGTTTTAGAAAGAATTTAATTTCAGTTTCTAAACTATTTTATGATGGATATTCGGTTACTTTTAATAAAGTTGTTTCCATTGCTCTAAGTAATGAGTTTATCT
The DNA here is from genome assembly GCA_037126765.1 of Stenogyne calaminthoides. Lineage (NCBI taxonomy): Eukaryota > Viridiplantae > Streptophyta > Magnoliopsida > Lamiales > Lamiaceae > Stenogyne > Stenogyne calaminthoides. The sequence continues at coordinate 34,045,409 of JBBCBC010000006.1, read as the reverse complement.
GTCATGGAACGTTGTCGAATAATCTCTATAAAATTAATTGTGCACACCACTCACGAAATGCATCCTATAACACATCGACTATTTCAAGTAATAAAAGGAAACGTTCAGCAGAACGTGAATGAAACACTTCTATGACATCTAAGACTAGGTCATATTAATCCAAAGAGGATCCAAAGGTTAGTTCAAGTTAGTTCATTGGAGTCTCTCCGGGTTGAACCATTTCCAACCTGCGAATCATGTTTGGAGGGTAAAATGACCAAGAGGGCATTTGGAGCCAAGGGGAATAGGGCCAAAGAAGTGTTAGAAACCGTTCACACTGACGTATGTGGTCCAATGTCAATCAAAGCAAGAGGAAGTTATGAGTATTTCGTTACTTTTATCGATGATTACTCAAGATATGGGTACATTTTCCTTATGAAGTATAAATCTGAGAACTTTGATAAATTCAAAGAATTTAAGGCTCAAGCAGAGAATCATAGGGAAAAGAGTATCAAGTTTTTACGATCCGATCGTGGAGGCGAATACCTCAGCGATGAATTTTTGAACTACTTGTTGGACGAAGGGATTGTATCCCAGTTGACTGCACCTGGAACCCCTCAACAAAACGGGGTTGCAGAACGAAGAAACAAAACACTTCTAGAAATGGTCAGATCAATGATGAGTTATGTGGATATACCCAAATCATTTTGGGGTCACGCCTTGGAAACAACGACTTACATTCTAAACCTGGTGCCATCCAAATCGGTTTCCAAAACCCCTAAAGAGTTGTGGACCGGGCGCAACCCCAGTTTGAGACACATGAGAATATGGGGGTGTCCGGCATACATGTTGAACAAGGAAGCCAAAAAATTGGATCCACGTTCAGAATTAAGGTTGTTTATAGGGTACCCCGAGGGAATGAAAGGATGCATGTTCTATAGTCCCGAAGATCAAAAGGTTGTAATTAGTACGCACTTTAGATTTTTGGAAGAAGACTATATGAACGATAGAAAGCCCAGTAGTGAGATTACCTTAGACGAGCTAAGAGGGCAAACTCCAATGCCAACTGTATAAGTTGACATACTAAGCAACACACTTACACAACCGGAACCTTGTCATAGTGGGAGGGTTGTTAGACAACCTGAGCGATTCATGGGGATGGGAGAGTCTTCGGACTTGGTCCCCGGTGATAATGAATCAGACCCCTGGTCTTACAACGAGGCGATCCAAGACAAGGATGCAGATTATTGGCAAACAACAATGGAAGCTGAGATGGGTTCTATGGATCATAATCAAGTGTGGAAGCTAGTCGAACCACTTAATAGGGTAAAACCCATTGAATACAAGTGGGGTTACAAGAGAAAAAGAGGATCTGATGGGAAGGTAGAGACCTTCAAAGCTAGGCTTGTAGCAAAAGGATACACTCAGAAAGAAGGGATCGATTATGAGAAAACCTTTTCGCCTGTAGCTATGCTTAAGTCCATCCGTATTCTCTTGTCAATAGCTGCACATCTTGATTTTGAGATCTGGCAAATGGATGTCAAGACAGCTTTCCTTAACGGAAGTCTTGAAGAAGAAATCTATATGCAACAACCCGAAGGCTTTTTTTGAAAAAGACCAAGAACATCTCGTTTGCAAGCTCAAGAAGTCCATCTATGGACTGAAGCAAGCATCCCTTGCTTGGAACCAATGTTTTGATCAGGTTATAAAGTCTTACGATTTTGATCAAAATGATTTTTTAGTTGTGTGTATGTAAAGTGTGTTGGAACCGCTTATATTCTTAGTACTATCGTGGAATGACATTTCATCGGGAATGATGTAAAGGTGTTGTCAGACGTGAGGGCATGGCTGTCAAAACAGTTTGATATGAAGGACTTGGGGGAAGCCAGTCAAATCCTAGGGATCAAGATCACTCGAGATCGCAAGCTTCATACATAGATAGTGTCTTGAAGCGATTCACCATGCAAGATTCCAAGAAAGGTTTTGTACCTTTTAGGCATGGAATCCATCAATCCAAGTAAATGTGCCCTAAGACACAAAAGGAGATAGATGACATGAAAGGTATTCCTTATGCTTCGGCAGTCGGAAGCCTTATGTATGCAATACTGTGCACGAGGCCAGATATCTGCTTTGCCGTTTGCGAGGTAGCGAGATATCAGAGTAACCCAGGGAAAGAACATTGGACTGCAGTTAAAAACATTCTGAAGTATCTAAAAAGAACTCAGGATAAAATTTTGGTTTATCAATCAGACAGTTTAATCCTCGTCGGTTACACGGACTCGGATTTCCAATCAGACTTAGATTCCAGAAAATCTACCTCGGGTAGTGTGTTTTGCATGGGAGGAGAAGCCATTACATGGTGAAGCGTTAAGCATAAATGCATCGCAGATTTTACCATGGAAGCCGAATATGTAGTTGCTTGTGAAGCGGCAAAAGAAGCGGTTTGGCTCAAGAACTTCTTAGTGAACTTGGACGTAGTTCCGGATTTGCCCAGCACCATCACAGTTTACTGTGATAATGCCAGAGCAGTTGCAAATTCAAGGGAACCAAGAGCCCACAAGGTCCGCAAACACATTGAAAGAAAATACCATCTTATACGAGATATCGTTAAGAGATGAGATATAGAGGTGGCAAAGATCGCATCGGAGGACAACCTAACAGATCCATTCACAAAGGGTCTGCCTCAGAATACATTCGAGAGACATGTGGAAGGAATGTGTGTCAAGAGCGTTGCCAATCTACTTTGAGTATAAGTGAAAGAAAGTTATTAGGTTTATGTAGGTGACATTAGATGTCACGTAGAACATGAGACATGTTGTAGTATACTTAAAAGTAGACTTTGAGTATAAGTGGGAGACTGTTGGGGTTATACTGAAAAATATGCTTTTACTTTGTATAACCAAACTGAATTTCTATCTTATTTACTGAAATAAATTATTTATCACTGTTGCTTTAAATATGATTGAATGTTATATATATTTACTGCATATTTGTTCAATAAATAGTACGAGTTAAATTGTAGTTAATGTGGTGATACCAGATCACAGAAGATCAAATTAACAGTTCCTTGCAAATAAGTACAAATTCACAACCTAGATGGAAATAAACAATCCATCGTGAAAGGTTGAAGTGTAAGATTCAGATTGACTTGTCTTGACCAAGAGATTGCACTAGTGCATTATGATGCGCTGAATATGACCTACATCGAGGATAAATTCTCCAGTACTAAAAGTGGAAGAATTAGACCTCAGTGGTTGATTGTTTCTTAATCTCCGTCCCTTAAATAGGATCGTGTGAAATTAATAATTATTGCTTTGACTTATGTTGGGTAGAGAATCAATGTGATTCAATACTTTGTATTTTGGTTAATATTATTAGTTACATGACGATTGCTAAGATTTAATACGGAGAATCGTGTGCAAGTACGTCTTGCGTGATTTGTCCCCTTGGTGGGCTCAGAAGTTTTATCATACTAAATCTTGCAAGTAGAATTTATTTCCTGTATGGAAATAATGTTGACCTGTTCTTACTCCAAGGAAAAATATATTAATTAATATAAAGCTTTTCAGTGGCTTGAATTAATTAATGGACTGGATAATCTTAAACACGGAATATAATAACCGGGAGCCATATTACAGTAATATGGGTTAAGATGGATGGTACAATATTAATTTTATAGTAAAATTAATTAATATTAATGGACTGAGTAATATTGTGGCTCAATATTGATAATTCAGAGTCCATTGGAAGGTCCAATCTTAATTTTCCTAAAGGCCCCTCAAGTAGCCCAATATAAAGTCCAATAACTGAAAAAGGTGATTAAAATAAAAGAAATAATTGTTGCCTATTTTTCCTCATTATTTTCGAAAATTAGGAGGAAGAAAGAGGAAAAGATTTTCTTGATTTTCTTGAAAATATTTTATGGAAAAAGATAAGTATTCTTGGAATACAAAATTATCCCATAAATTCTAGAAAAATCCAAATCTTATTCTTTCCTTCTTAGTTTTTTCGAAAATAGCAATAAATGAGGAGGTGGGATTTTGTGGAGATTTATTTTAGGAGAGAGAATATATTAAGATATATTCAAGTTTCTTGTGGGACAAGAAAAGACTCATCCCACATCTAAAACTCCTTGTTATTTTCGCCCTCCTTCTTATCTATAAATAGGGGATGAATTTTTCATCCCCAACAGAGTTCCATGAGTTTGAAAAATTAGAAATCTACAAAGGTGGTGCAACATATTTTTCTTTTTCCCTTTTATTAATTGTTCGTGAGCAACCCAGAGCAGGAGTCAGCCCAAACCCTGCGGTCCCCATGCATGGAATTCAGGGTACGTAAGATGCCAACAAGCACCTCCCGGGATTGAGCAAAGAATATCTCGTCAAAATGTCGAAGACCATTGTATAAGACGTCACCCACAGTATAGGAAAAGTCTCGACAATGTCATCTGGAATGTGAAGACGCTCATTAATAATGTAACTAAGCCAGTTGTCCGTCCAAAAGTGGACCTTGGAACCCTCACCAATGAAGAGATGTATTAGAGCTAAGAAAAAATTAGAGTTTTTTATTCAGGGTATTATAGTCTTTTTAATTTTAATTTATTATTTATAAAAAAAGTTCTAGGTGTATTTACTAATAAAGGGGGTGCAGATAACCGGACCCATATTTCAATGAGCCTTTTGAGGGTGATAAGTATTTTGCGCCCAATTACTTGGATGCTGAAAAGGGGCCTGAATATTATTTTGGATCTTTTTGAATTTAATGGGAAGTTTGGCCCTGAATTTTTGTCACGAGATTTTACTGCTAATGGCATTTTCAAACAAGTGATTTTTATGATGGGCATTCTATATTTGATGAAGAACAACTCATTATTAAAATTTATTTTGTAGATGACCCCATTGTTGATCCTAAATTAGATGACGATACGTGTTCAATTTATGATACAGACTCTGATGAGATATTTTCAGTTTATAATACGAAGCACGAAGATGTCTTGGTTTCGGAGCATCCATGTTCTGAGCCACATGTCGATTTTGCATTGCAAAATAATTATTATCTTTGAAACCTCTGTTAATCATGATAGTTATTTTGTCGGTAGCTCTTTGAAACCTCCATTTGTCTTCAAAGTTTTGAGCCACATCCAAATATTCAACATTTTTTAGCTCAAATATTTGATGGCGTCGTTCATTTATCTCTCTAGAGACGAGTTCACTTCTAATTTGAGGATGAATCTTTCCAAAGAGGGGGAGAATGATGAAGATGAGAATGCTTTAGCATTCATGAAGAAGTATGAAAGTCATCTACTCATTATTTCATATTTGACTCATTCCTAGTTTTTAGACCCCTTTTATTTATTGGTTATTATTAGACTTAATTGTGTTTTGCTATATAAACCGAAGATTAAAATGATGTTGAGGATGACATAAAGTTTATAAAATTATTGAGAGAGTTCCTCTTTTATTTCTTCATTGTCTGTATTCTTATGAGAATCAATTGAGATTGAGAAGGTTCTTGTATGGATTCAAGCAGAGCTTTCCTAAAATTTCGCACAAAGGCGAAACAAAAAATTCGTTTCTAGATTGTTTTACTATGAAGACAAGTATGTGTTATTATAAGAGTAATTATATGTTACTATATTGTAGGTCGAAAGGGTTATCGACTAGGGAAAATAGACTTGAAAAACTTTTCGTCTTGGATCGGTGTGCGGCGAATGCTTTGATCAAAGTGCGAGCGATTTAGTCACGATAACGAGTCCATCCGTATTCTAACTATCGTGTGTCAATTTAAGTTTTACCCGAAAAACCAACATATAAATCGATTCAAGTTTTATCTTTTTTAATCGGATAGAAATATCAAACAAATGGATGTCTTAACTTAAATATGTATGCGCTTTAAGATTAATGTGAGAGCGATTAATCAAAAGAAGAACACAAGATTTATAGTGGTTCACAAACCCATCCTAAATCCTCTTTCCCTTTCACAAGGCACCAACTTAACCTGACTTAACAAGAACTTAGTTTAGTGTGTTAGTCCAACACAATACACCAACAGATGTTTTAAGAGTTCTCACTCAACCGATCCCGTAAATCAAGATTAGAAACCCTGGATCGAATCTTGCTAAACAACTTATCCTAACTTGGGGGTTTGGGTAAGATTGTTGAGGTTCAACTATGAAATCTTTTCTTGCGTAAGCATCCTAGCTAGATGAAAAAAGATTTCTTGCTAAAATCTTATGGGATGAACACAATATAAAATAAACATTTGTTGTGTTCTTGATGGAAATGACTATAGTTTGAGCTTCTTGATTATGTTGTTTGTCCAAGCATTTCCGTGTTTCACTCAAGTGTGATCCCATATTTATAGACCTTGAGATCAAAGAGCCGTTGGAGAGCAATTTGAATCTCGAAATTATTTTAGGTAAATTCTTGAGGAACGGCATGGTAAAAAAGCGTGAATGTATATTTTATAGCCGTTTGAGAGAGCAACATCGAATCCCATGATGTCGGCTCTGTTCATCGTGTTTCTTCCTTATTGGATGGAAGCCTTGCTGCGGTGTTGTTCCTCCAACTAAGGTTGGTATTCTTCTTGTTTAGATCGTTATGATAAGATGAAACATCGGTTTTTCATCTTATGAGTTTCCGATCGATGATATCGAAGGATCTTCTTGCGCTGGGCTTCAACCCGGTGACTCGGTTGATGTAATCTTACGGAAGTCATCGATCTTCTAGTATAGAGGTTTGAGCTTCAAAGACTAGATCGATTCGATCCTTCCGCTTACATTTAGATATTATCGGAATCGAACATATTGAGTTCCCCTCAATGACCTATCTATTAAAGGTTTTTTCTATACAATTATTATCAACCGGTCTCCTTAGCAAAGTTGTAAACATCCCGATCATTGAATTGGTCTTATTATTTCATCAAAAATATAAATTTCCCAACAATTTCCCCCTTTTGATGAAACCAAAACACTTGAAAACAAAAGCAGTTGATAAGTATAGAAACGATTTAAATAAGTAATCACAAAAGATTTTGTCTTGGGATCGAAAAAATAAACTTTTCATTAGATATGATGATTACATGTTACATCGAGAAAAGTTTTTGAATTTAAAAGCACCGATCCTGACGTTCCTGAATCTTCACTCCTTGGGCTTGTATCCTTCCGCATTTCTCTTTGGTCTTGTGGAACGTTGAAAATGATAGAGTTTCCATTTGACATCGATTATCGCACTTGATCGATCCGTGATTTGCTCAAGATGTCAAAGTAGAATCTCTCAAATGCCGGTCTGTCGAATGAGCCATCTGCGCCTTTGAGTATATTAACGGATCATACTCTTGGCGAGATATCTTTACATTTATAAGCTTGGCTTCATTTTCCGGATACTTGAAAGTCCGGATATTTATTACGAAAGGAACTCATCATCTGGTGATTCTTCTTTTGGAACAAGATCAAGGACAAAGGCATCTAGAAGCCATTCAACACCCGATCTTATTCCATTCCTCAAACCTCTTAGCGTGTCAATGATCTAAATGTATCTCTTTTTGAACTCATTTGAAAATCATTGGTTCTTTGGACAATTTTACTGACTAGCTCCTTATCGGCCAGATATCACTAGTTAATACAGTGACTTTCCCCGTGCATGGTCCGAATGTTCGGACTTTTCTTGATTCCATGGGCCTTGTCTTCCTCGAAAAGTTTCTCGAATCCTTCCCCTTTTTGGTTTGATCAAAAAGTTGAGAGACCCAAAGTTACACAATGCGATTTAGATCATTAGCGAATAAACTGAAGTTTGGTATTAGATTACGAAAGTTATGTCGGCTCTTCTTGGCGATTTCCATTGTAGCGAAGAGTGTCCAATCATTTTGTCAAATTTCTCTTCGATAACTCGAAAAAAAGAAGATTGATTTTGATCCACTGTTTGTTGTCATCAATCGATTTTTGTAAGCTCGGCGAACATGGTGGTCATGGATTGGGAGAATCTCTCATTACTTGATTTGTTTGAGGCCCGATTTGTCTCTCGATCGATTCAAGAATCTCTTCTTTTTCGGGAGATCTTTGAGACAAGATCGATCTCTGAATGTTGATCGATGGTGATTTGAGATGTAGGAATTGGATCCATCACTTGATCGCATTGTTTTGTGCCTCCGGTGGTTGGTTAATATGAGACACGGTTCCAAATCGGCGACTCATATTCACCATTTGTGTCATTTACGGAGCTTCTTGGCGATCTCGGCTTCTCTTCTTCCAAGAATTCCAACTTCACCGTGGATCGAGCTTTCCGCATTGTGGATATGAATATCCCATCTTTTATCAATCCTAGATAAATAAACAAGAGATTAGATTCATCAATCTCGAAGATGGTAAAGATTATCGATTGTGGACAACCTTGTTTGACCATTCACAAAGGGTCATTGTAAGTTCATGTGGAAGGAATGTGAATAGAGCGCTTTCATCTTTACCTACCATGGAAAATTAATACTTCTAGATCGTTCTCGGTTGAAAATCGACTCATCTTCTAGAGTAGGTTCTTTGCTTTCTTTGGCCTCTTCTCCACGAGCCTTCACCGGTTTTCGTTTCTTTTTACGGAAGAAATGGATGTGGATGCGAAACCTCTTTGCTCTTTCCTTTCTTGGTTTTTGTTGTCACTTAAATTCGATTAATTGAGATAAAAGACACACACTGGATTCATTGACTCCAAATTTTTCGTGTTCTTGGAGCAAGATGGCTTTTCGGAAGCCGTGCCAATTGATGTTACGAGATCAATTATTCTTTGCCATCTTTGTACATTTTGGTGATGTGAGAACATCTGGGCTAAAAATTCCCATGATTTCTTGACTGTCAAGCGGTTGGGTAACCAAATTCAATTTCTTCATCCTCATTCTCCCCGTGGTTTTTAAGCCCTTTGGCAAGGTGAATAAATTTCTTCTCCGATTTTTATCGACATCGGTTATCTCTGGTTTTTTATCGTATCCACTCAAAATAATTGAAGTGCTTCATCTTGTTGCGATGAAGCGTTGTTTGATCCGGCCTTCTTTCAAATTTGTTCCAATTGTTCCTCGGTGGTTCCAAATCGAACGAACTTATCCTCAAAGATCTTTCTGCGAGTTAATAGTTGCACATGATCTTTCCTAGTCCATGAGTGGTCATCTACAGGTGAGATAGACTCATTAAATTTGTGCATAATCAATATCAATATCATCTGCCCGAAAAACAAAAGGCAAATGAAGCATAAATTCCGAAAAACAACTTTTTGAAAACAATGTTTTTAACGGAAAGAAAGATTCAATTAAGCTTAAAAGAAAATATTACCATCAAATTTTCGAGAAAGATTTTGAACTCTAAGAAATCGTTTTGAAACGTAGAAAATTTGAAGTTTTTTTCTTGAAAGTAATGCAAGTTTGTGAAGCGAAAAAACTCTCGTAAGGTTTGATGAATCTTATATATAGGCGAGGGTACAATAAGACAAGATTTTGAAGATCAATCGTTTTGAAAAGATTATGCGCTCAGTTAATTTTGATCGTAGGGTCGGAAAACGCACGTACAAAAACTTTTGGATTTAAAAAGCGATCAAGTAGCGGTTAATACATGTAACGTCCGCATTAAATGATTTGCAGAATTCACAAGGATAGTGGGTACAATAAAGGCAAATAATATCGAATTTCCGATAAATAAGTTTTCGGTTGGTGATGTTATGTCGGTCGATATTATTTGTCAATGTTGATCCCACTTGTTGATCTTAATCATTACGAAATTAATTTCCCAAGCCCGATCCTTTCAACCGATCTTCTCGATTACATCGATTTGTTGAAACTTGAACTTTTGATCTTTCCTTGAATACGTCGATTTCCCTTTTGATCCTCCTTGATCGGTTAAGTTCCCCTTCAACCGATATTTTTTATATAGATGATATATCCGATTTATTGGAGTTTTCAATCGTGATCTCTCTCATCGATCATGCTTTCGTAAATGTCATTTTTGGTTGACCTCATCCGATTCTTTTTGATTAAGCCAATTCTTGGGATAAGTGTTACCGCCAAAACTTAGTCTAAATTCTATTCCCTAAGTAGGCGTGATTGACATGCGTAAATATCGTTTAATCTCGATATGTCAATCAAAAATTATCGGTCGCGTGATTTCTACACTTTGTCCTTTTGATGCAAATTTCTCGGATAGGCTTCTTGAAATGGAAATTGCATTTGCATCCTTGCTTGGCCTCTATAAATTGGACCAATGTTTTACACAACATCACCCATTCACCATACTTATCTTCTTTGTAAGAATCATGTATCTTGGTGAACCCTTGTTTCTACTTCCGAAAACACTTTTACACCCTTTTATATGGTTTCATCTTCTCAAATCAACCCTTTGCATCCCTTATTGCTGTTTTCTTCATCATCTTTTTCACATTGATTTTCTCAAAAGCTTCTCCTAATATCTGTTAAAGAAAGACACTGTATGACCTTGTGTGTCTAAATGATGTAACCGGAACCATCGGACTTAGTCGGTATAAAATATCTTAAATGTGCCCATGAGATCGATGACCAACTCTTTGGCACATCCATTCAACATTGGAGAGCCCTACTACTCCTCCTTTTTAGGGCTCAAAGTAATCTGTCAATGCCGCTCTCACTTCACTTGGAGAGTCCATCGGGTTCTTGGCATGGGATTACCTTTCAAGCCTCCCCCTCACCCTGTTAAGTGGGGAAAAATGAGAGCGTCGATTTCATAAAATCTCTCTCTTTCCTCAAACAACAACTAATGAGTTCGGGTTTGGGTTTGGATCAAGTTTAGGGTTCTAGGTTTAGGATTTTGGTTAACATTTATGTCTTGACCTCCGGGTCTTCTTGTACTTGTAACTCATAATGTAACCTCACCTTGGGGTTTTTATCAATGAAAAGTTAATTGTTGTGTAAATTCACTTTTCTTATGCGATTGATAGCTTCTTAATCTCTGAATCTTGCTTGTTGAATATCGGTAAAAAGCGAATCACAAAGAAATACTATAACCAAATTTGATTTAATCGGATAATCCTTTAAACCAGCATTTTTCTTAAATCGATAAACCTTGAATCGTCGATTCCTTTAAATCGATAGACTTTAATCGATAAACTAAAATCGATCGGTTCCTTTGGATCTGTAAGCGTGTATAATTTTTTTGCTTATCGATCTCTTGAGATCGGTTAAGATACCAAACTCAATGATTTTCTCTCGATCTGGTTAGTCTCTTAATAGTTACGAAGCATTCCATCAAACATTTTCGATGACATTTCTCCAAGATCTAAAGTCTAGCTCATTGCATAAATCTCTGAATCGATCTCGGTAGTGGCTTGGTTAGAATATCGATTATATCGGTTGAATCTTTTCCATTCGATATTCTTCTTTTCAACGTGATCTCTTATGAAGTGGTGTCGACATCCAATCTTGTATGTAGAACCGGATTAAATTGATTGCAAAAAACTAATTTTTTCCCGAGAATATAGGTACGTTCTTAGCTACAATGTTGTAATCCCTCAAAATTAGAAAGAAAGCCATATATTCGCCCACATCTTGTTGATGTCAAATTGATTTTGCTTTTTGAAAACCATTTTACTTCCTTGAAGGTTGATTTTTGTCGATCTTGCAACCTCCATAATCGAATAAATCATCGATGGGTAGAATAAACTAAGGTTTATTGTTCCTTGAATATTAAAATCCGCTTTTTTGCTTCTAGGTGGTGACCATTGGATTTGCTTGAAATCTTGAATACACCTATTTTTATCCATTTCGGTATAATAAAGATCCAATGAATATATTCGCTTATTTGTTTTATCGATCTGGATCCATCTTGAATCCGAGGAATTTTGGCTTCCTTACTATTTTGAATTCCAAACTTAGCCAAAAGATTCTAGTGTATTTTTGGCGAGATGAATATCCTTCCGAACTTTGTTTAACTTGGAGACCTAGAAAGTAATTCATCGAATCATGGACATCTCGAATTTCCTTGCATCGGTTCTTTGAATCTTTCACATAGGTTCTTGTTTGGAATCCAAAGATGATGTCTAAATCTGAACCATTTCTCCATCTTCTATTACGAATAATTTTGTTCCTTTAGTGAACCCACTTTCGATCAAGAAAAAGAGTGTATCATACCAAAAAGAGCTTTTCTTAAACGATACACTTGGTTGCCTTTTTCAAAGCACGGAGGTTGTTAGACATAAACTTCCTCCTTTAGTTTTAGAAAGCACTCTTTCGTCCATCGATACCACGATGAACCCTCTTAATAAGCCGAAAAATGAATAGCTTCAAAGCGCCAATGCAAAATCTCATCGTAATCAATTCCTTCGATTGTGAATACCCCTTAGAACAAGTCTTGCCTTATTTATGATAACATTTTTCTCATCTCTTTGTTCTTGAAGATCCATTTTAAGCCAATTCGTCTTGATGACTTTATGATCTACTAGTTCCCCATTTTCTCTCGGCTTTGATTCGGCTCCTCTGCATGGCTAGAATCCGATTTATAATGCTTCCTCGATTGTAGTTGGTTCCTTCATAGGCGGAAATTAAAACTTTCACCATCGATGTCTAGTTTTAATTTTATCGAATCTCCAATTATCGATCGGTTGGATGGCCGGGTTATCCGAGTCATACCATTACGATTTGCGTCGGTTTTGAGAACATCGTCCGTTTACGATAAAATCTTATTACTAGTGATTGGGAGTGGTCTTGAGGTTATGGTCGCATTTGATAAGAACAAGTCTCGGTGATGTTGGAATCATCATGTCTTGATGTCTGAGAACTTGTTCCCCCAACCGGATGGTTCGATTCTTCTTATCTCGGTTTGAATCGGCTTTTTTCAAATTGTTTTAGGATCCATTGATAATCATTAGATTCAATGTAAATTGATCGGATTTAATTTTTTTCCTTGATCGTTAGGTTATTTTAAAATATCGAAGATCGGTACTTTTTCTCTTGATCGAAGATGCTTCATCAAAGGCTACATTGTTTCTTCCACAACAAGGGTTCGTTTATTGTAAGATGAAAATACCCTAGAAATATACCCTCATCGGACTTGGCCTCAAAAAGTCTTCAACCTTTTCCCATTGTTGTGTATGTTGCACCCAAAAACATGGAAGTAAAAAACACGTTTTAAAAGCCTTAGTCGGATTTGCGTATGGCATTGTTGATTTTAAATCGCATGTTCAAATTAACATTGTTTGCGGTTCTTTGAGAGTTACTTTTCTCCGTTCAAACTCCGTTACATTTGTGGCGTCCTCGCGGTGATGTTTCATCTTTGTATACCAAACTTAGAGCAAAAATCGGTAATAAAGGAGTTGAAATTGCATGCCTTTAACCTCATTTTGTAATCTTCTTAGTAGCTCGGGTATCTTGGTTTGTCGTCTCATTCTTCTTATGTAAGAATATAACCCGAACAAACTTGGAATAGTCATCCACGATTACGAGTGTTTATTCATGGGTCCCAAGCATCCATATAGGCAAATACTCTGCTTGGATCTTTGGTTTGAAGCTTTGACTTATTTTACTTCATTGGGAAGTCCTTCCACTAGAACATCCTAGTATCTTATTAAGAGTTTTAAAGTTCGAGATGGCTCGTTCTTTTTGTGCTGAGAGCCAATTTGCTACTTTTGGAACTCTTAACAATCGAGGCATGCATTTCTTGGACAAGCTGTTCCAATCCAATTTAATTCCCTTTTCTTGAACCGGGTAGCAATATCTCAATGAGTGACTCGATTCTTGATAGTGCATTGATGATCGAGAACTTTCATGTAATTAATAGGTTGTGCTTTGACCTTCGACAAAGCGAGACTCCGTTACTTGTACATCATCATTCTCTAAGGTTCCGAATCCTTTGGTATAACCAAAGTTATCATCACCGAAAGAGTACACGATTTTACTTGTAGGGCGATGTTTGCTTCGATCATGTGCCTTGAGCATCCATACCCGGATAGTTGCTTGCACACCTCCTTTGAACCCACGCTAACACCTGCAATCGATCGGGTTTTAGGTACCCCTTTGGATTGGGTCTGAGGGGTTATTTGGATTTGGGGATCCATACAAACAAAATCGGATCGAAAGCTTTGATTTTCTCCCATACTGTCAACATAATCATACTTATCCTCATATGCTTTACGATTTGTATGATTATTGTGTGAACCTTGGATGACTTAGAGGACTTATGATTTACCTTTTCGGTTTGTCTTCTTTTTTTATCCGTTTGTCTTGTAGCCTAAATTTACGACTATAGGGGTAAGAAAAAGATTCATATCCTTTTTCGCATGGTTTTCGAAATTGACCTTATTTGGGTCTCGATTAGACTTCCTTTAAGAGGTTGTCTTTTTACGATTCTGATCTGTTTGAGGTTTTCTTCGAAGCGATTCCTCGCTTTACCGTTTGGGGTCCATTTACATTCCCCTTTGCATTCACTCATCAATGGTCTCTTACCCTATTAGATACAAGTTTATTTTGGTGTATCTTTTTGAAAATTAATTATCCTTTGAATCGGTCCTCATGGAGTCCCTCCTTATCAATCTTTACTCGAAAATAAAATGTCTTTAGCGGTTTGAGATGATTTTGAAAAAAAAACATCTATTTTCTTCTGTGATTATCCTCGAAACTTTCATGCGTTGAATAGCTCATCAAATTTTGCTTGCAAGATTTTGAAGTCATCGATTTGCTTTACCATCGATCTTTGATCTGCTTTTCAAATATTTAACCGAGAAGAGTTAAATTCCTATTATATAAAATTTGATTTCTGAATCATTTTCTTTAGAGAGATTATTTCTAGTCCTCGAATCATTCTCGATTTAAGTTTCTTTTGGAGATCTTCTTCAACAATTCAATATGAAAGGGGTTTGGAGGTTACCTCGATCCTTTTTTCATCATCGTCGGCGAGAATATCGGATCTTCCTTTTCATATTTAAAAATTTCGGAAATCGTCGATTCTGAACGTAACCATAGCTCTTCTCTCTCTATTTTGCTCTCTTTTTGTTCCTCTTTTCTTCCCTCTCTCCTCGTCCAGTCTTTCTTTATAGTGACACTTACTATTTCCACGTTCCTTTCCTTCGGTGAATCATTATACCCTATCGGTGATTTTCCTTTCGATAGTAGTCGAATTTTCTTCTATCGATTTTATCTCTTCCTTCCTTATATATCTCTTTCCCTTTCATCTCTTGATCCTCCGATCATCGGATTTCTAATCTCGATGTTGATAGTCCTTATAGAATCTTGATACTTACCAAGTTGTATATCGACTTCTCAAGCTTTGAATATATTTCCAATGGGTTCATTGGCCTTTGTTCTTCTTTGGTTGCCTTGAAAAGCATTTTTGAAGTTTTTTTGATCGTCTTCATCGAAAAACCTCTTTTCAATCGAAGAACTTCGTGAGCTTTGAGACTCAAAGAACAAGCTACTAGGTTTCATTCTTGAAATGTCACGGCAATCTTTGATTCTGACCTTCATTTCTTGGTAGAGACCTTAGGATCTTATAGTTGATATCTTTATCGGACATCTCTCTACCAAGTTCTCGAAGCTTGTTTATAGACATTGTAATTCTTCCATCGATTCGTTGATGGTTTTTATTGATTTTTTAACCGAACAAGTATCTTTTATCTTTCAATGAGATCTCGGCGGAGTATCCCACATTGCTTTTCGCAGATTTGAGATACTTAATCTTCTCTTTGGTGACCTTATCCATTGTCTTCATGATGATATGTCTTGCAATGGTGTCGACTATCTGATTTTTTTTTCTTACAATCGATTTGGGCTTTTTAAATCCAAACTTCACATGGGAAAATCATGATTTCGTAGTAAATGATGATGGGTCCTCTCGATGACTTCCATCATTACGCCAATTTATCGAAAGATGGTTGGACATATATATTCAATTGAGAACTTGAATCATGATACATCTAGGGCGTAATCCATCATGAATGAGTTTTAAAAGCGGTTTTTCAAGATCGATTCATTGACCACAATGACCAGTCGTTTGGTTGTTTTTCCCGACAATAACAAGACTTCGAAAAACTTTTCTTGGATCGGTTCCGGCGGATAGCTTTGATCAAAGTGCAATAATTTGGTCAAACCCATTCACGGATATATCGGATTAACTAAAAATTTTTACCGTGTGAAAAACCGGTTTGTATAAATCAGTTTCCAAGTTTTATCTTTTTTTAATCGGATAGCGAAATATTTATATTGTAAAATATGTATTTTAAGATTGTGCGATAGTGAAATACAAAGATTTATAGTGGTTATGACAACCGATCCCTCTTCCACTTTCCTTTCACAAAGGGGCACCAACTAACAAACTTAACCGAATTGGACTTAGTTTAGTGTGTTAGTCCAACACAATACACCAACGAGATGTTTTAAGAGTTCTCCTCAACCGATCCCGAAAATTGGTGAAATCTTGCTAAACAACTTATCTAACTTGGGGGTTTGGGTAAGATTGTTGAGGTTCAACTATGAAATCTTTTCTTGCGTTGATAAAAGATGAAAAGATTTCTTGCTAAAACTTATGGGATGAACCTGATATAAAATAAGCATTTGTTGTGTTCTTCGATGCGAAATCGACTATAGTTTGAGCTTCTTGATTATGTTGTTTGTCGAAGCATTTCAGTGTTTCACTCTACGAAGTGTGATCCCATATTTATAGACCTTGAGATCAAAGAGCCGTTGGAGAGCAATTTGAATCTCGAGGCTATTTTAAATGAGTTTTGATGTGGCGTGCTTGAAACGCGGCATTTTATGTATATTTTATAGCCGTTTGAGAGAGCAACGCCGATCCGCATATTTTCTGTTCATCGTGTTTCTTCCTTATTGGATGGAAGCCTTGCTTTTGTTGTTCCTCCAACTAAGGTTGGTATTCTTCTTGTTTAGATCGCGGCGTATGATAAGATGAAACATCGGTTTTCATCTTATGGTAGATCGAAAATCTTCTTGCGCTGTTGACTTAGCTTCAATACTCATTACGATGTAGATCTTCGATGGAAGTCATCGATCTTCTAGTATAGAAAAAATATATGACTTCAAAATACTAAATCTTCCGTTACGGTTTAGCGTTACGCCTTTGTCGGGAAAAAAATATTGAGTTCCCCCCTCAATATGTGACCTATCTATTACATGGTTTTTCTATACAATTATTATCAACTTCTCCTATATAATGTAAACATCGATAAATAACGAAAAAAAAATCTATTGACATGTGTTTTGGAACTTTCATCAAAACTATAAATTTCCCAACATATATGATTTTATTTTTTTACTAATTCAATGGTGTAATATGTTTGTTTGGACATTTATTTAAGATATTTGGTAACATGTTAGAAGGGAAACAACTAAAAAAATAGAGGGGAACACATATGATAATAGAGTGAGTGTCGTTTTGTTCATACAATAACACATCTTTCTTTCTACAATAAAGCAAAATTCAATACCTTACTGACAAATATGTGTGCTGAAAAAACAAGTATGAGTATGAGTTATATGTACATTAACACATGTTTGTCCTTATAGTAACATAAATCCCAGAGTGAGTTCTTTTGTTTTGCCTTTGTGCGAATTATATAGAAAAAATGATTTGACCTAGTTAAACTACACAATACATGTACTCACAGTAACACATGTTAACCATTATAGTAACACATGTATACCCTTATAGTAACACAAATCTTGATGCGAATTTTGTTGTTCTACCTTTGTGCGAATTTCATTGAATTTTTTTTTTTGATCTAGTTCGACCCACACATGATCCACAAAATTTTCACTCTGTGTTTATGTGCTTCTCATTCTGACCCGCAGGTTCATATTCATATAAAAGTTTGTCTAAGTTCTAATGTTCAATGGATAACATATAAATACTTTATTTTCTAGTATTTTACGAGTACTGAAATAGAGAAGACCAGGATTCCATCAACGACATATATAAAACACATCAGAAAAGAGTTGTGACAGAATATATAAGCATTTCTAAAAAAAAATCAACAAAAATAAAACCACATAATATGGACAATTTTGAAAATTACCAAATAATCGCAATTATGTGTTATCATATGAACAATCATGTGTGTTACTCTATGAATCTTCAAGTGTTACTGCTTGAACAAATTTGTATTATTACATAATTATAAAAAAAATATTCATACCATACGCAATATGCAAAGACGAAGCCAAGTGTCGTGGGGGCAATAGCCCCTGAATTTTTTTGGAATATCAAAAAATACTCCCTCCGTCCTAAAAAAAAAGTTTGCCTCAACTTTTGAGCATATATATTAAAAAAAAAGGTGTAATGAGTGGAGTGTTGAGGGGTAATATGGTTAACCTTTATATATAAAGTAAATGAATTAATTAGATTGAGTGTAAATATGTGAATATTAAGAGGGTGTAGTTAGTAAAGGGTTTTTTTTTTTTTTAAGTGTGCAAACTTTTATGAAACGTCACAAAAAATAAAAAATGGACATACTTTTTGGGATGGAGGGAGTATATATTAACTATTAAGTATATATTAAGTAGGGTGTTTCTTACAGCAGTTAGGGTATCGTACTGACTATCAATAGTTATGGTCTAACATTACGCCACATGTCATCGTACTGTCGTACTAACTTGCTACCTATTGTACAAGTTTAATATCTATGAATTATTTTTAAAATTACATTTTATCATTTACAGTTTTATCCTTTCATCAAATTATAAAATACTAGCAAATTAAATCAAATTTTGACTTTCTTATATCAAATTAGAAATGCCAACTGGGCCTAATCCTACCCCCATCCGAAGCATTGAAACCTAAAAGAAATAATTAGACGATGTCTCCCAGTTCATCTTGATACAATTTGATTCTCCTTCATTAACTCGAACAAAGAACATAATAGAGCATCCAATCATCGTCCACTTTCTCTATTGTTTACTTTTTTCGTGCCTTCGATAACTCAATCTCTCTCACTATCTGTGAGTGTCGAATGCTGCTTACACCATTCATTCACATAACAAAGGTATTGACTATTTCTATTATATTTCTCTATGCTCTTTCTTGTTTAGTTTCCGAAGTACTTTAGAGGATTCATTGATTCTTCTTATTTTTCCCTTTTTGAGGTTTTGATTGCTATTTTTTAATTGTGAAGCTATTGATTGTGGTTCCTTCTTCTTTTAATGTATCACATATAGGTGGAAAATACCCGTACGCTAAAAAAGTATAAGCCTTTGCATGGTTGCTGTACAAATCTTTATCAGAATCTGTGAGATGACATCATTTAAAAAAATCTTGAGATAGAGGTGATCTCTTTATTTGTAGTTGGTTAACGTTACAATACCTATTTGATTATAGATTTTGATATTCTAGTTGGCTACTGTAAACTAAGTGTTACTGGTGGTATAAGGAGTGTAGAATTCCAAGATAAAATCCTTATTAGTAGAAACAGTAGATCATTTAACTAGTACTTGTTTCAGGGTGTCAATTTTTTTTTAATCGGTAAAGAAATTAAATTTAATCAAACTTTGGGTATGAGAAGTACCCTCCTGATTAGTACAATGAGTAAATAACTCATTCCTAGCCTCTAAATTATATAGATGAACATAGTATAACTAGGACTCCCAAGATAACTAATCGTAAGACATAAATATCACATTAAGGCTACGTTTGGATTTACCACCTAGTCGACAAAATTGATCAAGTTTCTCATTTTCTTCTTCAACATATATCAACTCTAGGTTCGTAGTTTGAGTTCATCCACAATGGCTCTACATATCTACACGATGGATAAGACAATGATTAACATTACAAAATCCATGTGATCGTGAGAATTGGAGAAAAGCCAAAACATATATATGGATGAACAAGAAAAAGAAGGCTTGCTGAATTTTTTGTTACTAGTTTTACTTAATTCACACATCACACCTTCGTGCAATACATATATATAGCCAGACAAGTAGTAATACATATATATAGCCAGACAAGTAGTGATCCAGAATGAATACTAATGCTGCAATTCTATTGTATATTGCTGGGAGACAAGAATAACAAAGAAACTATATCAAGTAAGGGAGTAATGTGAAGCTTGTTACTTAGATGATCGAAAAAGTAGATTTTGTGTACGTATGTGCAAGTAATCTGCTTATCTCCGGTAATCTGCAAGTAAAAGTTGGAAATATTACTCAATTGTATAGCATTATAAAAAATATGAAGTGGGAGTGTTCTCTGGCTGAATTTCGTAAACCTCCTATAGGTGGACCGAAAAGCATTCACATGTCAAAACCGGATACTAGATGTGGTTGTAACATCTATTTTCAGGTCTTTCACGAGAATAAGAAGTACAAGGTCACCATGTTTGTATCCGCACCACGAACTACAAACAGTGAAGACCGCTAAGTGTTGAGGTTATACATATCCCAACACTAAGAAGGCTAAAAGGTACCGAAATTACGTTACAGAAATCGTTACCATATATTTGTTCTCATTTGCATGCAAAATATATGTTCAATTAGTATCACATTTTAAATTACTCAATTTAAAGGAAGATCCTCCTCTACCATTTATCTTTGCTCGTAACTTTTACATTTACTTCAACTTGTAGATTATTTTAATTATTAATTTTTTTATTTTTATTTTTTGTCAGGAACATATCTCCCGAAAATCAAGCTTTGATAAAAATGATGAATGAAGTAGGAATTAAAACAAGCCAAATAATGGATTATTTGAAGCTTGCAGAAGGTCCGTCAAACTTGCCATTTACAAATAAGGATGTGCACAATTTTTTAGCTAAGGAGCGAGGGAATTTGTTAAGCACAGAGATGCTACCACGGCTTTATGAGAAAGTATTTGGTGAGGATGGATCAATGAATATATTGTTTTGGGCTGATGGTCTTGGGTGTGCACAATACAGGTTGTTCGGTGATGCACTTGTTTTTTACAGCACATACAAAACAAACAAATACAAATTCCCTCTGGTAATTTTATTAGGAGTGGATAATAACATGAGGACTTGTGTTTTTGGTGGTGCTCTAATTCATAATGAGACATTTGAAACGTACGCTTGATTATTGCAAACGTTTCTCAGATTAATGGGTGGGCAGACTCCATTGTCAGTGATTACCGATCAAGACGTTGCAATGCACAAAGCAATTCAAAATGTTTTTTTCTAAAACTAAGCACATGCTCTGTAATTGGCACTTAGGGAGGAACTGTATGTAAAATTTTAACGAGCCTGACTTTTGCAATGAATTCTCAAGGCTGACAACATAAGAATTATCCATCAATGATTTTGAGGAGGCCTGGGAAAGGATAACCGAAAAATATGGGGTTGTGGAAAATTCTTGGGTGTTGGAGACATATTCTAAAAGAGAAAGGTGGGCAGAGGCATACTTCAAAGGCCATTTTACAGCAATGATGAGGAGAAGCCAAAGGGCCGAGTCAATGAATGCTCTTTTCAAAGTTAGGGGTAAGCAAAAATATAATCTCTGTGAATTTCTCAAGTAATTTGTAGCATTCGAAATCCAACGTGAATCAGAGAATTCTGTAAAATCAGACATTCGCATTGCATTACGTTCTTTTGTGGATCATGCGTCTGTAGTGTATAGTAAAAACATACGCACTAAGGTTCATAACAAAATCACTAGAGAACAAGCACTTGCAGAATCCATTGAGTTGCACAGTGGGGTCAGAAAATTGACATTAAAAAAGTTTGGTTCTTTGGAAAAAAAAAAGAGTTGGTCTGTGGAAATAGATTACGTAAATGAGAAATTTTATTGTGAATGCAAGAAATTGGAGTAGATGGGATTTCTTTGTTGTCACTTATTCTCTGCCTTCAAACAATTGGGTATTACGATGATCCCTAATGATTGCATCTGCGAACGTTGGACTGCAAAAATTGGACAGCAGCTTCACGTCTATTTTACGACTTTATTTTCAGCCACCGATTCCCAACATCAAAGATTGATGCAATTGTATAGAGGGAGTGTTGCTGTGTGTCTGGATGTTTCTCAATTCGCTTCGGGCACTGAAGATCTTATGAAGCAATTTCAAAAAGCAAAAAAAATCCTTGAAGGATGTGGTGTCTGGTACCTCAGAGATTCTCGATAGGGATGAAACAACTGGTGAGTAGAGTAAAGTCCGAGACCCCATTAGGCAGTCACAAAATTATGGTATTGGAAATCCTTCGAAGAGTAAGCCTCGTGGAGCACCTAGAAATATAAGGCAGAAATGTGGGTTTTGTGGGTATGTGACTATGAACGTCATTTTAATTATTCTTGCATATTGTTTAATAATCATTTATGAAGTAATTTTTTGTATGCACATCATTAAATTTGGTAATGGCATTTTCAGGTACGAAGGACATAAAATTACAGAATGTCCAGATAAAAAAAGCAAAGATGAGCAATAAAAGAAGTCACATTTCACCAAAGATGGTGAGGATCCTTAGAAGAAGGGTATGCAGAGCACACTCGACACAACATACACCGATGTGTACAAAAAACAGTTTCTAAGTTTTAATGTTGTTTGATCATGGGATTTTACACATATTATTACAAGATTTATTTGGGTTTTAATATGGATTGAGATAGAATTTTGAGTTTTGATGGAGTTGATACTATTGAGTTACTTATTTGTTACTAGAGTAGAGTTATATCTATAGATTGTGTAGGTCCCGAACGGGTTTTAGTGAGGCAGAAGTCTAGAGGGGAGGGGTGAATAGACTTCTGAAACTTTTTCGTGAGATCAGATGTGATTGTGAAAGCAAGTTTCATGATCAGTGTGCGACTGGATCAGTATGGACTGATATCCAAATTACTGATCGCTCAAGAGCAGATCAGTTTGGTGTCTATCAGCTTAACTGATTGTGCGGAAGATAAGATTAACCCGTGTGAAAAACCAGTTCAGTAAATCAGATTCTAAGGTTTTCTGATCAGAAGACAAAATGCCAAACTGATCAGATCAGCTGCTTGATGCAAAACTGATCCATACTTAGAATATGCATGCAAGGTTGAATAACAGGTGTGTGTATAAGTGTAAAACAGATAAACTACACAAGATTTATAGTGGTTCGGACAACTTGTCCTACGTCCACTCTTCCCTATCAGCAGGGGCACCAACTAGACCGACTGGACTTAGATTAATGTGTTAGTCCAACACAATACAACAGATGTTTCAAGAGTTCTCACTCAACCAAATCAGAAATCAAGACTAGAAACCCTAGCTTGAAATATTGCTAAGCAAACTTAACCTTACACTTGGTTTGGGTATAAGATTTGAGTTGTTCCAACTGGAATTCTATCATATCTTCTGAGTAGCCTAAAGCTAAAGGATAATAATTCAATTAAGAAACTATGATATGAACACACTTAGAATAAACTTGAGTTCTTGGTGTTCTTGTGCGGAAATAGCTTGAGCTTGTGCTTGTGTATTATTTTCGTAACCTTACTCTGAAGGTTTGATCCCATATTTATACACCTTGAAATCAAAGAGCCGTTGGAGAGCAATTTGAATTCCAGGCTATTTTTGGTAGGTTTACAGGATGAATTTGATATGCTCAGAAGCAGTATGGCTAATTGCGTGCTGGTTTGTCCTTTATAGTCGTTTGACTCTGAAGCACCATATCCTGCAATGTCAGTTCCGTACGTGTGTGTCTCGCTCTCATTGGTTGACAAGTACACTTATTCGGCGCTTGTTTCACCAACTTAGGTTGACATTCTTCTTGTCTGATGAACTTGTACGTTTCAGGTAAACACTAGGTTACACCTGATTGAACTGACTTGATCAGATGAAACTGATCAGTCTACCTGGTTGAATCTTCTGATGTAATTTGTCTTAGCCCAACATACTGACTCATCTGATGTTGTCTATATAGCAAGTCAGGTCTTGAATCTTCTTTCATGATCTTCGTTCTCTTCTTCAGATTAATTCTAATTTGGTGGAAACTGATAAATCAGTTTCTTGGCTTCTAAACGTCGATCTTCAGGTCTTCTTGTCTTCACTTTATCTATACCAGATTATCAGGTGTTTCTGTTCTTTAGACTTGCCTGATACATATTGAGTTCCCCCTCAATATGTGACCTATTCTATTACATCAGTTGTTCTATACAGTAGTTATCAACTGGTCACCTTAACCTGATTTCTAGATCATCAGTCAGCTAACAGGTCTGACTGGTCCTATTACAAGTGTTTTGGAACTTTCATCAAAACTATAAATTTCTCAACAGATTGGTTATGAGTTTGAGTTGATTAATTGAAGATTAGATGATATGATAACAATGTTTAGATTGGAAATACACTGAGCAGTATATATAATGCATTTGTGTGTCTTCAGAGTCGAAATCAGCAAGCTGAGTATCCTGACTTTATGCATCTCTATTGCATAGTAAATCCAATTGTGATTTTGGTTGTGTGAAGGCCATTTCCTAGTTGAAAAAGTTTGTCCGTCCATATTGTTTGAGTAATGATATAGATTTTGCATCAATTCTTGAAACTTGCCAATAAAACTTGGGCTTATATCATGATTGTCATTTTAATGTTCTTTTTCTTTCTTTTTTTTTTTGAAAGCGTCATTTTAATGTTCTAAACTTTTTAATTTAGATTTTCACTTTTGTGATTTTTCACCTAACAATAGGCATTATAATGTTAGCATGTCGCTTACGCATAGAGTTGAAATTAATAAAGTGGATTTTGTTTTTTTTAATATTGAATTCACCAATGTCTATATTTCCAGTACTGCAAATTTTAGGAACGTTATCCAACGCAACCTGGTAAACGACCAACACAATGAATTGATCTGCGTATTACACTAGATCTAAAAAAAATCAATGTCTGGATACCTAAAATATATATATTTTGGAGGGATTAAATTTTTTGTAGTTCAGTAACTTGTCATGATTTTGAAATTGGTCCCGATAGTTTTGACTTTTTGAATCTGGTCCTATAAGTTTGCAATGATTTTGAAATTTGTCCTTTTTACTTGCTATATAAGGTCATATTCAGCCTTCATGGCAAGACCCATGTGAATTTTTATTTTCATTTTTCCTTTTTCTTTTATGTATAATATAACTTTTTTTTAATGAATTAAAGACTTATTTATGTTTATTAATTTATAATAACATAATTAAAATTATAATTAATATATAAAATAATTATTTTAAATAATTATACAATATTTTTTATTAATCTGTAATTATTTTTTATACAATATTATTTATATTAAAACAATTTAATATAGTTTCAAAAATAATAATTGACAAAAAATTGTATAAAAAAATTAAAATAAAATGGTCTAAGTGAAATTAAATTAATAAAAAAATATTACGTCAAAATTATAAATAATAAAATTAGTTTTAAAGAAATTAAATTAATAAAAAATTTCTTGTTATTTATTATTTTAATTATTACAATGTTCCTATGTGTATTACAAGATAATTTTTTTTTTTTATGTATTAGTTGAAAGGTTTATATATGAGTTGGAATCAGAATAATGTGTGTTGGGATATTTGAGTTTTGATGAATTATGTCAAAACATTATCAACTTGTGTTATTGAAGCTAATTTACAGATAACAAGTTGAGGAGGAACTCATGAAATCAGACGAAGATGATCGAGATCAGACGAGGCTGATCAAGATCAGATGAGTGGGATGAGTTCCGAATTAACTGATGAGCTGAGCAAAATCAGAAGAAAAGAAAAGCTAAGCCAGCTGATCAGAAGAATCAGAAGTTACCTGATCAGATGGACCTGAGATCAGCAGATCAGATGATCAGATGACCAGATCAGAAGATGAGGTTGCTGATCAGAAGAGGAGCAAATGAGACTGATCGAGATCAGACGTGATCGAGATCAGATAAGATAACCTGATGCAACAAACCTGATATGCTAACCTGATGTACTAATCTGATGCAGATAAACTGATATGCTGACTTGATGCTATACTGATCTGATCAGGTGAGCTGATCAGATTAGGCGAGAAGAAATCAGAAGACAAGTCATCTGAAGTCATGTTCACTGAGAACCAGAATACTGATCAGATAACCTGAGTGCTAGTGACCTGAGGGTCAGGATGTCTGAAGTCAGAGGAGCTGAACTCAGTAAGCCTGAGTGTCAGTATGCCTGATCAGACAAGGTCCGCTGAAGAGAAGTCTGCTGAATCAAGAATCCTGAAGACTCAGAAGATCCTGAAGAATATAGTCGTTAGATTCAGCTGACGTGGACCAATGAGAGGAAGACAACAAGTCTGAAAAAGCTGCAAAAAGCTACAGAATAGTATGGATTTGAATGTGACTCCATCCAACGGTAACATTCAAATCCACACTATAAATACAAGTTCTTCCATCAAATTAAGTGTGGGAAATCCGTGAAACATCCAAAATGTCAAATCATCCCGCATTTCCACCATAGAACACTGAGCAAGAAATACACGCATATATTCAAGAAGTGTTCTACCCTAGATCTAAGCACAAATGTAATATCCTAAGCTTAGAGAGATTTTCCCATCCTTAGCATCGAGGCTAAACAAATGTAAGGGAAAATCTCACCCTAGTTGGACACCAAACAATCTTATACCCAAACCAAAAAGTTATGTTAAGTTTGTTAAGCAAGGATTTTAAGTTAGTTGGACTAGCTTACTTTCTGGGTGCGAGTGTGAACTCGTTAAACATCTAAGCAATCCCGAAAGGGAGGGTAGGCGATCCCGTAGAGGGTGATAAGTCCCGTTTGAAGGAATTTCCCCAGGAACAGGGAGAGTGGATGTAGGAGCTTGAGTCCCCGAACCACTATACTTTGATGTGTTCTTTATTGTTTTATGTTTTTACTTGTCATATGCATTTGCTTATAAGCAAAACACATCACATAGATTTAAAAATAAAAATTTGAAATCACCATTCCTTCACCCTTGTTTTATATGCATTACACGATTTTTCCGCATTTCGTGGGTTTTTCAAACTGGGACCAACAATGTGAATTTGAATTCTTGAGATTTTTGTTGTACTGTTTTATTATCATTTATGATACAAAATTTACTCATTATACTTTCTCATGTAGTGATAATATTGATTTGTAAAAAGAAAATCTGTAATTTTAAATAAATGAAAAAATTGATTTTAAAAAAATTCAAATCATACCTAATCTATTAAAAAGAAAATGTTCTAAATTAATAAATATAAATAAGACTTTAATTGATAAAAAAGCCAAATAGTACATAAAAGAAAAGGAAAAGCGAAAGTAAAAATCCACATGGGTCTTGACCTGAATGTGACCTCTATAGCAGGTAAAAAAATGATCAATTTCAAAATCGTTGCAAACTTATAAGACCAAATTCAAAAAGTCAAAACTATCGGGACCAATTTCAAATCATGACAAGTTACTGGACTACAAATAATATAATCCCTACTTTGGACAAAGTTATGATAAATACTCTCCAGTTGCTTATTATCCGTCTCATTTTATGTATTCACACAAACTAATTTTCTCATTAGATAGGGTATCAAAAGACTCTTATTAATTACAAAAAGAATTACAAGATGAGTACTTCAAATTCACAAGTAATTATTTACTTATTAGGGTATTGTAGAAAAAAATAAGGTAAATTTGCATAGGGAAAACTGCAGAGTTGGTCTCATGAGAATTTTTCAGTAACAGATTTGGTCACACATTCTTTTGAAGAAGAAGAGGACCTAGAAAAATGTAGTTATAAAAAAATACTTGTCGTTATAGACACATATAACTAATTAAGCAAAACATTTGTATTTATTGGGAAAAAAAACCATTACACATTTCTATTTCATGAAATTCAAAATCTAAAGTAGATGGTCACTTAAATAAAAAATTATAAAGGAATGTATGAAGAATGATATTTCATGTTGACTAGGCTCTCTGAATAAAATAACAACTTAACTCACAACTGAAGTGATGCAATTGTATAGTATTTCTCAAGCCAACTCAATTTCAGTTGAAAGTTCAGATTCAATTTTTATTATACTTTCTAATATTCGCAAAATGAGGACCTAGAGAAAAAGTAGGTTATAAATTTCACTCAACATTTGAATAACAACGTAGATGTCTTTATGACGGAATCTATGTCATTAACGACACATATGTCAATAAATTCATATTTTCTTATTTTATTGTGTTCTTTAATATTTTGAACATAAGAAATTTATGTTAAAAAATATAAACAAGTGATTGAAATGACTATAGACTGTTGTCGGATACAGTACAAGAAAAATACTTATTATATATAGTTGAAGACAAAGTCTAGTATAAAAAATTTCATACATGAAAAAACTTTAATTTACAATCAAATTCTGTAATTAGTGAAGGTAAGACAAAATTGAGTGGTTCATGGTTCACTCGGCCCAAGTGATTCATGGTTCACCCAGCTCAAATAGGTCATAATTTAGGGTTCATTATTTAGTGTTTAGGGTGTAGATGATTGATTTATGGCAATTTTATAGATTTTCATACATGAAAATTTTTACACTAGACATACTTATAGTTTAAATGTTTCAATTCTACAAATAGGTAAATAAATATGGATATAGTTTTATGGCAAAGTGATTGTTTTTTTGTGGAGAATGTCTTGGGTTCAATTCTTATTGAATATATTTTTTTTTATTATAAATCCTAAAATTCCATAAAATGTATCCAAAACTTTAGAATACTACATAAATTAAATATTACAGTAGGATTCAAATTGAGTACTGATTCAAATTCCATAAAATAAGTAGAAGATTCATATAAATCAAATATAGGAGATGTATATCCAATTGAAAGGAGATTCGGTTAAAAATAAGCAGAGATTCACATTACAAAATTAATCTTTATGATATGTAGGCTAGTGCAATCTAAATTTGGTGCTATATCCGTGTAGATTTTTGTAGGCAAGATATTCATACGTATACATTTTTAAAATAATAAAATAAGAGAGATAACTTATTTTCTATAAATACATATATAATTAAAAGATAAATTTGTTTACACAATATTTTTCCTAGGATATATTCTAAAAAATAAGAGTGAGAAGAAAGGAAACAAAAAATTAGCGTGAAAGTTGAAATCATATATTCCTATATTTCAGACTGATTCAAATTACCTAGGATATATTCCAAAAAATCAGAGTAAGAAGAAAGTAAAGAAAAAATAGCATGAAAATTGAAACCATATATTCCTATATTTTAGACTGATTCAAATTCCAAAAGATATATTTCAAAAAAATCAGTGAGAAGAAAGAGAAAATGATTAGCATGAAATCATATATTCAAATATTTTGAACTGATTCAAATTTCATAAATAAATCCTAATATTGTGCAGAGAAATCCGAAGAAAGAAAAAATCAACGTGAGAAGAGGAGAAACAAAAAATAGCATCCAAAAAACATCATAAAAATATTGTGACAGCAGTTTACATCCATCTTCTTCCAAACCGTCTCATTACTCCAGGCTCCAGCCCATAACAAAGAAAGTGTAATACCCGAATTTTTTTAAAGAAAAGATCTATATATATAAAAATAGTAAAATATAGATTTATAAAATAATTAATATTTAGTATTTAAAAAGATATAATTCTTATAAATTTATTATGTCCTTATTATTTATTGTTTCTTGTTTAGCAAGAAATTAAATTTTAAATTGACACTAAATTTTCTTCTTGATCATGATTATATTTTTGTTGAGATACACCAAATCATTTTATATTATTTATAATAGTAATTAAATCCCATAATTCTAGGATTTCCATCATTATTTGAGATAACTATAAATTTTGAATTCTTATTTTCTATTAAAAGTAGGTTTCGATCACACCTATATATATAAAGTGACTCAACTTAAACCCTCAACAAGAGAATACATCATTCTCTTAATTATCGACCACTCTTCAAGCTTAGCAAGATTCATTGATTAAACAATTTTCTCACATAGCCTAAAAAATCCTTAATATACAAGAATTATTGGTGCCCCAGTTTTCATCTCGCCAATTTAGAACACCAAGGTATAGGCTTTGTTTCCTTTATTCAAGTTATGTAAATATTACTTATTAATATGATATTATGTACTAATATTATACTAATATTATTATGTACATCAATAAACGAGACGCATATATCAATAATATTAATTTTATTTTTAGGTTGCAAGAAGTTTAATTATTGAAGCTATTCTACGGTGTTGATTTATCCGCTTAATTTTGAGGTTGCTCAATTTGAGGTGGGGATTTCTATTTATTATGTTTGTCTTTATTAAATGTAATTTGTGATTTTATTGACATTCATGTGAAATGTGTAAAAAAACAGGTCTTCTGACCTTTATAAACGAGGAGTAGGTCTTTTGTTTTAAATTTTCCAAAAACACCAAAGTTTGTGAAGCCAGGTTCTAGTTTATTATTATTAGGTGATATATATCCCAGTATGCATCCTATGGTAGATATATTTATTGATTATTAGTCAATTATGAAGATACTAATTATTCCCTATTTGTATTAATAGTGATAATTTTAAGGTATATTATCTAGTCGAGAATTAAAAAAAAAATTATTGCAGCTTTTGCAAATAATTACTAATGCATCTTATTTTAATATTTCTAAAACCACCAAATATTGTGTTGGCAATTCGTTGACGATTATTGATACATCTAATTTTAATATTTTTCGATTTTATTTGAAATAGTTTGATAAAAAAATATTCACTCCAAATGTGGCTAAGGGAAACAAGAGACACTTTAAGAACATCCGATCATTTTCAGCCTAGTGGATCATGTTTAGTATGGGTTCTCCAAAAGAAAGTACGAATAAATCCACCGACAAAATGATAAAACTACAACATAGAACATCTCTCCGCAGACTAAGCTGTGTGAATTATAAATTAAGCAAGGATCAACGAAAGGCGGTACAGACGATGGGGTTTTCATCTATGTTGAATCTCAAAGTTGGTGAAATTGATTTGACTGTAATGGTATGGTTGTTGAATAATTTTGATCCATCTATCCGTATATTAAACATAAACGGTACAAAAATCAACATTGATGTGCACATGATAAAGGTTACGCTTGGTATTCCTAGATCAGGCAAAAAATATTCAACTCACAATAGCTTAAAAACTAGGCAGGAGAGATACCACATTTTGTTAAGGAGTAGTGGCTCTAATGTACATATAAATTTGGGTCAACTAGAAGAAAAAATTGTGAGTTCGGAATTTGGCCATATGTTTAAGATTTACTATATGATGTTATTTTGTGCTACAGTGATTCTCCCTAAGTATAAAAATTCACTAGATCTCGATATATGTTGGAAATGAATTTAATAAAGAAGTTTTGATTAGACCCCAAAACCCCTGAGTATGACATGTTCAGGATAATCTTGATAGTCTGAGTCAGGTTTCAGTATAGATTGTTCAGAAAAATATCTGCACAATGTATAATCAGCATATATAGATAGATATCAAAAATCCTGAGAACACAGGTTGAACTGAATGTTCAAGAAGGTATTGTAGATGCTGAAGGAATGAAGACTCAGATATTACTGAAAACTCAGAAGACACTGAAGAACTGAAGACTCAGTAGTTACTGAAGACTCAGTAAGGTACTGAATACTCAGTATAACCTGAATGTTCAGAGGCACTGAAGAAATATCTATCTGAATACTACAAAACTGAGAAAAAGGCACATGTTCAGAAAAGTAGATATTGCCCGAAACATTCAATTGCAGACAAAAGGAACTAAGTCTAAGTGTTTTTTAAGGTTGTCTCATTCATAGAGATTGACCAAAAGAGCCGTTTTGTTTGTCTACATTCACTGAAGACAAGAACCAATCAGAGGAAGACAACATTGTACTTCACTGACACTGAAAGCGACAGGACCCTGAATTTTGTCAGTAGTACTATATTCCAGACTGCAAAAATTGATGATTGGCTACATGACTGCATATTTCCTAAAACATGCAAGGGAGTGTTCAAACCGTAAAAATAGTCGTTCATCAATAACCAGAAGAGGAAACCTTTGATGCTATCTCTTCCAACGGATAGTTTTTCAAGAGTAACCTTTGGAGAAGTTGCCTATAAATACCAGTGACCTTCTACATTGAAAGGTTATGGGAAATTTCAAAGCAACTCAAGATCTCATTCGTATTATTGCAAATTGAAGCACTCGAAAACCCTAGAATTTCCCAAGTGTTTCACATTGGAGAGAGCTCATTCACTAAGCCTAGATTGATAGAAATATCCAAAGCTTAGTACAGATATCCTAGCCTTTGCATCTGTTCTTATTGTAAAGGATATCTCACCCTAGTTGGAAACCAACCCAAACCCAAACCCTTTGATAAGGTAGTTTGAGTGTGTGTGATTTGTTGGTGAGTTAGAGTTGTAAAGAGTGAGTAAGCTGCAGTGAGTCAGCCAGAAAACTCTAGAGAAGAAGTTAGTAAGCTACTTGTGGTAGTCTGAACACTTGTCTGTGTTTGAGTTAGTAAGCTGCAGTGAGTCAGCCAGAAAGCTCAAGGTAGAAAAGTGAGTAAGCTACAGTGAGATAGCCTGAAAGCTTTAGGAAGTGGTTAAGGAATTTCTCTGAAGACCAGAGAGAGTGGACGTAGGAGCTTGAGTCTCTGAACCACTATAATTGTTGTGTTGTTTGCTTTCTGTACTGCATATTATTTGTTGCATGTTTTACACTGAAAGCTAATTTTACTGATATTCAGTTGGAACCAATCCACTGAACTTGCATCAAATTGATCACAACCTTAATCACTGTTTTATTAAAGGAAGAAGATTTTCAGCAAAGCTAAAACGAGTATAAACTTAGGGCCAACCATTCCACACACTTGAGTAGCTAGAACAAATAGTTACCAAACTGAACTAACTCTACTGAGTGTTCAGTAAGATAATTATCTGATCCAAGCTCCTCAGGATCTCTGATAAATTTCAGGATCAGTTGGGCTAATCTGAAGCTTCTGAAAGCTGCTCAGGATCATTGTCTCAGTAGACTCTGACTCAGGGCGATTTGTGCTTCTCAGGGCAAAAATATCAGGATAACCTGACCAATCTGACCTCAGTGAAAGAAAAAGTTTTAAAAATCACTGAACACGTGTATTCCCCCCCATACACGTGTAAGACTCGTTTGCACTGGGACCAACAAGTGGTATCAGAGCAGTGGTTCATTTTGACCACTTGATTTGGTAGCCATAGTCTATGTGCAGAAGGACTTCGGTGGTCTACTGAATAGATCTTACTTCTGATATCTGACAAGGCTCATTCATCATGCCTTCTAAGAAACTTCTTATGTTCTCTGTTGGGAGCTATGACCTATGGAGACTGAGAATGCAGGCTCATCTGTATTCCAAACATGAAAGAATGTGGAGAGTGGTTTCTGAAGGACCATTCAAATATACTGTTGTGAATCCCAGAATCACTGATAATGAGAGGAATGATCCCAGAGATGAATTTCCAAAGCCTGATGACCAACTTACTCCTGATGAGAGAAAGTTAGTCAATTTGGACTACATTGCTAAAGATACTCTATATAGCACTATTGATGATGGTGTTATGGGGATGATTTCTCACTGTGAAACTGCAAAAGAAATATGGGACACACTTGCTGTTATGTGTAAAGGCACAGATCATATTAAGGAAAACAAATTTTATGTTGCTATTGGAAAGTTTGATATCTTTGAAATGGAAGATGGTGAATCCATTGACAAACTTGAGGTCAGATTCACTAGCATTATGAATTATCTGAATGTTCTTGGGAAAAGATACCCACAAAGAGAAGTGGCACTGAAAATTCTTAGAGGATTGTCTAAGAAATGGGATATACATGTTGTGGTGATTGAAAACACCAAAAATATTGATTCCATGTCATACCAACAAGTTTTCTCTGAACTGAATGCTTATGAGTTTGTGATTGACAAGAAAACTAAGAAATCTGATAGCAAAGATGATTCTTCATCTAGCAAGAATGTGGCCTTCAAAGCCAAAAAGAAATCATGTAAACCTAGAGAGTCTGAGAACTCACTTGCCAAAAATCAGGATGAGCAGGAGGATAAGCTAGTACTGATGGCAAGGAGGTTTGAAAGACTTAATAGAAGATATGGAAAATATAAGAAATATTACAGAAATCACAGGTACAAGAGAAACTCAGAAGTTGAGGACCGATCCACTGAGAAAAGGAAGGACCAGAAAGCTGAAGGATCCTCATCCAAAAAGAAGGACTCCAAGTCCAAGGAGGAAAGTGATCAGGATGATGATACCAACAGATGCTACAACTTTCAGAAGAAAGGTCACTTCCAGTATGACTGTCCTGAGCTGAGTGCTAAAGAAAGAAAGGAGAGACAAGCAAAGAGAGACAAAAAGATCTCCAGCAAGAAGGCTATGATTGCTGAGGAAGAAGAACAATCTGAAGAAGGATCCAGTTTTTCAGATGAGATATTCTCAGATAGTGACAGTGATGATGTCTGCCTTGTTGCTATGGAGGAGGTAAATTCTTCTATCTCTGTGCTCCTACACAAGCACATGAGTTCTCAAGTTCAACTGTAACCAGCAACTTTAACCTAATGGATTCTTTTGAGAATCTTATGAAGGACTATTCCGTGTTACAAGAACTGCTCACTGAAACTCAAGAGCAGAACAAGGAACTGACTGCTGAGAATCTGAAGTGAAAAGACTCTAAAAATGCTGAGATCACTTCTCAATTGATGGGAACTACTGATGAATTAGATGTTCTGAAAGTACAACTCTCAGAGAAAGAGAAAGTGATAGAAATTCTGAATGGAAAATTAGAGAAATCCACTGAAGAAGTTCAGCTTATCAGAACTGAGTTCAATGACCTCTTTGAGAAGCATGGGACTCTAAAGAAATGTGAGGATAGTGCGCAGAAAAAGTTAGCTCTATTGAATTCTGCATCTAAAGTAATAGATGAAATTCAGAGTTATCAAAGACCTGCAACTATAAAGGCTGGATTGGGATATAATCCAGGGGGAACCTCACAAGGTCTTCTGAATGCTGCTTTTAGTAGCACCAAGACTGTCTTTGTTAAACCAGTGGCATCTAATCATCTTACTGAAGAACAGCCCAGAGTTTTAGACAAGGGTAAAGGACCTATAGTTTCAGAAAAACTGAAGGTTCAGGGAAGAAAGCCCAAACCTCGTGAAAAGGCTAGAAACCTGAATACTCAGTAGGAAATTTTCAGGCTAGTACTTAAAAGCCTCAGGCTAAGAATACCAACCTGAAAAGATCTGCAGTGAACCATCAAAGGAATTTTCAGAAGAGAAACACTCAGCAGAGATATTCTCAACTGAAAAGACCAAGTCCTCAGTTTACTGAAAGACCACAATTTCAGTACAGGCAACCTAAACCCCACTTGCCTAAGGGTAAAGGTTTCCTGAACCCAAGTCAGCAGAGACAGAGACCAGCTGCACCAAAGCCAAGGCACTTGAACAAGAGGACTGAACCCAAGAAGAACTCTAAGGCTCATGTTCATGCTAAGGTTGGCACTCATACACAGGGTACTGCCAAGGCACCTAGGGTGGTGAATGTGTATGTAGATGTTTATGGGAGACAAATCAGCCACTCTAAAGTAATTAGAGTTATCAGGCAGATTTGGGTTCCAAAAGGTACATCTAACCTGGTAGGACCCTACACCAAATGAGTACCTAAGAACTGATCTGTTTTTTAGGTAAAGGAAAAGGGCACTGAGCTGAATGAAGACAACATAGCCCTGATGAGTGGAAATGAATTGACTCTTGCTATATGGTATCTGGACAGTGGATGTTCAAGACATATGACAGGATATAAGCAATTACTCACTAACTATGTTGAGTAGAAAGGCCCTCAGATCACATTTGGAGACAACTCAAAAGGACAAACTGAAGGATATGGAACTCTTGAAGTTGATTCTGTTCATATCCATGGTGTTTTATATGTGTCTGGTCTAAAGCATAATTTACTTTCTATCAGCTAATTCTGTGACAAAGGATTCAGTGTTAAGTTCTCTAAGAACTTATGTTATGTGAAAGACAATGCTTCACAGAAAATCTTACTGACTGGTACTAGAAAGGGAAATGTGTATCTTGCTGATTGGAAATTATCTCCTAAAGATACATGTTTGGTTGCAAAAAGTTATACTGATACCAGTTGGTTGTGGCACAAAAGGCTGAATCACTTAAACTTCAAAACCCTGAACAAACTTGCAAGATTAACACTTGTTAGGGGGTTACCCAATGAAGTGTTCAGTAAAGATCATGTATGTGATGCCTGTCAGAAAGGAAAACAAATCAGAGCATCATTCAAAAGCAAAGTAGATGTTTCTACTGACAAAATATTACAATTGTTACATATGGATCTCTTTGGTCCAGTGACACCTGTGAGCACTAATGATAGGAAATATACACTTGTGGTAGTTGATGACTACTCTAGATACACATGGGTCATATTCTTACTCAGTAAGAAGGAGACTCGCATAAAACTGCGCCAGAATCCATCAAGAGACTCAAGATCTTGAAAAGAACCTGAGTGTGGTCAAAATCAGATAAGATAAAGGAACTGAATTTATCAACCATATTATATCTGATTATTGTGCAGCAAATGGAATAGCTCATGAAACATCAGCTGCAAGGACTCCACAACAGAATGGTGTTGCTGAAAGAAGAAATGGGACTTTGAAAGAAAGTTGCAGAAGAACAATGATTCTTTGAAGTCGATATTCCTAAGAGATTTTGGGTTTGAAGCTAACAATCGCACGCATGCTACTCTCGTAATGTCCATCCATGCTGACCAAGAATCAAGGAAAAAACTCCTTATGAGCTGGGAATGAAAGGAAGCCTCTTGTTTTTTTTCTTTTCGTGTGTTTGGTTGCAAGTGTTTCATACACAATAATGGTAAAGATCGGTTGAAAACTTTTGATAGCAAAAGTTCGATGAAGGAATATTCTTAGGATATTCTCAAGTCGATAAAGTCTTCGAGTTTACAACTCAGTATGACTCTTATTGTGGAAGAAACACCTCATGTTGTTTTTTGATGAATCTATTTGTGTTCGTAAGAAACAGAACATGACTCAGAAAAACCGACCAAGAGAATCACCGGACTTAGCCCTGAAAAAGAATGATAAAACATCCTCTCGAACACGAAAAGAAAAAGTCACCACTTTCTATGAATGGAGTGAATCGCACTCGCACAAAGAAGTTCGAGATGGAAAAACTCGGGATGGTGAGACTCGGATGGAAATTCTCCAATCAAGGAAAGCCAACACAATCAAGTCGACTAATCGGAACATACACCGCCTGCACTTCGGGTATGTAATGCCAATGAAGATGTGGTCACAAATGAGGCAAACTCAAATCTATCAACCAAGGGGGAACAAATGTCTCTCGACAATGTTCAATAGAATTTCCCGAGGAAGATGATTCCCTTTCTCCTTTTCTCGTTGTTCCCTCGAATTTGATGAACTACCCGAACCTAACATTTCGGCGTTGAGGATACTACCGAAGGGGGGAACATCCAGAGAAAATGGTTGATAGTCATCCTACAAGTCGATTGTAGGTGATCTATCAGAAGGAGTTAAAACAAGAAGGTTCCATGGAGAAAGTGCTTTGTTCTCACGCTTCCTATCCGAAAAAGAACCTCTCGAGATTGAAGAAGCTCTTCAAGATTCATTCGGATTATTTTGCTATGCAAGAAGAGTGAATCAGTTCACAAGAAATGAAGTTTGGGAGCTAGTGGACAGACCTAAAAGGCACAATGTGATTGGAACTAAGTGGGTGTTCAAGAATAAGAGAGATGAAAACAACAACATTGTGAGAAACAATGCAAAGCTAGTTGCACAAGGTTATTCTCAAGAAGAAGGATTGGATTATGATGAAACCTTTGCACCTGTTGCAAGACTAGAAGCCATCAGATTGTTTCTTGCATATGCTGCCCACATGAAATTCACAGTCTATCAGATGGATGTGAAAAGTGCTTTTCCGAATGGAGTGCTTCAGGAGGAAGTATATGTAGAACAACCTCCAGGATTTTGTCAGAGTGACCAAGTTTACAGGCTCAGGAAAGCCTTGTATGGTCTTAAGCAAGCACCCAGAGCATGGTATGGTTGTAACATGAATAATCTCACCACTCAGATAAGGTACGAAGCTAACAAGTCGATCACCAGCAACCAGATGAGGTGACTTAAGGTTGAGGCTCTATGAGCCAGAAGCCGCAAATCGTAGGAATCTCATAGGCTACCAGAGGTCGGAGGCGACTTGGAACGTTACGCAAGTTGCTGGGCGACGTGGAAGAAAGGAAAGGCCACTTGACGACCTGGAAGGTCGCACAAGTCGAGGGACGACTCAGTCTCAAGGTCGGAAGGAGGATAAATATTGCAAAGATACTGGGAGTTAATGGTGCGGATTTCTCGGGATGTAACCAGGGAAAGCATATCCGTGAGCTCGACATGGAGCAAGGAAGGAAACTCTGATCAGCCCACGAGAGAAAGCCCACGAAGACTGTAGCCCTAGATTCTTTGTTTATAAATATAACTTGTATTACACATTGTAAGGGATCGAATTCTTCACACATTAGATTCCTATGCATAAATTATAGTGCAAGATACCTGGATTGGAGCCCCCAGACGTAGTCTTATTCAAAAGACGAACTGGGTAACCAAACTTCGTGTTTTTACTTGTTTTGGTCGTCTGCTTAATTGTTGTTTATTATTAGTTGACCGGTGAACATAAACCGGGTACAACATTGGCACCGTCTGTGGGAAAAAATTTCTACTGATTGTTCATCATTCTTGGAAGACCCACCTTCCGTTCATCAACGATGGCCATCAACCCGATAGTGGCTACTGGGCGAGAAGCTGACACGCAAGATGGGGCAGAAGCCTCCCTAGGATCCCATCACACTAACCGAAGGGTTGCCACAGCCACTCCGGACTGGGGCAATCTCATTCGGACCCCGGAAGATGAAAAAGCCGTCCTGGATGTCCTCCGTAAGAGGCAGCTTGTCTTCGACGGCCCAGAAGAATCACTTCCAAACAAGAAGGTCACCCGGGGGGAGGGCCCGCCCAAAGCTAAGGGGCACCTAACCCCAAAAGGGCAGTCCGCGAGTCAACTGACCCCCCAGGCGACAAAAGTCACTAACAATAGGAAGTTCCGGCTCCTACGGACTGATAGACCATGGTTTCAAACTACTTGTTCAACTGCCTCGGAAACCTCGGAGCACTGAAAGCTCCAGCAGATGTGGAGGATGAGGCTAACTCTTCTATCCCGGATCGTGAAAAGCTTAGTCGTGATCTCTCATTCGCACTAGCTACTCACCAGCACGAAATGCCAAAGGGTTCTGCCGTCTGTCATGGCAACAGGCGGGGCGCCTGTCCGACCTCGCGTATTCGCGATGCATAGGTCGCCTCACTTACCCGCATTGTCCAGACATTGCTTGAACGGGCTAAAGATCAGTACGGAATGATGGGGATAGATGCCGACCTCGTCATCCCGAGATCGCTATTTAGTACGCTAATTACTTTAGCACCTACTCAGAGGAAAGTCGACGCAGCGGCGATAGATTGCTACAGTGGGAGCACGGACCCAAGGGCTCATGTATCGAGGTATATCTCCTACATGGCGTCCATGGGCGCAACCGATGCGACCAGATGTAGGCTCTTTCCTTTAACTTTGAGCGACCACGCTCATATGTGGTTCACTTCATTGTCTCCATGCTCAGTGGACACTTTTGTTGGTCCCGGTGCAAACGAGTCTTACACGTGTATGGGGGAGAATACACGTGTTCAGTGTTTTTTTTAAAACTTTTCTTACTGAGATCAGCTTGGGTCAGGTTGTCCTGATGATTTGGTTCTGAGAAGCACAAATCGCTCTGAGTCAAAGTCTATTTGAGACAGTGATCCTGAGATGCTTTCAGATACCTCAGATAATCCCAACTGAGTCATGAGTTGCTTGGATCAGATAACTAGCTTACTGAACCCTCAGAAGAGTAAGTTCAGTTTGGTAACTATCTGTTCTAGCTACTTAGATGTGCGGAATGGTTGGCCCCTAGTTTATACTCGTTTTAAGCTTTTGCTGAAAACCTTCCTTTAATGGAATAGTGATTAGGTCAGTGATTCAATTTATATGCAACTTTCAAAATGGATTGATTCCAACCCAAATATCGCTGAAAATATGCTTTCAAGACAAAGTAATGCAACATATAAAACAAGCAAAATCGAAAAGCAAAGAACACAAAGAAATTATAGTGGTTCGAGACTCAAGCTCCTACGTCCACTCTCCCCGATCTTTTCGGAGAAATTCACTAATCACTTCCTAAGGCTTTCTCGACTACCTCTCGTAGTTTACTAACCTTTCTAATTTTGAGCTTTCGACTACCTCTCGTAGTTTACTAACTCAAAACTCACACAAAGCTTTTCTCTGCATCCAAGATAGATTACTCACTTCTTCTCTAGAGCTTTACCTACCTCAATGTAGTTTACTTACTCTTTACAACTCCAATCTCACCAACAATCACACTCAAACTACCTTACAAAGGGTTTGGGGTTTCTTGGTTGGTTTCAACTAGGATGAGATATCCTTTACAATAAAGAACAATGCAAAGGCTAGGATATCTCGACTAAGCTTTGGATATATCTTATCAAGCTAGGCTTAGTGGAATGAGCTCTCTTCGATTTAAAGCACTTGGGAAATTCTCGGTTTTTTCGAAAGTGCTTCAACTTGCAATAATAAGTTTGAGCTCTTGAGTTGCTTACAAATTTCCCCGTAACCTTTCAATGTAGAAGGTCACAAGTATTTATAGGCATACACCAAGGTCACTCTTGAAAAACTATCCGTTGGAGAGATAAACCGTGAGTTTCCTCTTATGGTGTGTGAGAAACGACTATATTTAGGGTTTGACACTCCCTAACACGTTTTTAGGCAATAGCCTTTCATGTAGCCGGTCTTCACTTTTTTGCGATCTAGAACTTAGTACTTGACATCTTTTTTCAAAGACTGTCATTTGTCAAAGGTCGATATGGTACAATGTTGTCTTCCTCTTTTTGACTTTTGTCTCGGTTTAAAAGGTAGACAACTCAAAGGCTCTTTTGGTTACAATCTACGAGTTGATATAACCTTAACAACACTTTGTCTTAGTTCCTTTTATGCGCATTTGAATGTCTTGGGCAATATCTATTTTTCTAAGGAATCGCGATCTTCTCCGATATTGAATCCTTCGGATAGATATTTTCGATTGCCTCGGAACATTCGAGTTTATATCTTGAGCATTGATGACATTCTTGAAGTCTTGATAATTAATGTGCCTTGATATTCTTGGTCTTCAATTCTTGATCTTACATCTTACGAGTCTTTATAGATATCTTGGTGATATCTTTTGAGTCTTCATGTTGAGTCTTGATTCTTGATTTCATCTTTGAGTCTTGATATCTCGGTTTCATCTTGAGTCTTGATATCTCGATTTCATCTTGAGTCTTGAAAACTTCATTTTCACAATCGAGTCTTGATATCTCGATTTCATCTTTGAAACTTGGTTTCTTCAAAAAACTTATCGAAGTTCTTCGAATCTTGATCCTAACCTAATCTATATCTGCTGATTATACATTTTGCAGATATCATCCTGAATACTCTAAAACTGAATCATGACTCAACTATCAAGATTATCTTGAACATGTCATACTCAGGGGTTTTGGGATCTAATCAAAATCATATCTTTATTAAATTCATCTCCCAACAATTTCCCCCTTTTTGATGATGCCAAAACCTATCTTGTTACACACATTAACCTATACTCAGGTTTCAGTTTATCCTATTTCAAGATTGGTTATATCTCCCAACAATTTCCATACAGAGAATCTCTCAACAATTTCTTCAGTAATGAATCTCTCAAAGGATTCATCACCAAATACTTAATTTCTCAACAATTAATCTCAGAGACAATCATTCAGGCATATCAAAATTAAAAGACATGTAAATAAGATAATGAGATATTATCTTTTGAGCATAAATGATAAGTTTTCATTGATGATAGGTAGACTGTTACAAGTTACAATGAATCTTATCTGAACAAAATAAAAAAGAAACAAACAAGATAAAAGATTACATGAATCTTCTGAGTCTTCATCTTCTGAGTCATCATTTGCTCTTGATTCGGTCTTGGGTTTCTTTTCCACCTCATCGCTAGGGGACTTCAAGGTTGAACATTCCGTAATATCTTCTTTTTCAAATAAGATCTCTCTCTTTGATGATATCAGGATTGTTCCCTTTCAGACCTAACTGAGTGGCGTACTGAGTGATTTCCTGAGAAATGGCTTTCTCATTTACACATCCATTCTCCAGCCTGGGAGGAGGGTACACGTATGGACCAGGGGCGGTTATCTGCACCTTTCCTTCATCCGCAAGATTTATCCATCCTTGAAGATATTTAGGATAGAAGGTAAGGAGATAGTCGATGAAAGCCTCATTCGGATCTGAGCTCTCCCCTCTCCATTCACTGAGCACATCATAGTAGAACCCGAAGGTTCTCTTTGATTTCTTCCCATGCATCGTTGAGATGGACTGGCATCCATTTGTCAACATGCGGCCATTTCGGCCATTAGTGTTCCCTCTCCTCTTGCTTTAGTTTTCCCTCTCCTTCTTTTTTACTTTCTTCTAACTTCTTTTCCGATCCTTTGGTACACGAAAAGCGAGCGGCTTTTCTTCACTTGTTCAATCTGGAGTGTTTTCAGAGCTCTTCTGGTATTAAAGACCTTCTTCTTAGGCTCAACCTCAGATTCTTCAATATCCAAAGATCAATTTCCTCCGAATTGGCTTAGAAGCCTTTGCTCTTTTGCCCTCGTGCTCTTTCATCGCCATAACCTTTCTCTTGATGGTCATTTCAAAGACCGGTAGAAGCTTGTACCAATCCTTCCCTCTACCACTTCGGTTTTTCTCTACAAAGAACTTCCCGTGCATTGTTTCCTCCGAAACACGAGTGTAGATCGCTTCTCCACCTCCTTGAACTTAAGCTTCTCGGTGGCTTCTATCTCCTTCATGGCTTCGCAATGATCTTCTTCTCAAAGATCCTTTACAACCTTGCCCTTCGTGAGTATGTTCCAATAAAACCCCGAGATCGGCTCGGTGTCTTTCCCCTTCTTGAACCATACTCGCGCGAAGCCCGAGAGGCCTTTGGTCCATATGGTATTGTTCTTCTCGACACTCCACACCTCCCCTACCATCCGATCTTGCTCCTCCTCGAGCCTTCGAGGTGGTTCTTCGCCACAAAGAATTCTTCAGACAGATGAGCAAATTGGCTTGAGAGCTTCCTTGAACATGTCTCATCATCTTGGCCATGAGCATTGAGTTCATCTCCTCAACAACCGTTCTTCACCAAAGATCTCACTCTTCTCTACCAATTTTGCTTCTAGAATTTGGGTTCCGCTCGATGTTTCCGCACTTCTGCATTAAGCTTCGGCCTTGACCCTCCATCTTTTCTTCTAATTTTCCTTCCATGGAGGTCACTTTTCGTTAGAGTATCCTCGGTCGCACTGGTTCAAAGAAGAACTCAAGCTATCAATCTTATGTGCTTGGTTGGCCAATGCCTCCTCGATCCGAGCAACTTTGGTCGATCGATCAACCTCCTTCTAGCTTCACCATCGGTAGGGTGAGATCAATCTCAGGAGCATATCTGATCAGCTGTGACTCCAGAGTTGGCTATTCATCCTGAGTCTCGGTCAACAACGAGCTTCATTTTGAATCAGGGCTTCTTCGATCCCCGAGTCCGGGATTCACCTCGAGCTTGGGTGTCCACTGAGCCTCACCAAGGCTAACTTCACCGAGGATGTTCGACAAAGAACACAAGATTAGTTGAGTCTTTATCCTTCTGAGATTGACTCTCATCATCCCCTTTTTGGTCCCCATCCTGAGATTTGTCTTTGGAGTTCGGGGTACCAACTTCAGCAATCCTCTCAGCAACCTTCCTCTTCACAAGCTCATCAAAGTCTAAGATTTTCATCCTGAGCTTGGTTTTTCTGAAACCTGAGAATTTAGTGAGAAAAGTTGTCTCTCATTCCACCGGTCTTCCCCTCCGAATGAAGCAATATTGAGCATCTCCTAAGAGTCCGGCTGAGGATGTAAACCGCTGACCTCAATCTGAAGAAGATGTCTTGGAGGTCAGGGAATGAGCTAAGCTCAAGGTAGTGGTCAAGGATGAACCGTTCCCCCTTGCTTCATCATTCGGTCTCTTCAGCTTCACCTTTCTTGAGCATCGGGCTCTCGTGTTCGGGCTTGGAAACTCAATAAAGATCGACTAACAGCCTCATTCAGAGCTCATCAAAATTCATCGGCTCTCGAGGCTCAAAGAAACTCGAGGTTTGGGCAGCGTGCCTCCTCGCTTGAATCGACTTGGTTCTCGAGGTCCGAGCCGCTCCTCCTCAAAATGGGAATTTCAGTTTGCTTTGAGAACCGAAAGGGCACTTCCTCGAGGGAATCAACATTTTCTCGAGGTCTCGAAAGCAGTGCTTCCTCGCCAGAATCAGACTTGCTCGAGGTCTGAGGTCCTTGGAATATTTATTGAGAGAACTTATCAGAACTAAGCGACGTCTCAAGAACCTAAGAGAAGACTTGCTCCTCAGTTTGATCCTGTACCTTTGAGATATCCTGAGCCAATACAAGTAAAGGCGATTTCTGAGCAGTTTGGCTCTCAGGCTGAATCTCCTCAGTCTCACTTTCCTCATCATCATCAGTGAGAACCACCATTCTTTTGCGCTTTGGAGCAAGGGTTTTCTGCTTCTTCAATTTCTCACTCCGCTCCTTCTTGGCATCCAACAAAACCTTCCCCCTGGTTTGTTGGCTTTTCTTCAAAGAAGCGGCCGCGAATCGGTGATTCCACTTTCTTCTTTTCTTCCCTTTAATCGTCCCTCTTTGCGGCAAATGGGCTTGAACATTACTTTGGACTTAGGGAATGGAGTAGATTTGGAAAAGA
The DNA here is from genome assembly GCA_037126765.1 of Stenogyne calaminthoides. NCBI lineage: Eukaryota > Viridiplantae > Streptophyta > Magnoliopsida > Lamiales > Lamiaceae > Stenogyne > Stenogyne calaminthoides. The sequence continues at coordinate 34,000,555 of JBBCBC010000006.1, read as the reverse complement.
TATCCTCCTCCTCTCGGCACATCTCCAAAATAAATGTTATTTTGGTGGCATGGAGGATCCTGCCTTTGATAGATACTACCCCATCCTCCCTTCTTATGACCTTGGTTTGTTCACTCACCACCTTGATCAGATATTTCAAACAGTTGAACTCCTTGGTGGGTGAGTCCTCGATCGCCGCCATAAGTCGGAGTTTGGGAGTGCTGATCTGCTCGAAGCTTCCAGATCGACTCATGATGCACTTTCCAACAATATCCATCAATACTCTGTATTTCGGCTTTAGATGTCGTTTATGCAGAGTTGCCTCAAACTTAATAGGATTCTCAGTAATCCCATCAAGATACTCTTGCTCCCGTCCCAGCATATACAATGAGGGATCATCTCCCCTATCGCACAACTCAAATACATCGTTTAAGTTCTTAGGGATAATATAGAGCTCTCGAACAAAATCCACATACTTCATCGATTGTTCAAGATGAGAAACAGAAATCTTGGACTCTATACAATCATCCTCATTTATTTCCAAATTAGCGACAAACTCTATTACCTCGGGAGTATACTCCGCCTCCGGTCGATTTGCGACGAGGTTCGTCAGTTTCGCCAATCGGATTAAGTGGAGCGCCTCTTCTTCGTGCTTGGCATTGGTGGTACTCTCCAAAGAAACCACGTACTCATACCATGGCTTATTTGTCTCGGCTAATCTTTCGAACATGGTAGGAGCCATTTGAGATTTGAAGATTTAAGCGATGAAGCTTTTCTGGGTAAAAGGGATTTATTTGCATAGGGTTTTTTTTTGGGAACGAAGGGTTTTAATAAAATTTGGCTTGAATGACTTTCAAAGGAATAAATAGCTCGAGATCGTGGGAAGTCATACCGGTTTGGTGAAAAACAACGGTTAAGATTAATCCACGATTAATCGGATATGCGAAAGGTCGATCCCCAAAAAGTAAGCCGTCATTTTAACTTCATTGATGATTAAATGTAACAGAGCATTTAATGACTGTTGACCTTTTTAGGAATTTCAAAGATCCCGCCCAAAAACATTCCTCAGGTGTTTTGTATTTATTGCAAATGATTACTGAGTTTCACTTAAGCAATAAATAAGTCGCATTAGTCATTACTTCTTCAGACTAATTTCCCTCTATCAGTTTTACTGAGTATTGACCTTGATAAAAATGTCAGTATGATACTGAGTACTAAATGGGTTCAAGATGCTTCTTGAAAGTCGAATCGACTTCAAGAATCTGAGTTTCCCGAGACTCGGTTCAAGATTTCAATTTTATCCTCGAGTTTTCTCGTGAGTCTCGAGAAAAATTCATGCATCCAAAATCTTTAATTTTTCATTTTTACTCTATACACCGATCCAACATCCCTAATTCAATCGATAGTTCACGAAATCTTGATTCAAATGCAAAGGTTTAGTCAAGATATCGACTCTCTTATCGATGATGAATTTTCTCCATCCCGATGTCCTTTTTCTCGACATGATCTCCTACGAAGTGATGTATGATATCCACATGCTTGCATCCGGTGTGCAATAATCGATTTTGTGAAATAGCAATGGCACTATTATTGTCACAAAATATTGGTACTTCATTGGCTACAACTTTATAATCCCTTAATTGTTGTCTGCGAGCGAAAGAATCGAGCACGCAGACTTCACTGCAGCCATGTATTTAAATTCTTAATCTTGGTTACTCTTGAGGTATATTTCTTTGAAAACCAAGATATCGACTTGCTTCCAAGAAATTGACAAGTTCCCCAGAGTGGACTTCACATCAATCCTCGCAACCTCCATAATCAACATCCGAGTAACCCAAGCATCAAGGTTATCATCGGATGGATACCATAATCCTCTATTCATCAGTGCCCTTAAGATACTTGAAGATTTTTTGGCGACTTCCATGTGACTAGCCTTTAGGATTAGCTTGGTATCTTGCATATATCCCAACAAGAAATGTTATATCCTAGCCTACTTGTTTGTGAGATAGAGCAATGATCCAATGATTCCTCTATAATCGTTATGACTTATCGATTTGCCTTGTAATCGTGGATCCATCTTGTAGTTAGTATTCATAGGAATTCTAATTGCATTGCAATTATTCAGACACCATACTTGCAATCGGATCCCGGTGTACTTTGCACGGTTGATGAAGATTCCTTCCTTTGATTGTTTCACTTGAAGACCTAGAAAGAAATTCATCTCTCCCATCATTGACATCTCAAACTTGTCTTTCATCGCTGTTGAAAATTTTTTCACACAGTTGATGGTTTGGAGATCCAAAATGATGTCATCAACATATATCCTAACCCAAGAAGATATCTTCCCCATCTTCTATCCCGAACAGAGTTCTATCAATAGTTCCTTTGAAAAACCATGGTCAAGAAGAAACCGAGAAATAGTATCATACCATGCTGCTCGGTGCTTGCTTAAGACCATACAAGGCTTTTCCGAGCACAGAAACTTGGTCATTCTCAGATGAAACCGGGAGGTTGTTCTACATAAACCTCTTCTTTAAGCACACCATTCAAAAATGCACTTTTCACATCCATTTGATAGATCGTGAACTTCATGTGGGCAAAGATATGCAAGAAACAATCGATGGCTTCTAGTCTTGCAACCGGTGCAAAGGTTTCATCATAATCCAAGCCTTCTTCTTGGGAATAACCTTGTGCAACTAAATTTTGCCTTGTTTCTTACAATGTTGTTGTTTTCATCTCTTTTATTCTTAAATACCCACTTGGTTCCAATGACATTGTGCCTTTCGTGTCTATCCACTAGCTCCCATACTTCATTTCTTGAGAATTGATTCAAATTTCATCTAGCATAGCAAGAATCCAATGAGAATCTTGTAGAGCTTCACCAATCTCAAGAGGCTCTTTCTCCTTCGATAGGAAGTGCAGCGAATAGTGCACTCTCACCATGGAACCTTCTTGTTTTGACACCTTCCCGTTAGATCACCCACAATCGACTTGTAGGATGACTATCTAACCATCTTCTTCTAGATGTTCCCCTTCAATAGTATCCTCAACATTTAAAAAATATTAGGTTCATTAATTCAAGAAACTCGTGAACAACAGAAAATGAGAAAGGAATCATCTTCCTCGTGGGAAATTCCATTCGAAACATTGTCGAGACATTTGTTTCCCTTTGGTTGATAGATTCGAGAATTTGCCTCACCGTGACCACATCTTCATTGGCATCACATACCGAAGTCCGAACTGGTGTCTGCTCAGATTGGTCATCTTCATGTGTTGGTTTTCCTTCAAAGAAGACTTTCCATCCCGAGTCTCACCATCCTCGAGTTCCATCCTGAACTTTTTATTCGAGTCCGAGTCACTCCAATCATAGATGGTGACCGACTTCTTTTTTCGTGTTCAAAGGATGTTTTGTCATTCTTTTTCGGGCTTAATCTGGTGATTCTCTTGGTCATTTCTTCACGATCATGTTCCTGCTTCTTCCGAGCACAAGTAGATTCATCAAAACAACATGAGGTGTTTCCTCCACAATAAGAGTCCTACAGCTTGTAAACTCGAAAGCTTTTTGACTTCGTAATATCCTAAGAATATTCCTTCATCGCCTTTTACTATCAAATGTTTCAAACCGATCTTTACCATTATTGTGTATGAAACACTTGCAACCAAACACACGAAAAGAAAGAAATAAGAGGCTTCCTTTCATTCCAAAGCTCATAGGGTGTTTTGCCTTAACTCTTGGTCAAGATGGATCTGTTTCCGAGAATAGCATGCAAAGGTTGATTGAAATCAGCCAAAAAATCTTTTAGAATATCGACTTCACTATCATTGTCCTTGCGAACTTCTTTTCGAGTCCCTTCTCCTTCTTTCAAAGAACACCATTTTGTTGAGGGGTCCTTGCAAAATTGATGTTTCATGAGAAATTCCATTTGTTTAATAATCGATATAATATGATTTATAAATTCGGTTCCTTGTCGATTTGATTTTGACCACACTCGGATTTTTCTCAATACTCGAGCCTTTTTTCAAGAATTCAGCAACTTTTATCTCGAGTCTCTTTCTTCTTGAAAAAGAATATGACCAAGTATATCTTGAGTAGTCATCAACTACTACTAGTGTGTATTTCCTGCCATTGGTGCTCACTGGTGTTATTGGACCAAAAAGATCCATATGCAACAACTAGAGTATTCTTTCAGTAGAAACATCTACTTTGCTTTTAAATGATGCTTTAATTTGTTTTCCTTTTTGGCACGCATCACAAATGTGTTCCTTATCAACACTTCATTAGGCAACCCTCTCACAAGAGCTAATCTTGCAAGTTTATTCAGGGTTTTGAAATTCAAAGATTCATTCTTTTATGCCATAACCAACCGGGTATCTCTGTGGAACTTTTTGCAACCAAACATGTATCTTTAGGAGTTGAACTCCAATCAGCAAGATACACATTTCATTTTCTAGTACCAGTCAGTAATACTTTCTGTGAGATATCATCTTTCACATAACATAAGTTCTTAGAGAACTCAACATTAAAACCCTTATCACAGAATTGGCTTATTGAAAGCAAGTTATGCTTCAATCCAGATACATATGAAACACCATGGATATGAACTCGAGTCGATTTCCAAAGTTCCATATCCTTCAAGATGTCCCTTGAGTTATCTCCAAAAGTGATCCGAGGGCCTCTTTGTTCAACATAGTCATCGAAAGTATCTTCTTGAATCTCGTCATATGTCTTGAGCATCCACCGTCAAGATACCATACATCGTGGGCTTTTTTCATCTCTACTCATCGCTGCTTTATGTGATCTTCAATCACCAAGGTGCCTTTGTTTTCCTCCCCAAAAATGATCAATTTTTTAGGTACCCAATTTGTGTAGGGTCCTACAAGGTTTGTTTGTACCTTTCGAATCCAAATCATTCGACAACTCTAATCACTTTAGAGTGGTTGATCTATCTTCCATAAACATCTACATACACATTTACTACTCAGGGGTGCCTTTAGCGGTTTCACGTATGAGTGCTAGCCTTTTAGCATGAACATGGGCTTTTGAATTTTTCTTTGTTCAGGCCTTTTATTCATTTGCTTTGGCTTCGTCGTTTGGTCCTAATCTTTGTTGACTCGGTTCAAACCTTTACCCTTAGGCAAGTGGGTTTCGTGTTGCTCAGATGAAATTTGGGTCTTCAAGATATCGAGGACTTGGTCTCTTCAAATTGAGAATGTCTCTGCGAAAGTGTTTCTTTCCTAATATTCCTCCGATGGTTCAAAGGCAAGATCCTTTCAGTTTGCATTCTTAGCCCGAGGCTTTGAAGTACTTGTGAAATTTTCCAACTGAGTGCTCAGTTTTCTAGCCTTCACCCCGAGGTTTGGGCTTTCCTACCCCACCATTCTGGGCTTTTATCAAAACCATGGGTCCTTTTCCTTGTCTACAACCTTGGGCATTTCTTCATTTGAAGTGTGGGTGCCAATTGGTTTTTACAAAGATTGTCTTCTTGCTACTTGATGCAAAGATTCAGATGACCTTGTGAGGTTCCCCGAATGTATCCCAATCCAGATTTTATAGAGACAGATCTCTCTAACTCAATTTCATCTATTACTTTAGATGCGATTTCAATAGAGTTAGTTTTCCGCACTATCCTCACATTTTGTAGAGTTTAATGCTTCTCGAGAGGTCATTGAACTTAGTTACGATCAAATTTATCTCTTCAAAGGGATTTCTCTAGCTTTTTCGCTTAGGGTCACTATCAACTTCTCTTTCTCTCGAGAGTTGTACTTTCGAAACATCCAGTTCATCAAGAGCTCCCATTAATTGAGAAGTGATTTCGGTTTGCTAGAGTCTTTCCACTTAAGATTTTCAAATTTCTTCGGCCTTTATTCTCTCTTGAGTTTTATTTAGCGATTTCTTGTAAAAACAAAGATAGTCCTTCATTAGACTCTCAAAAGAATCCATCGTGTCAAAATGATTTACAATTGAACTTGACAACTCTTGTGCTAGTGTACGAGCAACAACAGAGAAAAGAAGTGTTTACCTCCTCAATAGCCATCGACAAATGTCATCACTTTCACTTTGTCGAGAATATTTCATCCGAAGAGCTAGATCCCTCCTCGTAATGTTCTTCTTCCCGCAACCATGGCTTTTCCGTTGGAGAACTTCTTGTCTCTTTTTTACTGTCTTTCTTCTCTCCTTAGCACTTTCGTGTCAGACAATCATACCGAAAGTGACCTTTCTTTTGCAATTGTAGATCTGTTGGCATCATCATCCCGATCACTTTCTTCTTTGGACTTGGAGTCCTTCCTTTTTGATGAAGATCCCTCGAACTTTCGGTCCTTCTTCTTCTCGGTTGATCCGTCCTCGTGTTTCTTCCGTACTGTGATTCCCCATAATAGTTTTTATATTTTCCATATCGATTATTAAGTCTTTCAAACCTCCTTGCCATCAATCTTTAGCTTATCCTCAAGCTCATCCCGATTTTTTAGCAAGGAGTTCTCGAACTCTCTAGTTTTATTGTGTTTTATCCTTGGCCTTAAAAGCCACATTCTTACTAGATGATGAATCATCTTTTTTGTCACAAACTTTTTTTTAGATTTCTTATCAATTACGAACTCATAGGCCTTCAAATTTCGAGAAGACTTGTTGGTATGGCATTGAATTAATGTTTTTGGTGTTTTCAATCACCAATTTGCATGTATATCCCATTTCTTAGAAAGACCTCTAAGAATTTTCAATGCAACTTCTCTCTCGTGGATATTTCTTACCAAGTGCATTTAGATCATTCATAATGCTAGTGAATCGACTTCCAATTTGTCTATAGATTCACCTTCATCCATTTCAAAACTATCAAACTTTCCAATTGCAACCGAAAAGTTTGTTTTCTTGATATGATATGTGCCTTGGCACATTCACCCTAGTGTATCCCAAATTTCTTTTGCAGATACAAAGGAGAGATCATTCCCATCACACCATCATCAATTGTCTTTGAGAGTGTGTCTTTAGCAATATAGTCTAGATTGACTAACTTCCTCTCCTCAGAGTCAGGTTGGTCATCGACTTAGGAAATTTCGCTTCTAGGATCGTTTCTCTCATTTTTCGCTCCTCCGATTCACCACAAGAAATTGGAATGGCCCTTCGAGACCACTCTCCACATACGCTCATGTTTAGAATACGGTGAGCCTGCATTCTCGCCTCCATAAATCATAGTTCTCCAATTGAGAACATGGGAAGTTTTTAGAAGACATTTTATCCGAGTCTTTTAAGAATTCAAAGAATATGATCGCTTCGGATAGACCACAATTATTTTTAGAAAATAAAAATTTGGTCAACAAAGCAGTGGTCAAGTTGAACCACCGCTTCCGATACCACTTGTTGCTCCCTGCAAACGAAGTCTTACACTTGTATGGGGGGAATACACGTGGTCGTTTTTTTAAAACTTTTCTTATCGAGGTCACTGGGTCGTTGTCCCGATGATTTGATCCCGAGAAGCACAAATCGCTTCCGAGTCAAAGTCTATTCGAGACAAAGTGATCCTGAAATGCTTTCAGATACCTCGATAATCCCAACCGAAGTCCCCGAGTTGCTTGGATCAAATAACTAACTTATCAAACCCTCAAAAAGTTCGGTTTGGTAACTATCTGTTTCAGCTACTTAGATGTGCGAATGGAATGGTTGGCCTTAGTTTATACTCGCTTTAAGCTTTTGGTCAAAACCTTCCTTTAATGGAATAGTGATTAGGCGTGATTCAATTTATATGCAACTTTCAAAGGATTGATTCCAAATCAAATATCGCTGAAAATATGCTTTCAAGACAAAGTAATGCAACAGATAAAACAAGTAAATCGAGAAAGCAAAGAACACAAAGAAATTATAGTGGTTCGTAGACTCAAGCTCCTACGCCCACTCTCTCTCGATATTTTCAGAAAATTCACTAATCACTTCCTAAGGCTTTCTGACTACCTCTGTAGTTTACTAACCTTTCTAATTTTGACCTTTCTGACTACCTCTGTAGTTTACTAACTCAAAACTCACACAAGCTTTATGTCTATCCAAGATAGATTACTCACTTCTTCTCTAGAGCTTTTCTCGACTACCTCAATGTAGTTTACTTACTCTTTATTAACTCCAATCTCACCAACAATCACACTCAAACTACCTTACAAAGGGTTTGGGGTTTCTTGGTTGGTTTCAACTAGGATGAGATATCCTTTACAATAAAGAACAATGCAAAGGCTAGGATATCTCGACTAAGCTTTGATATATCTTATCAAGCTAGGCTTAGTGGAATGAGCTCTCTTCGATTTAAAGCACTTGGGAAATTCTCAGTTTTTTCGAGTGCTTCAACTTGCAATAATAAGTTTGAGCTCTTGAGTTGCTTACAAATTTTCCGTAACCTTTCAATGTAGAAGGTCACAAGTATTTATAGGCATACACCAAGGTCACTCTTGAAAAACTATCCGTTGGAGAGATAGCTTTCGTGAGTTTCCTCTTATGGTGAGTGAGAAACGGTTATATTTAGGGTTTGACACTCCCTAACACGTTTTAGGCAATAGCCTTTCATGTAGCCGGTCTTCACTTTTTTTTGCAATGAACTTAGTGCTTCGACATCTTTTTCAAAGGACATGTCATTGCTGTCGTTGATCGATATACAAAGGTCTTTGTCTTCCTCTTTTGACTTTTGTCTTGATTTAAAGGTAGACAACTTCAACGGCTCTTTTGGTTACAATCTAAATTGATATAACCTTAACAACACTTTGTCTTAGTTCTTTTTATGCGCATTTGAATGTCTTGGGCAATATCTATTTTCTAAGGAATCGCGATCTTCTCAAATTGAATCCTTCAGATAGATATTTTCGATTGCCTCGAACATTCGAGTTTATCTTTGAGCATTGATTCATTCTTTGAGTCTTCGATAATTCTTGTGCCTTCGATATTCTTGGTCTTTTATTATTGATCTTACGTCTTACGAGTCTTTATAGATATCTTGGTTGATATCTTGAGTTTTCATCTTGAGTCTTGATTCTTGATTTCATCTTTGTCTTGATCTCGATTTCATCTTGAGTCTTGATATCTCGATTTCATCTTGAGTCTTGAAACTTTTCACCTTTGAGTCTTGATATCTCGGTTTCATCTTGAAACTTGGTTTCTTCAAAAACTTACTGAGTTCTTCAGAATCTTCAGATCCTAACCTGATCTATATCTGCTGATTATACATTTTGCGATATCATCCTCGAATACTCTAAAACCGAAATCTCGACTAACTATCAAGATTATCCCGAACATGTCATACTTTCGGGGTTTTGGGATCTAATCAAAATCACATCTTTATTAAATTCATCTCCCAACAACTTTCGACCAGCTCGCCAGACTATTCCTGTGTCACTTCTCGACGATGGCTCCCCGACCAGCGACCAAGCAGCTCTTGATGAATGCTCAACAGGTTGACAATGAATCTGATCGATCCTATATTGAAAGGGTCGAGAAGCTCATCCTGAAGGGATCCTTTAGGGATGAGGCAAATCGCTTTCGAATCACATACTTTAGAAAGGACCAAGATGTGGCGCAAGATGACCGTGACTATCCAATCGATTATGCCGACTTAAAGCCGGGTCGTGACGATACTTACTCAGAGCTTCGATCCGGCTTTTGACTCGAGGAAGTCGAGGCATCGATAAGGAGTTCCAAAGGAGTGGGTGTTGGGGAATAAGTTGCATGATCTATTCGGATGAATATTTAAATACAAATTTAATTTTATAATTATTACTAGCATGAATTAATCCTATATTAATTCAAATAATAATCCAACAACAAATCATGCATATAATTAATTCACGAAATCCATGCATGCAATTCTCGAAGTTTACGTGAACGCACTCCCTCTGGGACGGACAATGGCTTTGTTTATTAGACACACCAAAAGAACTTCCCAAGTATTCCCTTAATCCTTGCTTTCGACTATCCTAGGTGGTAGACGCTATAACAATTAACAAAAGGGAAAATAAATTATGTTGCACCACCTTTGTGGATTTACTAATTTTTCCAGCACATGGAATTGTACTTGGGAATGAAAGAATCATCCCCTATTTATAGAGTGGAGGTGGTCAAATTTTTAGGGCAAAAACCATATTCTTTTTCCCATAATTATAATATTCCACAAAATCCCACCTACTCTTTGTTATGGATTAATTTCGAAAATTATAGGGCAAGAATCCAAGATTTGGATCTTCTTGAATTTATGAGATATTCTTGTATTTCAAGAAATACATATCTTCCATAATATCTTTTCAAGAAAATCAAGAAAATCTTTATTTCCCTTAATTATCAAAATTTTCGAAAATTTCCCTATGGATAACCAATTGGGAGATTTCTTGAATTTAATGTGATAATCTTGTATTCCAAGAATACATATCTTCATTCCATAACAAAATTCAAAGAAAATCTTTCTCCCCTTTTTATCCGTAAATTTCAAATTTCATGGAAAAATAAGGCAACAATATTTATTTTATTTTAAACACCTTTTTCAGTTATTGGACTATATGTTGGGCTACTTAGGGGCCTTTAGGAGATTTAAGATCGACCTTCCAATGGATCTTGAATTATCAATATTGAGCCACAATATTATTCAAGCCCAGTAAATATTAATTAATCCCACTACATAATTAATATTGCACTATCCATCTTAACCCATATTGCGGTCAATATGGCTCCGATTATTATTTACCGTGTTTAAGATTATCTAGCCCATTAATTAATTCAACCACAAAAATAGCTTTTCCGTTAATTAATATCTTTTGTTCTTGGTTAAGGAACGGTTCAACATTATTATCCATACCGGAAACTAGTTCCACTTGCAAGATTTGGTATGATAAAGCTTATGAACCTCCTCCCAAGGGCAAATCAATGCGTGCTTTGCACACGATTCATAAGAAAAATATAACCGCATCTTTGAGTACATCAATAAAAAAAGTGACGAAATACTCATAACCTCCTCTTGCTTTGGTTGACATTGACCACATACATCTCAGTGAACGATTTCTAACACTTCTTTTGGCTCTATTCCCTTGGCCCAAATGCCCTCTTGGTCATTTTACCCTCCAAACATGATTCGCGGTTTTGAATTGGTTCAACTTGGAGAAACCCAAGAATCGCCTTTCACCAACCTTTGATCCTCTTTGGATTTATATGACCCAATCTTAGATGCCATAGAAGTGTCTCGCTTCACGCCCGATGAACGCTTTTCTTTTTCGAAACAGTTGATGTGTTATAGGATGCATTTCGGAGTGGTGGTGCGCAGCTAATTATATAAAGATTATTCGATAACGCTCCATGATGTATAAATTTATCAAAAAGAGAAATGGTAACAACTTTATTAAAAGTAACCTAATATCCATCAAGAAAAAGTTTAGAAACCGAAATTAAATTCTTTCTAAAATTCGAACGAAAGAACATCTCTTAAAATAAAAACTCGGCCTTCAAAAGACAGTGCAGACTCTCCCATCGCTTCACCGCCACTCTCAATAGCATCGCCAAAGATGATGAGGATCTCACTCCCACTAAGTTGTCGGGTCCGCTTGAACCCCTATAAAGTGAAACAAACATGATCAATGGATCCCGTATCCACCACCCATAAATGGGAGGCATACGCCGCTAAACAAGTTTCAACAACTAGTGCGTGAGAATTACCTTTCTTTCCATTCCTTTTGGGATTGGAACAGGCTGACCTCGAGTGTCCTACTCTCCCGCTTTCCAAAACTTTCCTCATGCTTGATTCCATGCTCTTATTTGATGTTGAGTCCGCTTTTTGTTCAACTTTCTTCTTTTTCATCATCCTTATCACCACTTGACCTAGGATGAAAAGAAGATTTATGTTTTCCCAAGTTCTTTTCCTCGCGCTCCCTTTCCCTTTCAACCAAAGTGAGAGCATTTACAAGATCATCCACTATAAAATCTAGATCTTCCATTAGATACTCAAGATAGTGGTGATTATAGCTCTTTGGTAAGGATTGGAGAACGAAATCAATCTTAGTCTTGAAATCACATTTTTCACGGGGATCTCAAGTTCCTCAAATAGCACCATAACCCTAAGGACGCATTCTACAAGTAATGTCCCCTTTTTCCATTTTTAATTCAAAGAATTTCTTTTCACACTTTGATTGCCATATGGGTCCGATGTGCGAACATCGCCGAGATTCTCAGAAGATGTCCGGTGACTCATATTCTTGATGAAGGTGTTTCAAAGCATCCGATGTATGTGCCGAATTATATACTTCATCAATTCATTTGCTACCCCATTCACCATAAATCATCTCATCCCATATTCCTATCCTTAGTTGGTTTTTCGAGTTTTGGTGTATCAAGTACCCATTTGGAAGGTGATGCGTTAGGACAGTTTTAGTTTGTATTCCCAATCAAAATAGTTTTCACCAAAGAAGCAAATTGTCTTTAAGTATATTGAATAAAGGATTAGAAGGTTATGATATGATGAACCGAAATAAAAATAATAATATGCATAAGCAAAAATATATCACAAGGTTCGATCGCATGCATCATATTAAAATCTCAAAAAATATGAACATGCATCACCAACATTCAAAATAGTTTAAATAAGCCACGGGGTGGGTCATTATTTAAACACATTCAAGCAAAAGTTACAAACAAGAAATTATAAACCTTTAATATCCAGATTAATAGTTGGCTCTCACTTGACCAATATAAAATCGACAGGACTTCGGGAAGTATATGCATATCAATTTTATACCTAAGTAATAACCATGAACAAATACAGATTATTATTTCGCTTTGATCGAGCCTCGTGGGAGGGTCATCGCCACTAGTAATAATCCACAATCATCCATTTGGAATTCATTCATGTGAAAGTTAACTTTTGACCGTCCCGTGGGGGGAGTTTCTCCAAAAGAATTCACAAATAAATAAATCATGGAGGTCAAAATTAATTCAATTTTATTATCCGGAATAAAATTGTCAATTAATTATTTAAACATACTTAGTAATTTTTGACGGTGAGATTTTTCATTGGGCAACTCTCATGCATACACATTTAAACAAATTAAATAAAGCATAAGATAACACAATAATAAATCAAGCAAAGCAGAAAAATAAACATATTGGGTTAAAATTATCCAATTGTCATGGTTTGATTTTTCTTGGCTTGATCTTGAAGAAACGCCGTCTTGAATTTCTCCCACTCGATTATCTCGAAAAGAACTCCGGCCTCAAACGCCACGGCCAAGTAGCTCAGAATGATGCACGTCGCGTATCCCGGCCCGCCTTGGCCGAAGTCAACCTCGTGAGTCGGCAAGACACTCAAGAAGCTTCACTGCCTACACACCTAAAAGACGCCTCGGCATAATGGTTCCTCGGCGGGAGACACGTGCATCCATCGCATCCACAAGATCTTTAGCGCTGCCCTTTTTGCTTTCGCCATGAACTGCAACGCGTCCCCAATGCGCGTGCAAGGCTTCAAGGCCTCCGTCTCCGTCTGGCCAATACTACAAGACGGTCTGCAGGCGCCATGCGCCCGCCTCGGCGATTGCTCGATCTCGCTGGCGTGCTGCGGCCTCGGCCTCGCCTCGCGCCTGCCTCAGGCCCGCCCACGCCGCTGTGCCTCCTTTGCACGTTTTCGACGATGCACGCCTGGATTCTCGATTTTATCTTTAATTCTTCATCTCCCTCCTGCTTTGATCCGATTATAATTTATTTACAAAAATAAATAAACCTAGATCTAGACTAGTCTATTACATTGATCAAATCAAACAAATCCTAATCTACTCGTGGATTTTCTCACGAGGCAAAATGAATCCTAACTAATTGAATTAAAACCACAATTTATATGCATACATAAAAATAAACACATTAAATTCCATTACAATTGGATACCGCAAAAAGATCTAGCAATTCTACTATCCAATTTAAAAATTTAATGACAACGAATTAAATTACAATTTAAAAAAATTCAGAGTCTTAAACCGTAGCTCGATACGATTGTTGGGGAATAAGTTGCACAGATTGTAGATCCCGGACGGTTTTGTGAGGGCGTAAGTCTGAGGGAGGGATGAATAGATTTCAAAAACTTTTCGTATGGGATCGTGTGATTTGCATCATTGCCCCGATCGAGTGCTAGTGAGTCAGTTTGAACCGATGTTCAATCTTCTTGAGTGCCCGAGGGCGATCGATTTGATATCTCACCGCTTTAACCCAGAGTGCGGAAGCTTTGTAAATACCCGTGAAAAAACCGCTTTATCAAATCGATTCTTAAGTCGGCCAACCAAATGACTAAGGTGTCAACTCGATCGATCAATAGGTTGGTGCACGAGCTTAACTTAGAATATGTATGCGCTTTAAACTCGCCAGTGAATAGTGTAAAGCAATAAAGAAAGTAAGTAAATGCACAAAGATTTTATAGTGGTTCGGACAAAACCCGCCTTTTACGCCCACTCTTCCCTTAACACAAACCAACTTAACCAACTTAACCAATCGGACTTAGTTTTTGTGTTAGTCAACACCAACAGACATGTTTATTGAGTTCACACTCAACCCAAATCCGTAAAATCGAAAAACTAGAATCCCTGATGCGAATTCTTGAGAATAAACTTAACCTAACTTTGAGTTTGGGTAAAGGTTTGTTGGGTTCCAACCGAAATCTATCCTTGTGTTTATGTAGCCAAATGCTAGTGGATAGGATTTCTTGCTAAGAACTATGGGATGAACACTCTAAGAATAATCTTCAAATATGGTGTTCTTCGAAATGGAGATTTTTGTTGTAATTTTTGCTTTTTTTACGGGTTCCATGTTCGCTTCTTAGTGTTGTCCTTCTTTTCTTCAATTTTGAAGATCTATCCCATTTTATAGACCTTCGAAATCAAAGAGTCGTTGGAGAGCAATTTGAATTTTGGGCTATATTAGGTAGGTCAGCAGGATATGATTGTGACGTGTTCCTCAATATCGGCACGGGCCGTAGGGCATGATTAGCGATGTTTATGTTCAGCAGCTGGTCGAATCCTCAGATTGTCGCCTCTTTTTGTGCACGTGTCGCTTTTCTCCTTGAGCCATGAGAGGCGGCATTTCAAGAATTTGTCCGTTAGACGATTGATATTCCTTTTGTAGAAGATTCGCCTTATCCGGTGTATCATTTTGATTGGGCGCCAGTGTAAGTCGATTTGATCGATAATCGATCAGTCTACCTTATCGAAGTCTTCGATGCACATTGTCTTAGCTCAATATGCGCATTCGCCGATATAGGTCTTCGTGTCTTCCGTAGTAGTCTTGATCTTGAGGTGACTCGAGCCTTTAGTGTATTCATCATCTTGAGTCTTCGTGTTGTATTCTCGAGTCTTGAGTTTATCCTATCTTCGTGTTCATCCCGAGTCTTAGTGTTCATCCGAAGTCTTCATGTCTTCGCCTTCACCGATCTTCTGACTTATTTTCTTCCGGATTTTGTTCTTAGCCTTCTAATCATCGACCTTTATCCGGGTCATCCGATATTGACCGAATTTATACATATTGAGTTCCCCATCAATATGTGACCTATCTTTACATCGACTATCTATACATTTCAGCCGGTCATCCTGTCCGATTCTAAGTCATCAATTAAATAGCGAGTCTGACCGGGTCCTATTACAACCTTGCTTTTGGAACTTCCATCAAAACTTAAATACAAATTTCCCCTTACGGTCTATTCCTGGATGAATATTTATATACAAATTTAATTTTATAATTATTACTAGCATGAATTAATCCTATATTAATTCAAATAATAATCCAACAACAAATCATGATATAATTAATTCACGAAATCCCTACGATGCGAATTCTCACGAAGTTTACGTGAACGTATTCTCTGGGAAGGCAATGACTTTGTTTATTAGACACACCAAAAGAACTTCCCAAGTATTCCCTTAATCCTTTGCCGACTATCCTGGTGGTAGACGCTTGCAACAATTAACAAAAGGAAAATAAATTGTGTTGCACCACCTTTGGATTTACTAATTTTTCCAAAGACATGGAATTGTACTTGGGAATGAAAGAATCATCCCCTATTTATAGAGTGGGAGGTGGTCAATTTTTAGGGCAAAAAAACAATGTGGGAAAATCTTTTCTTGATCTCCAAGAAATCTTGAATATATCTCCTATATTCTTTTCCCATAATTATAATATTCCACAAAATCCCACCTACTCTTTTGTTATGGATTAATTTCAAAATTATAGGGCAAGAATCCAAGATTTGGATCTTGAATTTATGAGATATTCTTGTATTTCAAGAAATACATATCTTCCATAATATCTTTTTCAAGAAAATCAAGAAAATCTTTTCTTGCCCTCTATATTTCAAGATTTTCGAATTTCTATTATGAATAACCAAGTGAGATTTCTTGAATTTAATGAGATAATCTTGTATTCCAAGAATACATATCTTCATTCCATAACAAAATTCAAAAAAATCTTTCTCCTCTTATCCATAATTTTCAAAATAATAGGAAAAAAATTAAGCAACAATATTTATTTTATTTTAATCACCTTTTTTCAGCTTATTGGACTATATGTTGGGCTACTCGAGGGGCCTTTAGGAGAATTAAGATTGGATCTTCCAATGGATCTTGAATTATCAATATTGAGCCACAATATTATTCAAGCCCATAAATATTAATTAATCCCACTACATAATTAATATTGCAGACTATCCATCTTAACCCATATTATACGGTCAATATGGCTCCCTTTATTATTTCCTGTTTAAGATTATCTAGCCCATTAATTAATTCAAGCCATCGGAAATAGCTTTTCCGCAATTAATATCTTTTGTCCTTGGTTAAGGAACGGTTCAACATTATTATCCATACTGAAAACTAGTTCCACTTGCAAGATTTAGTATGATAAAGCTTATGAACCTCCCAAGGGGAAAATCGAACAAAGCGTACTTAGACACGATTCTCCTCGATTAAATCTTAGCAATCACAGGTGACCAATAATATTGCCCAAAGATAAAAAGTATTGAATCTTGTTGATTCTCTACCCATGATAAGTCAAAGCAATAGTTACCAACCACACGGATCTATTTAAGGAACGAAGATTAAGAAATAACGAACCACTGAGGTCTAATTCTTCCTTGTTCGGTTCAAGAATTTATCCTCCTCAGAGGGTCCTATTCAAAGGTATCACCATGCACTAGTGTAATCTCTTGGTCAAGACAAGCCAATCCGAGCCTTACACTTCAACCTTTCACGATGGATTGTTCATTTCATCTAGGTCGTGAATGGTGTACTTTTTTTTAGTTACAAGGGACTGTTAATTTAATCTTATGTGATCTGGTATCACTAAATTAACTACAATGTAACATGTACGATTTATTGAACAGTTATGCAGTAAATATATGTAACATTCGGCGATATTTAAAGCATCGATGATAAACAATTTATTTTAGTAAATAAGTCCGAATTCGCTTTGATTATACAAAGTAAAAAGCATACTTTCCAAAGATATCTCAACAAAATGGGGAGCCACAAAGGCTCTCCCCAAAGAATCGTAAGCCATTCAAGAGTCGAACGAAATTGATGGATGTGCTTTGGCA
The DNA here is from genome assembly GCA_037126765.1 of Stenogyne calaminthoides. Lineage (NCBI taxonomy): Eukaryota > Viridiplantae > Streptophyta > Magnoliopsida > Lamiales > Lamiaceae > Stenogyne > Stenogyne calaminthoides. The sequence continues at coordinate 33,983,009 of JBBCBC010000006.1, read as the reverse complement.
TGACACCCATTCATGTTCACGAGGATTAAGGATCGGGGGTTACTTCTCCCACCTCATCCAATGAAGAAAAAGAGTAAGCAGAATCCATACAAGTTCTGCCACTATCACCACTAGGCAGGCCATTACACAAGTGAATCACGAGGACTCGCTAAAAGCGACTTTGGAGGTTGTCACGAGGATGGATTGTTGGATCGAGTTTATCAAGCTTACCTCAAAAGGACGAAATTGGTACCTTAAAGATCGCAAACCACCCAATCGCGTGTAGAGACCTCCACCATTAAAGCTTACGAGCTCAAGAATACATATGGCACAGAGACCTAGTACCCGTGAAATGGGGCTCATCCGAGATATTTTCTTTTTAGTAGATCGGAGGTCACCTTCTTTTGTAATAGTCTGGCCAAGTTAAATAAATAAAATTTTCTTTTCAAAACTCCCATGTGAAGAAACCAAATGGGTCGAGTGAAAAACATATTATCGATAAAATGCATGCCACATGAAAGACATGATCGATAAAATGCATGCCACATGAAAGACATGATCAATAACATGCGTCGCATGAAAGACATGATCAATAACATGCAGTCGCGTAAAAGATGTGATCAATAACATGCAAAAGTCGATAAAAGACATGATTGATAACACGCTGGAACCCTAGGTGTGACTTTAGAAATATCGGAGGCGAGATCGCCACCCTAGCGGTAAGGGGCGATCCCCTCGACTTTTGTAAGATCTACTCACGCAAATGTCCAAGAACAAGTCACCTAGAAAGAGGACGACAAGACTACAAAAGTCGATAAGAAAATCAAGCTCAAGACAACGAGGGTTGAAAAGAAGGAGGATATTCCAGACGATTGACGAAGGTCAAGGCTACCTGGTTGTGAATCGCCGCCAAAATGGTCGTCGATGAGCGCAAAACAAGTCTCAAGACTAAAGAGTTTCAACTCAAAGCGAGCAGACAGATAAGTCTCGACAAAGTGTCTCAAATTGAGTGCGAAAGCACGTAAAAGATTTGTACGGAAGAGGCTCACACCGGAGTACAAAGACGTAAAAGACTTTAGACGAAGAGGCTCTGCCACTGAGAGTACAAGATATAAAAACTTCGACGAAGAGGCTCACACCCTGAGTACAAAGAGCAGTAAAAAACTTATACGAAGAGGTTCGCCACCCTGAGCACAAGGAGAAAAGTCTTCAGACTAAAGAGTGTCAACCCAAGATAGATCATAAAAGTCTCAAGACTAAAGAGTTTTTAGCTCAAAGTGCGAAAGACAGACAAGTCTCAAGACTAAAGAGTTTCAACTCCAAGTGCGGAAAGACAGTAAAAGTCTCACACTAAAGAGTTTCAACCCAAGTGCGAAGTACAGTAAAGTCTCCCCGACTAAAGAGTTTCAACTCCAAGCGCGAAAAAGACGCAAGTCTCGCACTAAAGAGTTTCAACCCAAGTGCCAAAGATGTAAAAGTTCCCACCAAAGAGTTTCAACCTCCGCGCGAAACCTCAAAAGTCTCCTCCACTAAAGAGTTTCAACTCTAAGTCTGGCGACAACCGTAACTCCCACGAGCCCAAATCTTGGGAAGATAGCGACCACCGGATGTATAACCTTTCGATTTGAGGAACAAAGAGAATTAAACCCGCCAAGATATGTCAAACTTAATACCAACAAAGGCAACCTCCAAATCTACGTAGCTACATAAATCCTAATTAAAGCAGAGATAAAGCACCAACCTCCTAATCAATCTCCCGAGTCCTCTTTGGGGCCAATTGTTTATAACATGAATAATCTCACCCACGATAATAAAATGGTCTGACAAGTCGATCACCAACAACCGGGATGAGGTGACTTGAGGTTGAGGGCTCTATGAGCTTAAGCCGCAGGTCGTAGGAATTTATAGGCTACTAGAGGTCGAAGGCGGACTTTGAACGTTCACGCAGTCGTGGAAGGAAGAAAGGAGAAGCCTTGGCGACCTAGAAGGTCGACAAGCTCCGGGGACGCACTCGGCCTCAAGGTCGGAAGAGGATAAATATGGCAAAGATAGGGGAGTTAATAGTGCGGATTTCTTGGGATGAAAACTAGGAAAGATATCCGTGGGCGACTTCTTGAACAAGAAAGGAAACCCCATCATCCTAATTTGAGAAAAAGCCCACGAAGACTATAGCCCTAGATTCTTTTGTCTATAAATATAACTAGTATTACACATTGTAAGGGATCAAATTCTTCACATTAGAATCTTGGCGTAAATTATAAAGGCAAGATACCTGGCTCGATCCCCCTGATTTATTTTATTCAAAAGACTTAACCGGGTAACTAAACTTCGTGATTTTACTTATTTTGATCGCCCCGCTAATTGTTGTTTATTATTAGTTGACCGTGAACATAAACCGGTACAACAGTATGATACCCTTTCTGGGTTTCTTCATCGACCATGGTTTTATCAAAGGAATCTGATAGGACTTTTGTTCGATAGAAGATGGGAAAGATATCTTACTAGTTCAGATTTATGTGGATGACATCATATTTGGATCTCCAAATCATCAGTTGTGTGAGAAGTTTTCTACCCCGATGAAAGGAAAGTTTGAGATGTCTATGATGGGGGAGATGAATTTCTTTCTTGGACTTCAGGTGAAACAAACTAAGAAAGGAATATTCATTAATCAAGCAAAATACACCGTAGATCCGACAAAAGTATGGTGTATAACTTTACTGCAGAATTCCCATGAATACTAACTACAAAGATGGATCCCCGATCTCAAGGCAAATCAAGAAATCACACCGATTATAGAGGATCATTGGATCATCAAGATATCTCACTACAAAAAAATGTGCCTCGATATAACATTTGTTGCTAGATATGTGCAAGATACCAAGCTAATCCTAAGGCTATTACATGGAGGTCGCCAAGAAGATTCAAATATCTTAAAGGCACCGAATAGAGGATTATGGTATCCAAATGATGATAACCTTTGAATTAACTTGTTATTCGGGATGTCGATTATGGAGGATGTAAAACCGAAGGTCTACCACAGAACTTGTCCATTTTCGAAGTAAACCGATATCATGGTTTTCAAAGAAATGCACCTCAAGAGTGCAACAAGCACTACCGGACAATACATGGTCACAGAAGTCACAGCACAAATTCTTTGGCTCAGACAACAATTGAGGGATTATAAGATTATAGCCAATGAAGTACTTATATTTTGTGATAATAATAATGCGATTGCTATTACACAAAATCCAGTATTGCACACCAAATGTAAGCATGTTGATATCAGACATCACTTCATCAGAGATCATGTTGAGAAGAAGGATATCATAATGGAGAAAATTCATACTGATAAACAGAGAGATGATATCTTGACTAAACCTTTGGCTGAATCAAGATTTCAGGAACTATCAGTTGAATTAGGAATGTTGATCCAGTGAATAAAGACAAATCGTCTAAATTTGAAGGTTTTCGTGATGCATGAAGTTTTTTTTCAGTTTTTACCGAAAAACTCTGGGGATAAAATTGAGAGTCCGTAATCGAAGTCTTGGGGAAACTTCGGAATCCTCAAGTTCAAGACTCGCTTTTATCACGATATTTTATCAAGGTCAAAACTCAGTAAGACCGATGGAAAAAATTAGTCTGAAGAAGTTATTAACTCATGCACCACATTTATTGTCTATCCTGAATCTCAAAGAATCATTGGCAATAAATGACAAAACACCAAGAAATAATTAGGCGGACGCTTGAAAATCTCGAGGAAAGTCAATGGTCCGAGAATGAAATTAATTGCATTGTTCATTAATCACCAAAAAGGATAAATCATGGCTAAGTACTTGCAAAATCGTCCTTTCAATTACCCATTTTAGCCGTTTAATCTTGACCACAAATCCTTCATCTACGATTTTTCCATAAATCAAAGTCTTATATCCATTGCAAAGACTTAATTCAAACCTTATTTCAAAAAGCCTTCGTCTTCACAAACCCTCTGCTTCAAAACCTTCGATTGCCCAGAAATCTCATATCTCAAAAACCCTTCACTAAAATCACTAAAATGACATCAGATATCAGATAAAAAACTGCTGTTACCACAAACCTTGGTACGAGAATGTTGTTTCTTCCGAAGGCACATCCAACGTGACTCACGGCGGGAGGATAGCGTTGATATGATTCGTGTGGCAAAGCTTACTTGTCCGTAGCGAATCAACCGTATCTTTTGAATATGCCAAAGAGGTAATCGAATTTGTTGCTAATATGACAAAAATTGCATAGAATCTAAGAATACGGTGTTGCATTTGGAACATAGTACAAAATATATGGATTTTGTCGTCAAAATTATATGTTATTCCTAAGAACTTAAATGCCATATATGAGTTAAATGACCGAGGCTAAGACCCTACTATGTACATGGTGGGTAGGAACATGAATATTTGGATCGATTGTTGAGCATCCGGTAAAATTTGAAGTTACATTGAACAAAAAGCATTTGAAGCCTAAATATCGAAAATTGTTATATATTGTGAGCAAATGCATTATGAGTGGATCTGGCGCCGAAAGCGGATATAAGCAAACCCGTTGAGGCTAATGGCGGTGATTGAAGATTCTCCTTCAAGGGTATTTAACGGTTGCACTACTTGATTAAAGTGATCGGTGATCAAGCTAAACACATTCAAAAGGTGAATGGCTACGTGGTGATCAAAGGAAAAATCCTACATGCAACCAAGATTGCATTTATCTTGAAACTTGCAGAGAAGAGGAGGACATCTTTTGTAAATTCAACTGCTTTTTCTAGATCTAAAATAATGTTCAATCCAACTAAGAGGACGGGGAAAAGAAAGAAAAGATTATCATCTCGGGAGGATCTCTGCAGAGGTTGAGCAAGTTAGAGAAACCAGACAAACCTCTCTAAATCCAATTTGAGGAAGGGATGAAGTCGAGGCAAGCCAGGGGAAAGCCTTGATGAAAATAAAAAGGGATAAAGGTGAGAAAACTCGAAGAAGAAAACATTGGCCCCTCCCGAGGAAGAAGAAAAAGGCGCAAACTATTCTTTGAGAAGAAGGCCAAGAATCAAGAACTCCAACCTCAAGGCCAATAAGGGTTGAAATTTCCACTTCGTGTTCTTGCTCGTGGTGACAAATCTTGGGAAGAAATGAGGAGCATGTTTTCTCCGAGGTATCAAACCTCTTCGAGCTCGTATAAAATTTCTCGTGAAATTTTCATGACCTCGATTCTCTATCAAGAAAGACCAAATCAGACTTCCAGATTAATCAACCTCGAATTGCTGTCAATTTGATGCAATTTTAATGAACCATTTCTATCCATCAAGATCGAACTCGTGACAATCCGGAAGTCGAACGCTTCCGAAAAGCCCAAGATTGGAAGAAAGGAGATACGTAAGAGACTCAATTATGGAGAAAAGGGGAACGGTTCATCTTGGACCGATACCTCGAAGCCGAATGCTTATCCTCGACCTTCGTGATATGTTCTTTCGTGCTCGTGACTACAAAGGGTATATTCTCAATCGACAATCCCGGAATGTCAACATTGCTTCATTCAGAGGGAGAAGAAAGGGTGGAATGTCGAGATACCGCTTCAGATCAATTCTCGTGTTTCGTGAAAACCAAGCTTCTAGAAAGAAAGTGGGTGGATTTTGATGAACCTGGTGAAAAAAAGAAGCAAGCCAAAGGAAAGGTATCAAGAAGTATATGCATCAAGCTCTCACATCAAGACAAAAGATAGGGATCAAGGAGGTGATGCGAAAAGAATCGAGAGGGAGGAAGGAATCTTGACAGAGCATCGAAAAAAAAAAAGAAACCGAAAGTCCCGGATGGAGAAGACACCGATGCTACACAGATCGATGTCACATAACCTCAAATCGAAAGTTAGCACTCTTCGTACCTTTTCAAGACCGTTATACAATATGCCAAAGTTAATAAGTTCCTATCTTTAAATCTGTTGTGTATGATAGGCATCAGCTTGTTTGGAAAGAACCACTTCGTTAGGAGCATTGTTTGCCTCCGTGAGATTGATTTCAGCCTTTAATCCTCGATGAGGGTTGGAAAAAAAATTGGTGCCGATGGTGGGAAAAGTAAATCAAATATAAGAAACCTGGCAAGTCAATCTCAAAAGTGGAAAATCTGAAATTCATCATCGATATGCCAAACTACAAACAACTCTTCCAGATAAGATGACCGCTTTGGAAGGAAAGATTGATGGTCAAAACCGAGCTCAATGCGTAGATGGAGCAAAGGTATCAAACCGTAACGTCTTATCTTGAAGCTAAACTGATTGAGAAGAATGATCGATGATCAAGACAAATTGTTGAGGAAATGGGCTCCTCGCTCATGACCAAGATGATGACATGATGCGAAGTCTTCTCAAAGCAGGGCTGCTCCACTCTCGATGAATTCTCAATAGCCAAGAATTACATGATGAGGCTAGAAGATGAGCATGACCAATTGGGTCGGGTCAAAGCGCTAAAAATAAAAAAAGAACAATATTATACGGATACCGTTGACCAACTTCTCCCAAGGTATGGTGCTAAAAAGGAAAGGCCAGATTCTCGGGCAAATTAGATGAGTTGTTGGCACAAACCTTGGAGAAGAAAGCCAGAGAAGAAGTTTAGGCCAAGAAGATATTAAAATGCTCTAAGTGAAATTGAAGCCACCGAAAA